>OX465381.1:4140604-4473504 GCA_950004255.1 Mesopsocus fuscifrons
TTCCAAAGATATAAGACACCTACTTTTGTATGTATTTATGTGAGGAGAAGGTGCACTAATTTTCTATTAGGAAAATTTTGAGCGGCCTGGAATCGAACCTGGCTTCTAGAGGCTTTTACTCAGTCTGCGGACACTTTATGAGAAAACTATTGGATATTTAAATGTTCTAAAATATAATATTATGACTTTTTAACGGCCGAAATTAACAGGTTATGTTGTGATTTTACGATCGAGTGAGTTTTGTCAACAAAAAATTAACCGATAGTAAAATCACAACATAGCCTGTTAAAAACACATATTATATTTCAGAACATTTAAATATCCAGTAGTTCCCCCATAAAATATGCAGAATTTTGTTTTTTATTTCGTTGTTTTTGCACACCCTGTATTACCGCATTGTGGTCAATGCTATTATAATTTAGAACTCAGCGGATACCACTGAAATGGACTTCGGCGGTTTGAGACTTTGGTGTCCAAATTACAGGTACCGCGGTATGCTATGGGTACCCACAATACCCGCATGGACGTACCGACGGTTCCATCATACAGGTAGGTAACTGCTAGGTACAGGTAGTCTATGGATGCAATAATAGAGTCATTTGTGCAAAAATGTCATTTTGTGGGAGGAAAAATGATGATAGAATAAACCTTTCAGAAAACAGCGGTGAAAAACGGTATAGTCTAAGTAGCCGCTTTGTGACGAAAGCGTACAGCAAGCCATGGGTTTTCTAAGCCTGCGCTAAAGTTCCGAGCTCTCACGCTAAGAAATCTGCGCCGTGGTGCCCACCACAAGTCACCCCTTCTGCCAACTTACGATACCTTGGAAGTCTATGTTACACCTTTCTGAAACCTATTATACCTATTCCGAACTCAAGCATCACTGGCCATGGTTACTTTTTCGATTGGTGACCTCACATGTGAAGCACTGTTTCTGGGTTTTTACCACTTAAATAATCCATAGCGACTCAGCCCTATATACAGGCTCCCAACTATGACCTCTGGTATACACAATGGGGGTTATTTTGCCTGAATCCCCCAACCAGGTACCCAGCAGGGATGGATAGGCTCAGGAAAGGAAAAGATTCACTAGAAAAACTCTCGGCACGTTGAGAGTAGATCACTGGACCTCTTGTTTTGGTAACCCTAAATTTATAATAGTTATACTTACGACGAAGTGCACCCATAGGATGATTTGAAAGCTATCACTCGATTCCACGTAATCAATACCTACCTCAAACCATTATATAGTTTACAACAAATTTATTTCGAATTTTTTTTTGTACCTTGAAAACCAAAATAGGCGATGAACGTTTTATAAATGGTCCGAGCATAGCATAGCAGCACGTACCTCCCCCGTACCTGAATCACCGCCCCACGGAAGCGTTCGAAAAAACCACCGAACTCAGCTCTACATGTAATCGCTCAGGTCCAGGAAATACCTACGCGGGAAATTGGAGGATAAAAACGATTGCAGGTGTGCTGCGGTCACCTTAGGTCGTCATATTTTGTTCAATTACTACGCTATTACCGCAAGGTCTGTGTATTTTAGAGGTTATGTCACGTTTGATATGGAGCCAAAAATAAGTTGAGGGACGTAGGCCAATTTCGCTTTTGGGGGCTTTAAGGACATCTAAACAGTCGTGTTTGTTTACCTTTTTACTTTCTCGCTAGCCATATTGGTATTGGAGGAAGTATTGTTTTCGTGCAAAATTTCGAAATTGAGATTTTGGGCTTCCCATGATCCTGAGGGGTCCCCTGATTCGAAAAAAGTGGTTTTTGGAAAAAGTGTGTCCGTCCGTGCACTGCTCTAGATCTTATACCGTTCACCCATTTTGATCAATTTTGGTATGGACCTGTCTAAAATCACGGACGAGGCACTTTTTCAAGGATTTTTTGACTGGTCAAAAATTGCGGCCACTATTTCCAAAAAACCGCCAAAATAATTCAAAAATCGTGTTTTTTGTTAGTCGGACAAGCGCTGACGGTACAGTTTTCAATCTGTAACATTGAAAATGGGGAAGTACGTTGACGAATAAATGCTTCGAGGTCATTTGCAACACAAATTGAATTGGTTCAAAATTACGGCCGCTCTAGACTAAAGTTCGAACAGCGCCATTCACACTAATTGACGGACTGTCATGAAGTTTGCTATGTTTATGTAAAACTACGAAACTTCAACATTATTTGTTGAACAGAATTTTGTCATCTTGAAAAGTCAAAATAGTGTTGAAAATAAGAAATAAGAAACCACGTTTTTGAATAGTCGGAACGCATTTGGTAGTAAAGTAAATGAGTGACAGTCATGAGTCATGAGATTGGGTAAGAGCGATATCAGATAGGTAAATGGTCTTGGGTCATTTTCATATGGGGCGAGAAAGTTAAGTGCGACTGTTGTCGGACCCTTTATTTTCTGCGCATTTTATGAGGAAACTATTGGATATTTAAATGTTCTGGTTGTGTGGTGATTTTACGAATGAGTGATTTTTGTCAACAAAAGAAAAAACGTAAACGAACATGACTTCGTAGACGCCCTTAAAAAGAGATATTATAATTCAGAACAGTTTCTTCAAAAACGGGAATAAAAATGATTCTGCTGCCACGTGTTTCAGGACTGTCTATCCCGTCTTAACCTTTCTAGGTAACGAATGGTACTAACACAGTCTGACGGTTTCATTGGTGGGCAAATCTGCGTTAACAAATCGAAATCCTCGTTCCAGACATTTAAACCTCTTTTCTCGTAATCCTCTAATATATTCTCGCGGTAGGTAAGCTGTTTGGCTACGCCTCAGTAGCTACCGCGATCAAGCCTCGATCCCTTCAATGACATTATGGGTTTTTGAACCCTTCGTCACAACTGCTGCTATTTTGCTGTTTATTAAGGCTGAAAATATACATTCGCTATTTGTTTAAGGGTCCGCTTAACCTGACGATGCATTTTTTGCCGCCCATAAGATTAACATTGCGAGCGGCGATTCATTTTCAAGGTTTACCCTTGGTTGGAAAGACACGAAATTTTGCCTGTACCTATAGCCCTAACAATGTTGTAGGTCGTCATCGAAGCAGATTTCCCAATTTCTCACTGGTTTCTTTTATTGCAACTGTTTTGCAAATGGTAGCATCGCATACCTCAATTTTTTAAGGGGAAAAGTGCTGTATCTCGAAAACCAGTAAACAATTGGGAAATCTGCTTCGATGACGACCTACAACATTGTTAGGGCTAGGTACAGGCAAAAGTTTGTGTCTTTCCAACCAAGGGGAAACCTTGAAAAGGAATCGCCGCTCGCAATGTTAATCTTATGGGCGGCAAAAAATGCATCGTCAACTTAAGCGGACCCTTAAGTTTTTTCTGCACACTTTATGAGAAAACTATTGGGTATTTAAATATTCTGAAATATAAGTTGTCTTTTTAACGGCCGAAAAATCACAATCAGAAAAAAATCAAAATGCCGATCAGTAAAACTCTGATGGAAGATCGAATGAGAGTAATGAAAGAAGAAATTCACGAATCCTGAAGAAGCAACAGCAGTGAAGCAAGCCCGAAAAAAATTGGGTACCCCCAGTCGAGCGAATCGGGTCTAACTATTGAAGATTCTGATCGCTGGGCTACCTCACGCTGAGACTGGGATGAAGAAGAGAAAATAATGGCTACCACCACCATTAGATTCATTTTATGCCACCTGGTTCTAGCTATATGGCGACTAGTCAGCCAGCTCAAAGTGGGCCTCCCTGCGGTGAATATGTAGCCTACCCACGAGCTGGCCCGGGAATTGGTTCAATTAAAATTATTTCATTGGGATCAGTTGAAAAATGGTTTATTTCTTTTTGCTCGGTTTGTAGGAGATTGTAAAATAGAAAAATTATGAAATGAAATGGTACTTAGGTAGGTACTTATTTACACAGGGAGTCCCTTGTAGGAGTTTTCAGTAGGTAGTCTTCGTCTTCGATCATCGATAGGTACCTACTTCAAGTTCATAACTAGGTAGGTACTTAGCATTTAGGTAACCTAGGTATAGGTATAGGGCACCTACAGGTATTACCAGTTTCCCCCCTACCCTAGCTAAGAATGAACGTATTGTTGTGCTAAAAATGAATGTACCCATAGCCGGCATTTTCGAGGTTGTGGTAACATTCATAAGTTGCACCTGAAATAAACTGATGCTGCTGTACGAGTAACATACATGCAAACTAATAAAGCATACCCATATTTCTGTGTGTTGATGTATATAAAGTACCATAGGTATCTTACGTAGGTTGCTACGTACTGTCGGACATTTTGTAAAAACTCAAAATCCAAATTTTGCACATTAGTCTCGCCAATTCGAGCTACATGCAAGCTAAGTAAAATAGAAAGAACTTACATTTTGTCAAGGAGTAGCAGATAGGTACATGTAGACAGACCTACCTAAGTTGTAGACCTACAGCCATCAATAGGTAGGTAGGTCAGTTTCACTATAGGTTTCACCAAATTCACCAACACACTAGAGCACAGTAGCACAAAACAGTGACAATTCTTTTAACTGGGTTTATAAGGTACCTATACCTACACTATTTAAAATCTACATAACAGATCAATTTTTCTTCTTGAAATATTATGGCAACAGCGACAGACATTGCTTACACCGCGCGAGAATAACTGAAACTGCGCAATGCGCAGGCGCAGAGTCAGCTTTAGCGTCGTCTGCTTCGCGCCAATTTTTCTATATTCCTATTTTGCCTTACTACAGAATTCGTACACCTATTTTGTTCCAATATGCCTACTTACTTATTCAATCAGGTGCTTATTTACTCAACAATTCAGTTTCACTGACGATAAGCTTAAGTGACACTTCGTTTGGCACAAAAACTCAATCCTGACAATTTTTCTACGTAACAGGACATTTTTTACAACAAAAAGTTATATTACCAGTTAGATTCCTACAAAATTAGATGTCTGTTAAGAATATTCCTAGTGTCACGTTTGTTTTTAGCCTTAAAAATACAGAAAACTTTGTACAAGAATTTCCCATTTAAATTTCCCGCCATTTATCACCAGGGAAATTTGTAGCCAACACACGAAAATCCTGTCACGTCAATTTCTTCTGCTTTTATTTACCAACAGTTGACAATGTTTTACATTTTGCAATTTTTATTTCTTTTTATTTCTTTAAAATCTTGTTTGTCTATATCTCAACACCCTTTAGTATTAGTAGTATCCTATGATGCTTTTAGATACAACTATATCGAGAAAGGTTTGTACTTAAATTTCTTTTTGCTGTGACATAGATGAAAACCGACAGCATTTCCTATTGACATTTCTAAGTTTTCAAGGTTATTTTCACTTCCAATATGTTTAGAAAGTATTTAAAAAGGTAGTGAAGTAGCCAATTTTTTTCCTTTAATTTTTAAACCGAGACATTGAGAACAAGCAATAAGGTCTATGAATTTATAGTAAGACGGTGACCAGTTGGATTTTGTGTTGTGTAGGTCTGTACTCTTGTCTACGGCTCTTGTCGTGATGGTAGGGATATGGCATTCAGCTGGTGGTACCAGCTGAATAAACTAAGGTACCTACTAACTGACAGTGTGTTCATGCACACGATATATTTCTGCACTCACTCTGCGAGCAGCGAATCATTAGTTATTTCCGATGGTTAAAAAAATCCCCAACCTTCTGTTTGTAGGTGTGACGCCAACTCTAGCGAAGTTGCGAGAAGAAGGTTGCTCTGCCGATTACCTGGAGAATGTATTTACTACCAAAACGTTTCCAAACCATGCTAGTATTGCCACCGGTGTCTATCCCGAAGTTCACGGAGTTATGGGAAATTCCTTTTTTGATCCTGACTTAGGCCGAAAGCTGGACTTCAGCTACGAAATGTGGCATTATAATGATGCTGTTGTTCCTATATGGGTGGGTAAAGTTGTAGATTGGAATCTAGCTTAAGGTTTGGCTTGGCCTGGGCCTAGTGAGGTACAGCTCGTTTTTTTCGATCATTTTTTCATGTCTCTTTAACGTCAAAAATTGATTCATAACCGATTGTTTTTGTTTTTTAAGATTGAAAATGAACGGCGAGGAGAAGGCCGCCATTCGGGGGTGATGATGTGGCCGGGATCTCATTATAACTACTCAGGAATCAGCCCTACGTTCGAGAAAAAGTGGTCCGATTCGGAGCCGTGGCAGCAGCGAGTCGATGTTGCGCTGTCGTGGTTCCAGAATCCCACTACGCCAGCTAATCTTGTGATGTTGTACATAGAGGAACCCGACAGCCACAGCCACGCTTTTGGTCCGGACTCTCTCCAGAATCTAGAAACACTTCGCTTTATGGAGGCTAACACCAAATATCTCATCAAAAAGTAAGTTTTGTGCTTTCTTTTTCGTAAAGTTTTGGCCTTACACACTTCTTTGTACCTATTCACATTGTTTGAAGGAACTATTGGATATTGGCTCTGTTGTGATTGTACGGTCGAGTAAATTTGGACAATTTTTTTACTAAAAAAAATCACACAATCGTAAAATTACAACAATTTCTAACGTTAAAAATATCATATTTGAGGACACTTAAATATCCAACAGTATGCTCAAAAAGTGGTCGAGATAAAAACAGAAACATTGTGTGGTGGCCCTTATTAAAGGCGACAAATTGTGTTCGTGCAAACAGGATGGTTTTATTCTCTAGATTGGAGGAGACTGGCCTGAAGAACCACGTAAACCTGTTCCTGCTGTCTGACCATGGGATGGCGTCCGTTACGAAGAAAGACATCATCGACTTTCGTCCATTTGTTGACAAATCATCTTACGATATGTTCGAGTACTCGCCTACCCTTCACATTTATCCAAAGAAAGGTAATATCACAGGTAATATTTATAATAAGGATGGATTTCACCACTTCTTTATAGTATACTACAAATAGTGTCTGCTATCGAACAGATTTAACGAAAGAATTTATTATGTCGTACTGTCAGCTTATGACAAGTGCCTTGCGATATCATTTGTTTCCTTGCATTTGAACTTTTCATAAGCATTTCCGGCAAATAATATGAGTAGAAAGACTCCGCCAAAAATCATTCTGGTCCCCTTAGGTATTTACTCTTTTAGATTATTTATTTACTGTTATTTATTTTCAGGGAAAGCCGTTGAAGTCTATGACGGACTGATGCGAGCTATGAACAGTACCGGAGGGTTCCGAGTCTTCAAGAAAACTGAGCTGCTGCCCCGCTGGCATTACGCAAATAACCGCCGCACTCCCCCCATATTGCTGCTGGCCGACCCTCCGCATGTCTTTCACGACTTCTATAACAATATTGAAATGATGGAAAAGAAGTTCAACTTCACCTGTAAGTATGCGATGTTCAGGTCTCCTACGATTACCGAAGGGGGCCAGATTAGCCTCGGTACTGGATAGCACTGGTAACTGCATGACCGTCAATGGCCGTGGCTGCTCTAAAAGCTAAACATAGTGTGCTATTCGAACGAAAAGTGACTTTCACTGGAGAACGAATTCCGTCGAAAGATAGAAATGGTGGTGCGTACTAAATACAGTCTGCCAGAGATTAGGGCAGTGGCAGGGCGTTGGCTTGTGGAGAAAGAAGAACCAGAATCTAGTACCAACTTCTGGAGATTTTTTTCCTGGTGATTTTTGCCCGGGCCTGAATCTAAACAGCCCTGATGGGTGGCCTTCACTTGCTGGGGAAAAACTCGCCTGTTGGGCGTGATTCTCGTTTTGTGAGGAAACTATGGGATATTAAAATGTTCTGAAACATAGTGTGTATTTTTAACATCATAAATTAACAGGCTATGTTGTGATTTCACGGTCGGTTAGTTTCGGACATTTTTTTTTGTGAAAAAAATCTCTCGATGGTAAAATCGCAAGCAAACAAATTGCGAATGTATTTTCGGCCTTAAAATTATTTTTTACTTTTAGCTGACGACAAAAGCACGTTTGGAGTTCATGGTTACGACAACAAGGTGACGTCAATGAGACCGTACTTCATCGCTAGCGGCCCCGCCATCAAGAACAAGACGCGCGTGCCTCCGTTCCGCACTATCGACCTGTTCGCGATTTGGGCGGATATAATTGGGTTTCCGGAAGCTGTGAAAGCGACCAATGGGAGCACAGCACCCGCTAGAACTGTACTTAAGCCCCATCCACACGTTTCTGTCGCTAGTAAGCTCTAATTTGCTCTTAAAAAAATATTTAGGTGTAGGTGGTTTTCTTTGCAATCAAGCTATACAATTATTAAGAGAGTTAGGCTGAATTTCACCACTTTCCGATAGTGTCTATAACGAGAGGATTTAACGAACGGATTTGCGTTATAGTATGTTTAGCTTACGACGCGATCGCAGAGAAACAAGTGCAAGTGCAAGGCATTTGTCGTAAGCTAAACATGCGATAACTTAAATCCGTTCGTTAAATCCACACTATCGGAAAGTGGTGAAACTCAGCCTTAGGGTCGTTCTTATAGTCATTAGTTAAGTATTTAAGTCTCCGTAAACGGGGGATTTCATCTGGGGTTAAGACGGAACATACATCCGCTATTTGTTTAAGTTTTATTCTGGACACTTTATGAGGATACTATTGAATAATTAAATGCCCTAAAATATAGTAGGTATGTCTTTGTCTTTTTAACGGCTATGTGGAGATTTTACGATCGAGTTGTTTTTTGTCAACAAAAGATCTTTCCAAAATTAACCGATCGTAAAATCACCGCAGCCTATTAATTTCGGCCATTATAAAGACATATTATATTTCAGAACATACCCTACTGGTTTTTCAAAAACTGGTCGGAAAAAACGTTCACAAATACTTGCCATTGTATGTTCCGTCTTAACGGCAGATCAAATCTCCCCGTATTATGGGATAAGGCTCATTAAATATTTGACAAACGGCTTTGAAAATGACCCTAAGAGTCGTGTCACCATGCCATAGGCCAGGGTATACAATGATAAAGTAAAATTATTTATGATTTGGCCAATATAGATCGCAGGTACAAATGGAACAGCAGAAGACAATGCCCTATCTAATAATATCACTAGGTACCTACTAGTTGTTATACGACACAATATTCTACTAATCTGTCACTTATTTATCTTAGATGCTATGTCGGATTGTTTTGTTTTTGCAAATTATAAATTTTCTGTTGGTTTCTCAGCAAAAAATCACATTATTACTTTTTTATAAATTTTCAACGATGAGGCTGTGAAATGGGTAAGCAAAACATTGCGTTTTTAGTTTTCAATACTAACATCGTTGCTATTTTTTGGTTTTTCCCTGAATAACTGAAACTTTTTAAGTGGGCATGTATGAAAACAACTGGAAAGTTATTTTCTAGAAATAATAAACATATTTGAATGTCCCCTTAATTTTGTTCTTGACTAACTAATCGACATATTATGTATTGTTTAATGTGATATTTTGAATTTCGATTTTCATTTTTTCCCCCAGATTTTGTTGTGCTGCTTTTGATTTACCTGTAGAAAAGTCAAATTGTTTAAACACAACACTGTTAACTATATTAGGGTGAGTTTCATCAGTCTAGTTTAACGTCGAGATAAATTTTATAACTAGAACAAGCATAAGTTTAGTTTAGCGCAAGTGTTAAGGTCGACTACACGTACTTGGTTCGCAGTGCTAAGTACTTCAAGCCCTACTCCGAAGTTACAGGGCGAGTGGAAAGTGTTTATAGGGGGATGTAAACCTGAGACTCTTTGTCGTGAGGTAATGTTGTATTTTTGCATGAAATGGAGTAATAAGCCCACAGGAGCGATTTTAAACAGTCAACTACCAGTCCACATGTTTTTTTGACAGATCGCGAAAACACAACACTACCTCATGCGCAATATTTTTTTGAAAATTTTCGGACTAAAAAATATATGATTTTATCGTCACATTTAGTAGAAAAGCTTGATAAATGTTTGTACTATTTACCGTAGCCATGTTGCATTTTGGCAATTTTTATTTCACTAACGGAAGTGGGTAATTTCAACAGCATTTCTCTGCTTTTCTCCTGTAAAAGCTAAACATAGTGTCCTACTTTTACTCGTTCTTTTCGCGTTCAAATAGCACACTATGTTTAGCTTTTAGAGTAGACACAATCAATACGATATTGCAATTACCAGTCTCCGGTTGTACTAATATGTAAACATTAGTTTTGTCGAATATTTACTTTCGCACAGTGGTTTTGGCGGAGTTCGTCGAGAATGTATGGTGGCCCTTAAACCATCTTAGAGGGATGTTTAGAGGACGGTTTGCCTTCTTCTTAACGGCCACCATACATTCTCGACGAACTCCGCCAAAACCACTGTGCGAAAGTAAATATTCGACAAAACTAATGTTTACAAAATAGTACAACCGGAGACTGGTAATTGCAATATCGTATTGATTGTGTCTACTCTAAAAGCTAAACATAGTGTGCTGTTTGAACGCGAAACGAACGAGTAAAAGTAGGACACTATGTTTAGCTTTTACAGGAGAAAAGTAGAGAAATGCTGTTGAAATTACCCACTTCCGTAAGTGAAATAAAAATTGCCAAAATGCAACATGGCTACGGTAAATAGTACAAACATTTATCAAGCTTTTCTACTAAATGTGACGATAAAATCATACATTTTTTAGTCCGAAATTTTTCAAAAAAATATTCCGCATGAGGTAGTGTTGTGTTTTCGCGATCTGTCAAAAAAACATGTGGACTGGTAGTTGACTGTTTAAAATCGCTCCTGTGGGCTTTATTACTCCATTTCATGCAAAAATACAACACTACCTCACGACAAAGAGTCTCAGGTTTACATCCCCCTAGAAACACTTTCCACTCGCCCTGTAACTTCGGAGTAGGGCTTGAAGTACTTAGCATTGCGAACCAAGTACGTGTAGTCGAAAATAGCGAATGTATATTCAGCCTTAAGTCTGCTTCTTGTTCTGAACAAAAAATAATTTTTGAAACCCTGTGTTTTAAGAACAATGGGTCTCCAGTCTCTATCTCCAGTCTCTATCTCCAGTCTCTATCTCCAGTCTCTATCTCCCCCTCTCCCTATCTCCCTCCATCTCCAGTCTCTATCTATACTCTCCAGTCCCTCTCTGATGTCGCTCCTTTTGCTTTTTGTGCTAAATCTTCTGGGATTTTCAGGTATAGCGGCTGGGATAACAGGAGCAGCACTTGTGCTTGGCGCCATGGCCGTCACAGTCTACTTCTTACATAGGAAACTTCAGCACAAGTACCAAGCGCTGATGCAAACGTGAGTTATTTATGAAGACCGAACGTACATTCGCTATTTGTTTAATTTTTTTCTGCACACTTTATGAGGAAACTATTGGATATTTAAATGTTCTGAAGTATAATTTTTCGAACCTTTCGAATCACAGCACAGCCTGCTAATTTCGGTTTCAGAACATTTAGATTCCAATAGTATCCCCATAAAATGTGCTGAAGTTGTGCCTCTCAGTGACCGAGTGGTCAAGGGGTCCGCTTTGTGTCCTGAGAGGTCCGGGTTCGAATCCCGGTGGGACGGAAAAATTTTCCCCTTCCGACATGGATGTATTGGCTTCGGCCCACTTCTAATCTGGCTTCGGCCCACTCATATTCGGCTTCGGCCAATTCTTCTTCGTCTTCGGCCAAAAATTGTAAAAAACCAACTCATCGACGCATATGTTCTCTGAACGTCGCGCGTAAAAAAAAAAAAAAAAAAAAAAAAATGTGCTGAACAAAACGTAAACAAACACGACTAGGTGTAGACGCTCTTATGATTGTTATGAAAATAAGTAACAGAGTAACGTATGAACCGAACGGTACCTACCACTCTGGTGGGGGAAAAGGGAAAATATAGGCCCAGTAGTTGAGTGGTCTAGGTGGTTGCCTTCCTTAGAGGAACACTGAGAACCAGGCCCGGGTTTGATCCCATTGAGTTTTTTCTTCACTAAAATACAAAAACTGTGGTGGTTCGAAACCCACCTAAAACTGTAGGTCCTGTCGTGTCTCTAACTTTTTCTAGCTGTGAAAATTATGGTAATTTTTTCAGCGATGATCTCAGTGATGACTCCAGGCAAAGGCTGCTTGACAGTGAAGAAGAGGCGTGAAACAATCATCAATTATCAGTCATTCAAATGTTGTAAGAATACGTCAAGAATCAGGTAACAAGTATTGCAGAGAAACAAGTGGAAGCGCAAGGCACTTGTCGTAAGCTAAACACACGATGACGTATAAATCCTATCGTTAAATCTGTTCGTTAGGAGGCACTATAGTATACTAGGTATAAGAAAATGGTGAAATCCAGCCTGAGGCTACTAACCAGTTTAAGCTCGTTATTGTATTCTAGTCAGTGCAGTACACATGTATGTAAGTCACCATTTTTCATATTTTTTTTACATATGATCTCGGCCAGAAGTACCTAAATACCTACTTAACTGGAAATACTGTGATACCTTAGATGTGATGTTAAAGCATTGATGAGAGTCTACGAAAAAGTTGATAAACAGAGTAAAATTTCTTTGAGGGACAAAATTATCATTGTATGATAATCATTGTATCATTGTATACTTTGTGTGAGTTATTATAAGTTATTTAAGAAATTACTAGTCTTTTTAGACGTAGAAATGTTACAAAACAATCTTCTATACAGTAATGATTGGACGTACCTTCTAAATTGGGCGTCTTGAAAAGAATTTTTTAGTGTGAAAAGTGTGAAAAGAATAGTACAGTAGGTACAATAAGACCTAACATAACAATTCTTGTCAAATTAATGAGGATTCTAATTTCGATGTTTTTGACATTTGGGCGTGTTTTGTCTGAACTTCCCCACTTTTTCGTTGCTTTATTTGGATTTCTCGCATTCTTCCCGATTCATGTACACTGTACAGTTTTATTTATTGCCTAGTGTAAAGTTGCATTGCACTAGGTTAGTGTGACAGTGATTTATTGTCGAAATACCGCACCGGTGCAGTGCAGGTACCAATAAAAAGTGGTCCTACCTATTTAACTTCTGAATATGGAGTTTCAAGATGTAACGGTCGCTCTCCAGTCGGTAAGTTACACCAGCATGTCTATTCCGGATCTTTTGTCGTTAATAATTATTATGCGTTAAGCTTCTAACGCCAAAAAGTAGCTAAAACTACAGAACACTTTGTCTTGTAGTTAACTTTGCGTCATCAGATCCAGAATAGACCTGCGGGTTCTTGAGGCTTTAGTCACTTTGCTGTTCGTTTACGTTTCTGAAAGATACGTCTCTAAGGAACTCCTTCAAATGTAATGTGGATACCGATTTTTTAGCAATATCGGGGCAATGACCTCCAAGATATAACTTATTTAAAATTAGAAATTTTGTGTGAGAAGTTCCCGAAGTAGTAGCGGAAAGCTTTATCTTGACGTTAAATGTCCCCCAGCTAACTTTTAACGCTATAGTGAACTTTTAGGCAACACTATAGTAGTCTTTAGGAACTGGTGAAACTTCACCCTTAAAGGCTACTTTCTATACATTACAGATGCCGCCTTACGCACGCCTCGACTTGGTGGACGGTGCTCCCGTAGCTACTGGTTGCCTAGGAGATATCTGGAGTTTACTTGCAGAAATTCTTCGCCTGCGGTCTCGCTACACCGTTTTCGATGAAGATCCTTCTTCCCTGACCTCGGGCGCGGAGGTACTTCTGGTTGGGGCCACCAGTCCTTGGCCGAACGCTACTCAGCTCGCTTTTGTCTCGTCTTGGTGAGGAACTGTTACCTTCAGTCGTATAGTCGACGGCCGCCGAAAAGGAGATCAAAATGGCAGATGGTGGCGGAGGGGTGGGTACCTACCCCCTCTACGTGGCACCAGTACCTTTGAGGCTGAGCTGCGACCCACACTATTGGCTATGTCACACGATATACAGGCAAAATCTATTTATAGCCGATGCTTAGCCTAGTGTGGCTCGCAGCTCAGCCTCATAGGTACTGGTGCCACGTAGAGGGGGTACCCATCCCTCAGCTGCCATCTGCCATTTTGGTCTCCTTTTCGGCCGTCGACTATACGTATCTTTGTCAAGTTGGTGGACCGTGGACCCCTTAAGACCGAGCATAGGTACATTCGCTATTTGTTTACGTTTTTTCTGCACACTCTATGAGGAAAGTATTGGATATTTAAATGTTCTTAAATATAATCTGTCTTTTTAACGGCCCAAATTAACGGCAAATTAACTGCGTAGACGCCCCTTACGTACACCCATCATAGGTTCTTTTTTTTTTCAGGTATGATATTCATCTGGAAGAGTCCCTGGCGGCTAGCACGGCGTTATCGTATCTGAACAACTGGTCTATGGAACACTGGCTGAGTTCACTGGCCATGACCATCCTTTACCCACTAGCGCTGTTCTCCATGCTGCGGTGTGCTGAAAACAACTGTCCGGTCACTGCTATAGACCTACCTCCTATCATCCCAACCAGTAAGTGTACCTATCTAGTCGCCGGCCGAAAAGGAGATCAAAATGGCAGATGGCAGTGGAGGGTTGGGTACCCCCTCTACGTGGCACCAGTACCTATGAGGCTGAGCTGCGACCCACACTAGGCTAAGCTAAGCATCGGCTATAAATAGATTTTGCCTGTATATCGTGTGACATAGCCAATAGTGTGGGTCGCAGCTCAGCCTCATAGGTACTGGTGCCACGTAGAGGGGGGACCCACCCCTCCGCCGCCATCTGCCATTTTGGTCTCCTTTTCGGGAGCCGACTATACCTATATACCATTCCACACAATCGTGAAATACGTGGCAACAGAATGATTTTTCTACTCATCTCAACTGTTCTGAAATATAATGATTATCGTCAGAAATTAACTAGGTACCTTTATTGTGGTTTTACTATCGAGTAACTTCGGGCAAATTTTTTACAGACAAAAATCACTGATCTTAAAATCACAATAGGTACAGCCAGTTAAAAATACATAGAGAAACAGCATTGCATGGTGACCCTTAACGGTCCGTCGGTATAGGAAGTACTTATGAAGATTTTCGGCATTTGTTTCAGTTTACTCATCACGTAAGCCAACAATGGGCGGACTAAAACCAAGATGGCGACACGCTCTTATGATTCATGCAAAGTTAAGGGTCCGTAACGAAGAAAGCCTAGGTAGCTGTGTAATGGCCAGCGTGGCAGCTGTCAGCAGTCAGGGCAACTCTGTCCACAGTCACGTCCCTGCCATCAGAATACTGGTCGTATCCTTTCTTCTGTTTGGCATGATTATGACTAGTGCTTATTCAGCACTACTTGTATCTCAGGTAAACTCAGAGACAAAAGACTGTTGACCTTTTTTAATGTCCGTTTTCTGGGAAGAGACATTATAAAATGTTTCGTTTTTGCAGTTGACGGCGGGTCCGAGCGCTCAGAGAGTGCTAGCAAATGAAGAAGGAACTACTCTGTGCATCCGTGAAAACAGCCTCCCCTACCAAATGCAGGTAGGGGGGCAGGATAGAGTACGTAAATAGTCTTTCTCTATTACAACCGTGTCAAGGGATAATGTAAATTTGCTCGTTATAGAGAGAGTTTGTCAAGTGACCGTATAGCGTCCGCTAGTTTTCCGAGAAAATTGCTGGATATTTATTTGTTCTGAAGTATAAAATGTTTTTTAACATCCGAGTCTAGTTTAATATGCTGTAATTTTTTAATCCTTTTTTTTCAGCACTTATTGACGCATCCGAGGACCCTAGTGGCGTCATCGTGTGTCCATGCCCTGTGCTCTGGCTCCGCTGCTCTCGAAACTCCTGAGCTGATAGGCGTGACCAACGTACCCTGCAGAATTATCACTCTACGCCAGCGTCAGTTTCAGTTTAAGCTCGCTATTGGTGTCACAAAGCAAGCGCCAAAAGCTCTCCAAGAAGATATTCAGCTCACGTAAGGGTCACTTAAACTGCTTGATACCTGAGTGATCTTGATGGTTATAGTGTTTTGAGGAGCAGTGAGAGCCGGGTCACACGGGTTCGATCCCGATTCTACCAAAAACTTTTTCTGATCGGCATTCACCTCTGATATGTTCAGCATGTCAAGTGAAATGTATATCGAGGCTGTAGTGGTTGGAAACATACCTAAAAATATACGACCCCATCTGGTAGTTCTGCCAGCTGAGCACAATGGATAATTCTTGAAATTGGTCTAGGTGCTGGGCTTGTCCCCACCACCTCTTTAATATCTAGCTAATATTTTCAGACTGTGCAGACTCCGTGAGGTTGGACTGACTTCGTGTATCCACCGGAGATGGCTACGTAGACCGGAAATGCTGGGAACAACAGGAGTCATCAATGAAGTGACGCTGGTACAAGTGAGCGGAGTCTTAGCTTGGTACCTCACTATGGCATGTTGCAGCGTCCTCATTTTGATGCTTGAAATGTCTGTCAGTCGTCGATATAGCATAAGAAGCAATTAACTTCCTACTTAGGTATTGGTAGGTACCTATTATTATAACACAATCATAGAAATCACTGGGTATTTTATTTTTTTCAAAGTAGGTTCCTACCTACCTACCTACTAATGGGTTTCAGTAGTAGCAAGTACTTACTTAAAAGTGGTGATTATGACGTAAATTTATTTTCCCGAAAACGAGTTTATACTTTATTGTAATAGTTTAAGATATTTAGGGCTTGATATTAAAAAAAAATCAAAATTTGGCCCAAAAAATGCATTAAAAAATGAATTACTCAAAGTTTTTAAAACTTGGCGGGAAATTAATCAAGATGGCTGATCAGGTTCCAGCCAATGACAGCGCAGGTAGATTCCAGTTGTAAACAACACTGGAGTAGCTGGTTGATTTCGTGATCATTTTCTTTCGCATTCTCCAGCCAGTCACCTTCGAGGTGTCGAGTTGTGTTTATTATGGAAGAGAATAAGCAGTTTAGCCTTAGATGGGACAAACACGCTGTGAATTTGGCCTCGGAGGCCGAATGTTTTTTTCAAGACGAAGCCTTTCTCGATTGTACCTTATTTGCTGAGGGACAGTGCCTACAAGCCCACAAACTCATCTTGTCGGCTGCCAGTCCGTACCTAGCGGTAAGTTTCATGTATTTTCTTTATGTATTTAGGTACCTACTTAGGTTAAGTTTCTTGTGTTGACCGCGAAAGTCATGCGACTCTTACTTCGGTTCCCAAAATGTTTGATCGTGTTCCTGTTCACACACATTACCAGCCCCACTGGTTTCAGTTGATGTTCGTCTATGTCTGCACCCTACAGGAGCTTAAAACCTATGTCCCGCTGCACTGGTGCTAATGTGTAAGGGTTTACACCAAAAGTAAACATTGGTGAAACCTAAGTACCTAGGTACCTAAGTTGGTCTTTTGATGTTGTTATTGCAACGGGACCCTATACCCGTCCAATGGGATTTGATCCAGTGACTACTACTTGCCGCAAATACCACGTTATCAGGACCATAGAGTCACTGAAGTTGCATCTAGAACGAGAATGCACTTCCAATTTATTGCACCATCGTAACGGGGCACTGCACTCGAGAAGTGTGCATGCGATAGTGTGTTTTATTTATGACATATGCACCGGTGGTGTAACGGAAGTAAATAAATTCTCGACGACAGATTTTAGTCAGAATCACTGTCATCTTCTTTAGACAAGGTCAAGGTTAGAAACAAATACGTTGGTCTGTTGGTCTGTTGGTCGGTAGAGTAGGTGTCTTAATTTTCTTTTTGAATTGTTGAATCAAACCATAGAACCTTTTGATAGGTACCTACCTCCTGACCAGGGAACCCAACTGTCGAGCGCAATTCTTACCAAATCTCTTGCCCATGTCGTCAGTTCGTGGGGAGGGATAGCAGTTCTTTTGTGGGTACCTTCCATCCCTGAATTGCCATTCCCGCCCGCCATTCTATCCCCTTCATTCCCGGATCCTAATTCCCTGCTAATATTGAGGGTTTTTTTTGCAGCCCTCTTTCCGTTCTGTTCGAAGCAGCACCTCCTATCATAACATATCATTTTGATTTCGACAAATTGAAAATTGATCCTTTGGTAGGTTAGGCTCTTTTTTGGAGGCGTGAGGGTAGTTGGCCAAAAATCAAAATCTACTCAGCTCGGGACTCGAACCTTCCTCCAGACAGGTGGTTGAAGGGGACAGGGCATAACCAAATTACGGCAATACCGTGATTTTGGATCTTCTGACCCCTTTTTGTTATGATCAAAAAATAATTTTGGAAACCCTGTGTTTTTTGAAAAAGAACAATGGGTGTCGTTTCTCTGATCCTAGAGTGATGGGGACTGTAGCATTGTACTCAAATACGGGAGGTTGGAAAGAGGTACGGGGCCTATAGGTGGTGCAGTGGACTCCGACGGCCGACTGGTTTAACCGAGCAAAACAGGTTTTTCTACTCTCGTGAACCTTAGCCACCTTAGCACAGAATTACTGTCCGCCTGCTACCACACTAACACAGTGCCGAAGCCAGGACAGTGTCAAACGCAGTCCTCAAACTGTTCAGGGATAGAGGGGTGGGACAGGCAAGCAACTAGATCATTTCAAGAATTGTCCATCGTGCTCAGCTGGCAGCACTACCAAATACCAGCTCCTTACCCGTTGTGCTGGTACACAGTGCGGATCTACCGTTTTGGGTGGGTTCCGAACCACCAGAGCCTCGATATACATTTCACATGACATGCTGAATGTAGTTGAATGGCAATTAGAATGTTTTTGGTAGGATCGGGATCGAACCGTACAGAGTACCTGAACTCAGTGATCCAACAGCCCTAGCAGGGCCAAGGCCTATTGGAATACAGGATGCCATCTTTCGTGACATCTGTAAACAAAGGGCGATGGAGGCCAGAGCCAGGTACCCATCAGAGCCTTTCACCTCCTGACGTAACTGGGAGACCCATATACTCTTCAATTTCCGATAGACAGTTAAACCTCGATGAAGCCGTAGAGTGTGTTGTTTATAGTGCGGACGATAGCAGTAGGGTGGTAAAATGGCCGAGCTGATATGGCATCCCGTTCGGTAAGCCGTAGAAGGCAGGTTCGAATCACAACCGCTCAAATATTTCCCCCCATAATAAATAACGCTGTTTTTGCAGACTTTACTGAGGGCGGCCTCCGACAAGCATCCTATTCTCATCTTCAACGATATCAAGTTTGACGAACTTCGGGGCATCGTGTCGTTCATCTACAATGGATGTGTGAATGTGCCTGAAAGCAGCATGGGTGCCTTTCTACATGCTGCTCAGGCTCTGCTCGTCCGCGGCCTTACCCATGGTAATCCTTTTGAACCTTTCGGAATACTTTAGTACCTAGAAGGTTGGGGGAGTGAACAAACCCAGTAGCTTGACCATTCCTAGAAGTGCTCAGCTGGCAGCACTACCAAATACCAGCTCCCTAGCCTTCTTCTTAGTACACCATGGGAACCTATAGTTTTAGGTGGGTTCTGAACCACCACAGCCGTGATAAGCATGTCACTTGATATACTGAATATATCGGAGGTGGGTGCTTATCAGGATGGGAACCGAACTGGTCACTATTTTTCTTGTTAATTCTTCAGGTGGCAAACAATGGCAGCCAGAGTTGACAGTTGAACCTAGCAGAAGGGGGGTAATAACCTCTAAACGGGGCCTGAAACAACCCCAGGGTAAGCAGCGGCCCCCAGGGGGTCCCTCGGGCCCCGTCCCCCCCTCGGAGGAGTCTGCCCCTATGCCTATGCGAGCCCCACCGGGCCCAACGTTTGGCTCCTCACCATCAGCTGAAGACCCTGCCTACAAGCTTCAAGAAGTGTCCATGTCTAGCTACCTCCCGTCCCCCAGAAGATACGCCAAGCCAGGTAACGACGCGAACCCTCTATGGCTAAATCTCACATCACTACTAAGGGTGGATTTCACCAATGGCTAAAGTCTACTATAGTGTCCCCTAAAAGTTCACTATAGCGTTATCCTCCCGAAATGAAAAGTTGGTGCCTTTCATCGTCCTGCCGATAGCGCCGTTTCCATAAGGTTAGCTAGTGGACTTTTAACGGCAAGATTAAGTTTTTGGCTACTCTTTTGCCAAGGAAAATTTACACCAATTCTATCTGCCTGCTAAGGAACTTTAGAAAGGACGCCCATAAGATTAACATTGCGAGCGGCGATTCATTTTCAAGGTTTACCCTTGGTTGGAAAGACACAAAATTTTGCCTGTACCTAGCCCTAACAATGTTCTTGGGAGTGTTCGAAGCAGATTTCCCAATTTCTCACTGGTTTCTTTTATTCCAACTGTTTTACAAATGCTAGCATCGCATACCTCAAGAAAAGTGCTGTATCTCGAAAACCAGTAAAAAAAAAATGGGAAATCTGCTAGGTACAGGCAAAATTTTGTGTCTCTCCAACCAAGGGTAAACCTTGAAAATGAATCGCCGCTCGCAATGTTAATCTTATGGGCGGCAAAAAATGCACCGTCAGGTATAGCGGACCCTTAAGCACAATTTTACCTTCTTTCGAGAAAGGAGACTTTGGTTATGATACCTGATGGTGCTTACAGCCCAATCCTTTAGCCCGAAGGGTACCGGGATTCAAACCAAGGACCTCAGTCGGGCTAGGCACTACGGTTTATTATATAGAAATATTTGATATCACGAGGTGGGTAGAACACACTACATCCACTGTTATGTCCAATTTACAATTCAATTTTTGTTTTTTTCAGTTATTCATAACCCTAACTTTGTGATGAGTTCGTGGAAGTTGGGGGGCATGACTGAAGAGAAAAATGGCCACCGGAAACTTGTTGACGATACTCCGGATACGCCGCCAGCTCACATGTTCAAAAAGTTCCGCCTTGAGAAACCTCAGCCGCCTCCTGAAGAAGAAAAACAAGGTTTGTTCCTTAGGAACCGAACATCTATAATTGCGCTTAAGGGAGTCTTCGCAGTCGTGTTTGTTTACTTTTTTCTGCTTATTTTATAAGGATACTATTGGATATTTAAATGTTCTGAAATATAATATGGCTAACCACACAACATGATGTGAATTTCGGCCTTTGAAAAGATATTATTAGGTACCTATATTTCATAAAATTTACGAATCCAACAGCTACCTCAAATAATGGGAAGAATTATTATTCTGGCGCCACGTGTTTCAAGATTGTTTAGTCCGTCTTAATTATTTTTATTGTTTTATTTGTTTTTTCAGTTTTGGTGAAACAGGAGGTAGAAGAGGAACCGGAAATGGACCTTGAAATGGTGGAACCTAAGGTGGAGGTGACGGAGGATGACCAAGACTGCACGAGTGGGGATTCAAGAGAACCTTTCTATAATCCCCCTGACGGTAGCAACAAACCAAAGTCTTTTTTGTTGGTTATTGGATTATCTTATACATCCAGCTCCAAATAGACCAGTATGCTTACTGGTAAAGACAGGACAACACTGTTTCTTGATATTAACCGTTATCAAAGATGTTATCGCAACAATTAACCACGGATGGTTATTGAGACCCACTATAGACATCCATGCTCCCAACAGAAAATCTCCGCTACCGGGATTCGAACCCGGGACCCTGCGATTACAAATCCTGTGTTGGGCCACAAGACCACGAAGAGCCGCCCAACCAGAGTCTTTTATACTTTCCTGCTAGCCATAAAACAGTAACTAGGTGGATCATTATTAGAATTGTCCATCGTGCTCAGCTGGCAGCACTCCCTAATACCAGCTTCCCACCTGTTGTGTTAGTACACGACTGGGACCTATAGTTTCAGTTCTGTTCAGAAAAAATTTAACCGGATCAGGATCGAACCGGTGTGACCCGGCTCTCCCCTAAAGACAACTCGTCTGTCGAGGCTACTCTTAACGAAATGGATCTATTTCAGAGGCTCCTGTGCCGCTGCTGGTATGCAGGACGAGCCTTCAGGAGGAGCATGACGGGAACTGGTCTGGATCCAACACCTCCCCTGATCACGGACAGATGGACGCTGGAGAACTTCCCTGTCACAGGTGCCACAAGAGCTACAAAAGCAGATACGCCCTCAACAGGTACATACCACATACGTATCACAAGTGATCGGAGTCCAACCTTATAAGAGACACCTTATAAGCCCGACCTTATAAGAGACACTATAGTAGACTTAAGCAACTAGTGAAATCCAGCCTAAGAGCGACTTTTAATGGCATTCTTGCTAAGATAATGGGATTCTTGGCTTCAATACACAAGGGGATGATTTGGTCACGCCCAACAGCCGACTTTTCCCCCAGTCGGTGTAGGCCCAGGTACGTTTCCCCAGGGAAAAATATCGACAAATCGAGATAAGACCCTAAGCCATCTCCCAGGGAATACAGTTTGATTTTAATTTATTTTTCAGGCATGTTCTTTACGAATGCGGAAAGGCTCGGAAAAGTTTTTCTTGCGACGAGTGCGGCAAAAAAGTAACGCGGCAAGACACGCTACAGAAACACAAACTCATACATCTTGTGCAGCATATGAAGGAGAAAGATGAAACTGTGTGAACTAAGGAAGTAGGAACCTTAGCGTTATCTTATCCTCCTGAAAAGAAAAGTTGGTGCCTCTCTCCGTCCTGCCGATAGAGCCACTATCTTAACAATAGCTAGTGGACTAACGGCAAGTGACAGTTGTCTGCAACTTTTTCGGGAAGATAGATTTGCTATCTTTAGGTATGGATCTGGTAAAACCACTGCCAAACTAGGTACCTAACTAACGTACCGTACGTGAGCGCATGGTATTTAACTAAACGGTGGGTGGTGCGGTACATTACTTCCCAAATACTCATACCTAAGTGGGTACTTGCCTTCATTCTTCGGTGGAATTCATTCCAACCACTAAAGCTTAGTGGCCATGTGCCTTATTTTCTTTCCTCCCGTCCACTAATCTGTCTGTTGTAACTTCTTCCAATATGTCAAGGAAGGCTTGTGTAAAATGTACATCATTAAAGTTATATTATTTGTAAATTGTCCAATTTTTATGTTCTGGGAATTTCCACTACGTACCTATATTTCCTACATTTATAGTTAATCTACCTATATTTACATTAGGAGGTGAATTCTACATCGTATTAAGATAAGCAGTATTCACCGAAGGTGAAGATTTCTTGAATGTGGACTCGCCGTAGTAACAATAATACTTAAATATTTGAATTTGCCGCCTTTTTTTGTAAACACGAGAATGAGGGAAATGTGTCGCCCGCGTGAAAAATAATACTGTACAACAAGATGGCTACTGTAGCGTAAACCGTTATGCTCAACATTTTAATTTGTTCCCTTTGTCAAGGATTTTGTGTGCATTTCTCCTGCAATATCACTCATTTTTATGTGAAAAAAGACATATAAATTTTATTTGTATGAATTGACGATTTCCTTCTGTGCTGGTAAGTACCCCATGTCGATTTTAATACTTCCTGGTTAAGCAATTACTTTGAGATCAAAATAATCTAAATGTCGAAATATGGCTTGTGATTTCAGATAAGCTTCATTTAGGTACTGCAGGTGGATTGACGAAGTGTGGAACGATATTCAATAATGGATTCTCACAAGATTTTTAATCGTCTTGACCAGGCTTCTCCGAACACAGGTACGTTGATGAGAGGATGTTCAGCCTGTTATACGAGTATACGAGGACAGACAATGTACCTGTATGCTAGTCATAGGTTGCCTTGTATTCACCGTTTGTACAAGACAGGCGTATAAAATAGGCTGGAGACAAACTTAGGGACAGCTAAGTACCTAAACGTAGAGCTAACTACCAGCGTCATTGTCCACCTGTGTAATACCTACAGTCCTTCGGCTTGAAGGGTGTAAAAATAGATGTCTGAAAATAAAAGCAGCTGGTAAGTACTTAGTTACCTAAAAATTGATTTCTTGTTCTCAAGCCATCTTCGCGGCTTACTATATAGAAATAAACCTACATGCCTTGATGAGTACAATAGACTCCAAAAACTACCCTTAGTTCTAGCCAAGTCTAAATCATATTGTGAAATGGGTAGGTTTTCATTGGGGAGCAGTATCCGACGATACCTACATAACTGACAAGTTGTCTATAAAAGCAACTTCAGTGTTCTATTTTTTTCTGTTCTTCATAAACAACAGAAATTAAAAGTTTATTATTTTCCGCCCTTGACTTATTTTTGGCATTTTCCAGGCTCGTGTTCGTCAGAAGAGGATGTAAAAGACTGGAACCGTCGTCTTCCAGCCATTGGAGTTTTTTGGGACATCGAGAACTGCCAGGTCCCGCGGGGCAAGTCTGCTGCCGCTGTAGCTCAGGTATTTTGACTCTGTACTGTTTGTTGACGTTTCCTGAGAAAAATTTGTATCCTTATTTCTTCTGAAAATTTTCACCAAGAAAAATCAAATAAAAATCGAACTGATTCGAATCAGTTGCTAAGGTAGGTACTTAATCAGCATGTTCGAGCCTCGCTATTGGTGTTGCTAGGGTCTACTTTAATTTTGATTCCTAATCATCGTTGATTTTTCTTGGTTTACGTTTTTTCTGCACACTTAATGAGGAAACTATTGGATATTTAAATGTTCTGAAATATAATATGCCTTTTAACCGATTAACCGATCGTAAAATCACCTCACAGGCAGCCTGTTAATTTTGGCCGCTAAAAAGACATTTTATGTTTTAGAACATTTAAATATCCTGGTAACTGGTTTCTGACTTCTAAAAAGGCATTATATATCAGAGCAAATAAATGTCCAAAAGAATTTAAAAAAAAATCATTATCTGGACAGGCTTAATCTCACATTTTTTTCTTCAGACAATTCGTAGCCGGTTTTTCGGTGGCCACCGAGAAGTCGAATTCTTGGTGGTGTGTGACGTCACGAAAGAAAACCAGAGGGTAATCGAACAGTTAAACTGCGCTAAAGTGAACCTCATACACGTGTCAGCCACGTGCAAAAACGCCGCAGACGACAAGCTGCGTCAGAGGATTCGTCACTTTGGGGAAACATATGCGTCTGGTGCCACTCTTCTGCTTATTTCCGGTAATAATACAAAAATTCTTTATAACGAGTGAACGCTAAGGTCTCTTGACAAACTCTGAATCATTTTGGAACCCTCTCTATAGCGACCTCTACACTGAGTAGATTCACATAGTCGTTATAGAGAGAGACTTCTGTATTTTGCTTGAAGTTTGTTTAAGAGGACGCTATACCTGACGATGCATTTTTTTGCCGCCCATAAGATTAACATTGCGAGCGGCGATTCATTTTCAAGGTTTACTCTTGGTTGGAAAGACACAAAATTTTGCCTGTACCTAGCCCTAACAATGTTCTAGGGAGTGTTCGAAGCAGATTTCCCAATTTCTCACTGGTTTCTTTTATTGCAACTGTTTTGCAAATGCTAGCATAGCACACCTCAAGAAAAGTGCTGTATCTCGAAAACCAGTAAAAAAAATGGGAAATCTGCTTCGAACAATCCCTAGAACATTGTTAGGGCTAGGTACAGCCAAAATTTTGTGTCTTTCCAACCAAGGGTAAACCTTGAAAATGAATCGCCGCTCGCAATGTTAATCTAATGGGCGGCAAAAGATGCACCGTTAGGTATAGCGGACCCTTAAGGGCAATAGTCCACTATTGCCAAATATCGCATAACCTATTTAAGGCTGAATATACATTCGCTATTTTTTTACGTTCCGATTTCAAACTTTGTCGTGATTTCACGATCGGTTAATTTTGGACGATTTTTTTTTTTGTGACAAAAATAGCTTGATCGTAAAATCACAACATAGCCGCATGAGGAATGACGTTACAAAGACATTATATTTCAGAATATTTATAGGTATATCCAATAGTTTTCTCACAAAGTTTGAAATCGGAAAAATAGCGAATGTATGGTGGCCCTTAAAGACATATTTTACGGTTATGCTTACCTTATGACGGAATATACATTTGAGATACTTTGCTCACTGACTTCGTAATTCCAGGAGATATAAATTTTTCATCGGAGCTGATCGAACTACGTCATAAACGGATGATGCGGGTAGTTTTGCTGCACAACCAAAATACGTCTGAGGCGCTCAAAATTTGCGCCAACGAGCACTACCAGTTCTCAGATGTGCTGGACAACTTGCCGGAACGGGAAGACGTCAAGGTGAGTAGTACGTTGGATTAGTTCGGGCACTCCAGCTGTTCCACGCCAAATGGAACTCGTCACTCTTAAACTGGACTATGTTTATGACTATGTTTTATGTTGTATTATGTTTTCTGTGTGGTTAAGGATGGATTTCACCAGTTCCTAAAGTCTACTATAGTGTCCCCTAAAAGTTGACTATAGCGTTATCCTCCCGAAAAGAAAAGTTGGTGTCTTTCACCATCCTGCTGGTAGCGCCCTATCTTTACGTTAGCTGGTGGAATTTAAACGCTAAGATAAAGTTGTCGGCTACTTTTCCGGAAAGATTAACTTTATCTGCATGGGGAGGAACTGATGAAAGAATCGGAAACCTGTGGTGAAGAAGCACTTGGTGCAGAAACCTCTCCACCTCAAATCATTTTCTCCCTACCATCCTCCCGCAAAGGGAGGCTTCCAGAGGGATGATTGAGGGGTGGGAAGCTTCTTAATCTCAAGTTACACCTGCAGAAAGGAACCTTGAATCCTACCATATATTGTTAGGAATTAGTAATTGTTTCATGTTCCATATGTTTTCGTGTGGTTTAGGAAGAGAGTGGGCAGGTAGAACTGTGGATCGAGAATTTGCCAGAGCATGAGCCGCCTAACCGCGTGCGAGCCAGGCTGAAGCATCTTTGCAGTAACTGCGGAGGCCGCGTGGGCTTTTTCTCAAGGAACGTGTACTATGTGCGTTTCCCGAGTTTCGAACTGGCCATCAGGTATGTACAAAACTAGATAGGGACCGGAATGCTAACCTGGTCAGTAATTCCAACCCTGGGCTCCCACTGTCAGTTCTGTAGACCAGGTACTGCTCTCCAGAGCCAGTGTGAGACCTGTTACTGCTCTCTAGAGCCAGGGTGACACCTGTTACTGCTCTCGAGAGCCTGGGTGACACCTGTTACTGCTCTCTCGAGCCAGGGTAACACCTGTTACTGCTCTCGAGAGCCTGGGTGACACCTGTTTCTGTTACTGCTCTCCAGAGCCTGGGTGACACCTGCTACTGCTCTCCAGAGCCTGGGTGACACCTGTTACTACTCCCTAGACCCAGATGAGACATTTTACTGCTCTGGTCTGCCCAAGTTTGAAATTTTCGATCAGGGTATCTCTGCTTTAACTATACCTATATGTTTGTGTTTGATGTTCAATATGGAGCCTTTTGGCAAAAACGCTTCTCTGGGCTGCAGCCTTTATATAGCTCATCTCGGTCTCTGAGGGTGCTTTACTTCGATGGTCACCCACCTATGACAAAACCGTCGTCAAGGTTGCTTCAATTTGGTTTAGCTGCATGAGTTTGCTGTACCTGTCGACGGGTGTTTGTTGTGTCTTCCATATTTGTTGGATGTCACATATGTGTGTGCTTATGTGTATTATCCGGCAGAATCCTTGGAATTCGTTTATGGGGCCCACACAATGGGGGCTTTTTCCGACCATTTTTTGGAAACACTATTGGATATTTAAATGTTCTGAAGAATCTGAAGTATAATATATCTTTTTAACGTCCGAAATTAATTGGCTGTGTTCTGAATTTATGATTGATGGGTTCTCCATGATGGATATCTTTGTATCTATTTATCAGTATTACGCTAGACTTATTCTGTTAGGTACAAAAAAAAAATTTAACACAAAAAGGAGTGGTAACTACCAAGCATTTCGATTTTTGTTTTCGTGCCATGACAAACAATAACAAGTGACGTATCTAAAACAAGAAGGAAATGAGTTTGGATCAGGTTAATAGTAGGGATTTCAAGTCGTGAGTTGTCTCGGCTTCTCTCTGGCTTGAACTGTTGAGATCCCGCAGTCATTTCCTGTGCTTCCCGTCAACAACATGCATGGACTAAGGACTGAGGAAAAGAATTTCAGGTACCTCATTTACCCTAAAAATTTTGAAAATGTGACTTGTAACTTAAGGGGGAAAATTAGGGAATCCGGAGTTACTGAAATTTTTCTGTAGTTTAGTTAGGTTTGGTGCCTTTTTATTCTGGTACCAGTTTTGATATAACGATACGTCAAGGAACCATGTCAATTTGTTCGTTATAGAGAGGATTTCTGAATAGAGAATGACAAGTGTGGAATTTTTTTAGAAAGAGGCCTGCTAAATTTTATGAGCAGAATTATAATTTGCAGGTTTTACAGTTTTTCCCCTTTTTGTAGACGATTGTGTGAGCATTCTTCTTAAATTATTGTTTATTTATATTGTTTACAAATAGGGTAGCTAGGTAAGGGGGGGGGGATTTTCTGGCCGTATACTAGTCTTGACTTCAAAAGTATACACCAGCCGCACTTGCAACTATTGTAGGTATTGTGGAAGCCAATGGGGTGACGAATGCACCTGTTGGGGAAGCCTAAGCTGCCCGATTACCGACTGCTTTTCAGCCAGGTACAGGCATGAGCCTATTCGACTTGATAAGACTATTAGATAAGGTGTAGATAAGATTAGAGACCTTACCTTGCCTTAACTGGCCGTGAATTTTAAGGCGGTTTGAAAGTCATCGAGACTATCGATATATCATTTGCTAATATTCGCTCTCCAGTACAAGCTAAACATAGTTTGTTTCGATTTCGAATAGCACACTATGTTTAGCTTTTAGAGCAGCCATTAGGAACCGTGAACGTACCAGTATCATTTAGAAGTTGCAAGGGAAACCAAGCAACAGTTGACAGTTTGCTATGTGGCCTTTGTTTCTTTTTCAACTGTCACGTTTTGTGTAAGTTTTTTGAAAAATCACGTGTGATGTCACAGGGTAGACTCTCCTCTTAATTCGTAACTGTGTTTCTAGGGCGCAGCGTCGTATGGACGGGCAGGACGTATTCGGAAGAAGAATCACTGTGAGCGAGCCCCGCTGCATGGATTGGAGTCGAACTCCGGGACGCAACAGACCCAAGCAACCACAGGAGGAGCTGGGCAAGCCGTGGGATACGTTGCTGGCTGTCAACACCCATAAGCCCTCCATGGAGAACAAGGTGTGTTATCTAAATGGTTGAAATTCTTGTCTTTAGAGGGACTCAGGACCGGTTCACCCCGGTTCGATCCTGATCCCTTCGAAATTTTTTTCTGATTGGCATTCACCTCTGATATGTTCAGGAAGCTGTGTACTTTGGGGAGCTGGTATTTGGTAGTGCTGCCAGCTGAGCCCGATGGGTACTTCTTGAATTGGTCCTCTACTACCTATCTACCTGTTTAGGTACCTGTTATCGAGAGCTTGCGGCACCTGAACACAACCCCACCGCAACACCTGCAGAACAACCTGCGTAAAGATGGAGTGCAGGCGACCTCTGCTGCGAATCTCGCCTACAGACTCAACAACCATTGTGAAACCAAGCTACTCGACTATCGAACTGGTAAGTTATTAGCCAATCAATATATTTACAATCAACAATTCACCACTGGGACCTACGGTACTAACTGTTAAGGGTCCGCTATACCTGACGGTGCATTTTTTTGCCGCCCATAAGATTAACATTGCGAGCGGCGATTCATTTTCAAGGTTTACCCTTGGTTGGAAAGACACAAAATTTTGCCTGTACCTAGCCCTAACAATGTTCTAGGGAGTGTTCGAAGCAGATCTCCCATTTTTTTTACTGGTTTTCGAGATACAGTACTTTTCTTGAGGTATGCGATGCTAGCATTTGCAAAACAGTTGCAATAAAAGAAACCATTGAGAAATTGGGAAATCTGCTTCGAACACTCCCTAGAACATTGTTAGGGCTAGGTACAGGCAAAAGGTAGTGTCTTTCCAACCAAGGGTAAACCTTGAAAATGAATCGCCGCTCGCAATGTTAATCTTATGGGCGGCAAAAAATGCACCGTCAGGTATAGCGTCCTCTTAAGTGTACGACCGCCAATGGCCGTGGCTGGACAAAAGACATCAAGTTGGACATTATGTTTAGCTTCCACTGGAGAACGAATACTATCGAACTGTCTCGATCTAGTATCGATACTAGGAGATATTTTCTAGGTTGGAACGTTACTTGATGCCTCAGTGACAGTAAGGTACTAGTACAGAAGATATACAGTATACACTGAACCAAAAACTGTCCGTCCCCCTTGTGTTCGAACGTGATGAGTGGGGTAGTGCTGCCAGCTGAGCACGATGGATATTTCTTGAAATGGTCCAGTTGCTGGACCCCTATGCTTACTAGCTATAGTCCAAGTCAGGCTGGGAGCGTGCCGATTATTCATAATTTCTTGAAGATTTTCAGTTGACGCCGATCCGGATTTGGGTTCCATATCCTACCATACGCTAAAAATGCCAATCCGACCCTGAGCAGATATTTCCCTGATCAAGAAGAAGTTTTTATTAGCAAGAAATTATGAGTAATCGGTACGCTCCTAGCCTGACTTGCACTATACTCGGTATTGACACGCTTGTCTTTGTGTAGACTCGTCAAGTGGGGCGTGCGATGAGGACAGTGAAGGGGAGGGGTACAGCCCCTATGAAGGACGCGCGGGGCCTTTGGATCTGCGCATAACAGGGCTAGACCCACAGCAAGATCTTCACGTCACCCGCGCTCAGCTCGGAGAAGCTGTCACTAAATACGCTAAGGTTAGCGAACAGCTGTTGTACTAAGGCTGGACTTACAGCCTCGATAGCCCAGTGGATTAAATGGTCGACTTTTGAGGAGCAGTGAGAGCCGGGTCACACCGGTTCGATCCGATCCTACCAAAAAGTTTTTCTGCTCGGCATTCACCTCTGATATGTTCAGCATGTCAAGTGAAATGTATATCGAGGCTGTGGTGGTTCGGAACCCACCTTAAACTGTAGGTCCCCATCGTTTACACGATGGTTGGGGAGCTGGTATTTGGTAGTGCTGCCAGCTGAGCACAATGGATAGTTCTTGAAAACGGTCTAGTTGCTGGGCTTGTCCCCCCCAGCCCTCAGCTAAGGCTGGACTTCACAACAACGATAACGATATCGGATTTATATTATAGCAAGGAAGCAAGTGCAAGCGCAAGGCATTCAGCCTAAGACTGGCTTTCACCAGGTTCTTATCGTGCAGATACAGATAGTAAATAATTTCCCACAGAACTTTATCTTGCCGTTAAAAGTCCACTAGCTAACGTTACGGTAAGGGTGCTATCGGCAGGATGATGAAAGGCACAAACCTTTCTTTTCTATAGTGAACTTTTAGGGGACACTATAGTAGACTTTAGGAAGTGGTGAAATCCACCGTAACAGTGACGTTTCTCTCGTGTAGGTGGTGAATCTGTCGGTGTTCACGCAAACTGACCGGTCCGTGGTGGCGAGCGTGCGCTTGAAGAACTTAGCTGACGCACAGAATGTGATAGCCAACCTACAGCGTGCTCGCTTGGGAAATCAGCGCATCAAGATTGCCTTCCATAACGCCACGCCTGAGCAGCGCAGCCTCACGAGGTAAACTAGAACTAGGGGTTTCAATTTCAAGACCCAACATACATTCGCGTTTTTCTGCACACTCTATGATGAAACTAGTAGATATTTAAATGTTCTGAAACATAATATGTCTTTTTAACGACCGGAATTAACAGACAGGTGATTTTACGATCGAGTGATTTTTTATTCCAACAAAAAAATTGTCCGATCGTAAAATCACCACATGCCTGTTAATTTCAGCCGTTAAAAATACATATTATATTTCAGAACAATTAAATATCCAATAGTGTCCTCATAAAGTGTGCACACCGGTTCGATCCCGGTACTATGAAAGTTCTGAGTTGTATTCACCTCCGATATGTTCAGCATGTCAGGTGAAATGTATATCGAGGCTGAAGTGGTTCGGAACCCACCTAACACTGTAGGTCACCAGCGTATATTAACATGATGGGTGAGGAGCTGGTATTTTGTAGTGCTGCGAGCCTTGATTTTTTTTTTTTTCAGACGTCAAGTTGCGGAACTCCTTGCCAAAATCCCGGAGTCTAAGCTTCCCTTGTTTCGGTTCAAAGAACTGTTCAAGAACGAGTTTCTTACGTCAGTGAGTGTGAGTGAGCTTCGGCGCATGCGTGATCTGTGTATCATAACTGAAGAAGAGCATGGGCGTATGATCACTGCCAATCCGTGGGCAAGAGGGTCTCCTTACCTCCAGCAGCCGTCACGTGGCGTGAGTTAATCATTACTTTATCCGCTAAACTCCGTTTAAGATGACTTAAACTCAGTTAGTGTGTGCCCCGTTTGTCGACCACACAATCGCGTTATTTGAAGACCCTGTTGGATTTTTAAATGTTCCTGCTTAATTTTCCTGCTAAGGCTGGATTTCACCACTTTATAGTGTACCGAGGGGGTAACCAATCCAGAGATTCCCTAAGATTCCATAAAGATTTCCAAATATTCCCTACGATATTCATAGAAAGATGAACCCACTTCAAAATATTCCAAGATTCCCTGAGATTTCATTGAGATTTCCAATGATTCCCAACGAGTGGTTAACCCCTCGTAGTGTACGCTATAGCGTTATCCTATCGTTATGAAAAGTTAGCGGCTTCCACCATCCTGACGATAGCACCCTTATCTTATCGTTAGCTTTCGAGTGGATTATCCGTGCGTTAACAATAACTTTCATACTTTCAAATCATTTGGGTGCAAAACAGGCAGGGATTGTAGTCTACCCAATAATTTAATACCTTTCTCCGAAAAATTAGTGTGTCTTTCACGTTTATTTTCCACTTTTAACTTGAACTTGTTGAAACGTACACCTAAACAAAGTTGACGTAAACAAAGCAGACGAATTCTAGTGACACGAAAAAACCTACCACCAATCATATCCCAAGTTATTACCAAGTATGGAGTTGGATGACAATAGAATCCATAAACAAACAAAACATTGTTTTTCTTTCAGGACTGCCATGAGGGCGCATACTGTGAGCTGCATTACCGCGCTAGCCCCGGCTTCCTAGCCGAGCCTGCAGGGTTACCAAATGTTCGCGTCCGTCTGGGATTTCTAGCAGAACGCGTCCACACTCTGATGCTGGCACATAATGACCGCCTCCCATTGGCCAGCCTTGAGCAGTGTTACAACGCACGTTTTGGTCCTCTGCCTATTTCCGATGAGGTAACTAAAAGTATAAACATTAGCGAAATTATTTTTTTACCTTCATAAATTACCTTACCTGAAAACCTTGCGCCTCTAAGGCTTGATCCCACCATATTTAGTTAACAGTAAACCCTCTGTTAACTTATGACCGGAGTTTAAGAGGACGCTATACCTGACGGTGCATTTTTTGCTGCCCATAAGATTAACATTGCCAGCGGCGATTCATTTTCAAGGTTTACCCTTGGTTGGAAAGACACAAAATTTTGCCTGTACCTAGCCCTAACAATGTTCTAGGGAGTGTTCGAAGCAGATTCCCCAATTTCTCACTGGTTTCTTTTATTACAACTGTTTTGCAAATGCTAGCATCGTATCCCTCAAGAAAAGTGCTGTATCTCGAAAACCAGTAAAAAAATGGGAAATCTGCTTCGAACACTCCCTAGAACATTGTTAGGGCTAGGTACAGGCAAAATTTTGTGTCTTTCCAACCAAGGGTAAACCTTGAAAATGAAGCGCTGTTCGCAATGTTAATCTTATGGGCGGCGAAAAATGCACCGTCAGGTGTAGCGGACCCTTAAGTGTTATCTGAGAAAGAAGAAAATAGCTGTACCATCGCCAGTCTGAGTTCTGCTAAACTATACTATCTCTACGTATTTATTTTCAAAATAGTAATAACAATTTGATTTCAGGAGGGAGTTGCACTTGAGCACCTGGTGTCCTGCTTGCCCGGGATGGAAATAACCCAGTCACAGGCCAGTCACAAGTTCCTGGTCTATGTTGCAGAACCTGATAAAACAGGTATGGCAACTAAACCATTTTTAACCAGGTTTAAGTGTTCTGAAATATAAAATGTATTTTTAACGTCCGAAATTAACCGGCTACGTTCAGATCGAGTAATTTTGGACACAATTAATAAAAATCGTAAAATCTGAACAAGGCCAGTTAATTTTTGGCGTTTGAAAGACATATTATATTTCAGAAGATTTAAATATTCAGCAGAGTCCTCAAGAACTGGTCGAATAAATAGCAAATGTACGTTCCGTCTTAATCATGGCGGTACGAAAGTCTATGGGTTGTATTATTATTACTATACCATACTGTATTTATTTAGTACGGTAGTTGCACCACCATTTCTATCTTCCGAAGGAATTCGTTCTCCAGCGGAAACTAAACATAGTGTCCTATTCCCAGTCATTTGTTTCCTCGTTCAAATAGCACACTATGTTTAGCTTTTAGAGCAGCCACGGCCATTGGCGGTCGTGCAGTGTTATCGAGTTCCGGTAATTATTACCTTTTGTCTTTTCTGTAGTTGAACGTCCCAGGCCTAACGCCAGTGGTGGGCTGACGTCACAACTTCTTGAGCTGCTGAAGGCCTCACCACGCGCCACACTGTCCTTCGCATCCTTCATTCCTGCCTATCACCGCCGCTTCGGCAAGCAGTTCCGCTTGTCGGACTTTGGACACACCAAACTCCTCGACCTTCTGGAGTCCATGCCACATATCGTGCAGGTCAGGCCATAGGACATCATATCGCTATGAACGGTCACACAATCGTGTTTGTTTAAGTTTTTTTCTGCACATTTTATGAGGATATTAGATGTTTACTTGTCCTGAAACAAAGTAGGTCTTTTTAGCGTCCGAAATTAACAGGCTATGTTGTGAATTTACGATCGGTTTATTTCGGACAAATACCCTCGATAAATGTACCCAATAACTAATATTTTTTAAGGATACTATTGGGATATTCATTTGTTCTGAAACGTTCGGCCATGTTTGATTTCAGGTAATGGGCTTTGGGTCAAAGAAGCAGGTGACACTGTCGCATAAATCTCAGGTCAAGAGGTTCCGGATTGATCTCCTTAAGCTGCTCAAGACGCTTCCTAAGAAGGCAACAGAGCTTGATGACTTTCCTAACCTCTACCGTCAAGTCTTCTCAAAGTGAGTGGTCAAGATGGTGGTTTTTCTGATCGGCAATCACCTCTGAAATGTTCAGCATGTGAAATGTATATCGAGGCTGTGGTGGTTCAGAACCCACCTAAAATTGTAGTTTCCCGTCGTGTACTAACACGATGGGTGGGGTGGGGGGAGTGCTGCTAGAAGGTCTAGCTGCTGGGCTTGTCTCTTCTACTTCTGATCTATTGTAGGCCGTTCGAGCCCTGGCAATACGGTGTGTGTGAACTGGAGGACCTGGTGGCCTGCTGTACAGCCGCAGATCTCCAGCTGACCTGTCTCGAGAACGGAAAACTTCAGGTAGCAGTGACTACACGTGAGCAGACGCCGGAAGAGCAGGCTCTCACCACCCGCTTCAAAGCTGAGGTACGTCTATTCATCGCAGAATACGTTACGTCAGGATCACAAGGTAGGGGTGAATAAGCAGTCACTAGCACCAACAGTAGCTGAGACTTGTCTATCTGTCTCCATTTTCCTAAGAAGACAGATACTTTATATGAGAAAGATACAGTGTTCTTCAAAAGGCTAGGGAGATAGAAAGTTAGCAGTCTTCTTTTAAGGTGACTCTCATCAGACCTAACCTATACACTACGACCCTCTTCTTAGCCTGCTATTTAAGAATGCAAGAACACTGTTTCTTTCTCAAGCAAAGTGTCTGTCTTCTTCGGAGAATAGAGACAGATAGACAAGTTTAAGCTACTCGTAATGTTGATTTGATCATAGTGTCAATGTCTAGGCTTAGAGGGTATATACCGGTAGGTCATGGTAGACCGATAATAGAGGTATCAGGTATATCGGTGGTGCCACGTGCTGTGTAATGTTTATAAACAAACCCGTAACGATCAAGATTAGTGATCGTAAAATCACAACATAGCATAGTTTCTGGCGTTAAAAAGTCACATTATATTTCAGAACACTAAAGGGCTACCATACATTCGCTATTTTTTTACGTTCCGATTTTAAACTTTGTGTAAAAACTGTTGGATATTTAAATATTCTGAAATATAATATGTCTTTTTAACGCCATTATTTATGAGGCTATGTTGTGATTTTACGATCGAGTGATTTTTGTCACCAAAAAAATTGTCCAAAATTTGCCGATCGTGAAATCACAACATAGCCTCGTGAGTACTGACGTTAGAAATACATATTTTATTTCAGAATATTTAAATATCCAATCGTTTTCTCACAAAGTTTCAAGCGTAAAAAAATAGCGAATGTGTATTCAGACTTAGGCTGGATTTCACCACTTTAACGTGAAGACTATCGTGTACACGATAGCGCTATCGTATCGGTAAAAAATGATAACGGCTTTCACCATGCACCGTTACCGTTTCGTTAGCTTTCGAGTGGATTTTCCGTGCGTTAGCGAAAACGATAATTTTCATACTTACCTGCGACTCATTTGGTGTAGTCTAATGTAGTCTAATCAACATTTTAACTTCTTTTTCCGAAAAAATAGGGGTTTTTTTCACGTTTATTTCCACTTTTAGATTGAAATTGTTGAAATAAATTTGACGTAAACAAAGCAGGCGAATTCTATTGACACAACAAAACCTAACGAGAAGATGTTTGCTTTTTCGAATTGATAGCTATTCGAACGTTAAAAGGCACTATCGTGAGGTGGTGAAATTCAGCCTTAATAGCCAATAGGTTACTCAAAATGTGTTTCATGACTGTGTGTTTACTATTAATGAATCCTTTTTCAGGTGGTGGAGCTCCTGAAGCACAGCCCAGACTGCTCCATGCCGTTCAACAAATTCGTGCCAGACTACCATAGCTATTTCGGAAAGCAGTGCCGTGTCGCTTGCTACGGGTTTCACAAACTTATTGATCTCTTTGATGCCATCACTGATACTGTCACTGTCGAAGAAAGTGCCACGTAAGTGAAACATCATTCTTATCAACGTTGAAAATAAAAGATGGCACCAGAATGGTTTTCCTTCTCATTTTTTGAGGAAATTGTTGGAGATATGTTCTGGTATATAGTATGTTGTTTTACGATCGAGTAATTTTGGATTGAGTTTGTATTGACAAAGGTAGAATCACTACTAAGACTGGATTTCACCACTTTTACGTGAATACTATCGTGTACACGATAGCGCTATCCTATCGCTAAAAAAGTTAACGGCTTTCACCATGCACTCTTATCTTACCGTTAGCTTTCGAGTGGATTATCCGATAACGATAAATTTCATACTTTCAAATCATTTGGGTGCGAAACGGGCAGGGATTGTTGTCTACCCAACTATTTAATACCTCCGAAAAATTAGTGTGTCCTTCAGGTTTATTTTCCATTTTTAACTGGAAACAAATTTGACGTAAACAAAGCAGATAATTCTAGTGACACGACAAATTTAACGATAGGATAATTTTTTCTTCTGCTTTAACGAATCGATAGCTATTCGATCGTTAAAAGGCATATCGTGAGGTGGTGAAATTCAGCCTTAGTCAAAAACTACTAGTTCCTGACGTTAAAAAGCTAAGTTATCCTAGATTTTAGAACGTATAAAATCCAACGGTTTCCTCAAAAAATTGGAAGGATAAACATCAACAAACAGGATTGTACCTTTGGTCTTAATTTTGGACAATTTTTTTGGTTGTAATTGATCGTAAAATCGCAACATAGCCTCATAAATAATGACGTTTAAAAGACATATTATATTTCAGAATATTTAAATATCCAATAGTTTTCTCAAAGTTTGAAGCCCAAACGTAAAAAAAATAGCAAATGTATGGTGGCCCTTAATGTGTCGCAGGTCTGCTGAGAAACACCTCGTGCTCACCCTATCAGAGCGCATGAAGGTGCTGGGAGAGCGAATCAGCAACGTGGTGGCCGCCCATCGAGGCTCCGTCATGTTGGCTGACCTGGAGAAGCTTTACGAATTGTTCCAATATGGCGTCATTGATCCTGTTCAGTTTGAGTGTGACTCTTTGGTCCAGCTGTTAGGTTTACTTTCCGACTACGTCAAGGTAAGAGACTACTTGTTGGATACCTTGGTTATAACGTACTTTGTTGGCAGGCCTGGAGCCACCACATCGATATACATGATATAATGAGTGTAATTATAGCTGGAAACAGCAATTAATGGCCCATTTGAGGGGAGGTAGACCCCCTTCATGCCGTAGTGGACAGTGCAGAAATAGCATACCTACTGAATATAACACTGCGCTTCAGTGTGTTGCCTGCCAAGTAAGTATGCACTTGTGCCGTTTTAAAGTGTAGATTCGATTGATAGTGGAACGGAAAGGTATATGCTTGGGAACATCGTCTTTGAGAAGCAGACTACCTACCGTAGCCAATAAAAGGCTAGCAAAACGCAAAACCCGAGCCTCCCCGAGATCTTCCGAAGTGCCTGAAATAGTGTTGTCAAACCCCTCATCATATATATATACACGTAATAATATGTAATTATTATAAATTACATTTTTCAGGTGGTTCCGTCCCCTCACGGGTATCTGCTTCAAGCCGTACCGCCCCTGGACACCGTGGTGCTAGATCTGCGTACACGATTCCTCCTCCTGTCACGTGATCGGCTGTCAGTGGATGCGTTCCGTGCACTGTATGCTGCCACGTATCCTGGCCAGGATGTGAACGTGGAACTAGCGATGTCGCGCATTCCCCAGACGGCGCGACTTGTCACTCAAGATGGCGTCCGCCAGGTGCTGCTTACGCCTAAAGCTGTCTTCGCCAACCAGGTACAGCCTAAAGGGCGTTGTTTACGTTTTTTTCTGAATACTTTATGAGGATACTATTGGATATTTAAATATTCTGACATATAATATGCCTTTTTAACAGCCGAAATTAACAGGCTGTGTTGAGATTTTACGATCGGTTTATTTCGGACAAATTTTTCATGTTGCTAGGGTCAAATTTGATTTTAATTCCGAATCAGCGTTGATTTTCTTGGCTAAAATGGCCCTAAATTATCATAAATTGCACTTGTTTTCATTCTCTTCTCTAACTTAATTTTTTTTTTTTTCAGGTGTATACCCTTCTGTTCGAGAACAGCGGTCGGCTGCCTCTGATCAACTTCGAGAGCGCTTTCTCTCGTCGGTTTGGATCCCCCGTGCAGCCTGCCGCTTTCGGCTTCGCCACCATCTCCGCCCTCTTGTCAGGTTTCCCCGAAACCTTTACAATGATGGCCGCGCAGCCCACGCAGAGCTACCTGCAGCTCAACCATGCTATCAAAGGTATGTACCTATGTACCTGCAGCTCAACCATGCTATCAAAGGTATGTACCTATGTACCGGCAGCTCAACCATGCTATCAAAGGTATGTACCTATGTACCTGCAGCTCAACCATGCTATCAAAGGTATGTACCTATGTACCTGCAGCTCAATCATGCTATCAAAGGTATGTACCTATGTACCTGCAGCTCAACCATGCTATCAAAGATATGTACCTATGTACCTGCAGCTCAACCATGCTATCAAAGGTATGTACCTATGTACCTGCAGCTCAACCATGCTATCAAAGGTATGTACCTATGTACCTGCAGCTCAACCATGCTATCAAAGGTATGTACCTATGTACCTGCAGCTCAACCATGCTATCAAAGGTATGTACCTATGTACCTGCAGCTCAACCATGCTATCAAAGGTATGTACCTATGTACCTGCAGCTCAACCATGCTATCAAAGGTATGTACCTATGTACCTGCAGCTCAACCATGCTATCAAAGGTATGTACCTATGTACCTGACGCTCAGCCATGCTATCAAAGGTATGTACCTATGTACCTGCAGCTCAACCATGCTATCAAAGGTATGTATGTATGTATCTGCAGCTCAACCATGCTATCAAAGGTATGTACCTATTCTCTGTCTTAAGGGCCACCATACATTCTCGACGAACTCCACCAAAACCACTGTGCGAAAGTAAATATTCGACAAAACTAATGTTTACATATTAGTACCACCGGAGACTGGTATTTGAAATATCGTATTGGTTGTGTTTACTCTAAAAGCTAAACATAGTGTGCTATTTGAACGCGAAACGAACGAGTGAAAGTAGGACACTATGTTTAGCTTTTACAGGAGAAAAAGTAGAGAAATGGTGTTGCAATTACCCACTTCCGTAAGGGAAATAAAAATTGTCAAAATGTAAAATGGCGTCGTGAAATAGTACAAACATTTATCAAGCTTTTCTACTAAATGTGACGATAAAATCATACATTTTTTAGTCCGAATCGTTACAAAAAAATATTTCGCGTGAGGTAGTGTTGTGTTTTCGCGATCTTCAAAAAAACATGTGGACTGGTAGTTGACTGTTTAAAACCGCTCCTGTGGGCTTATTACTCCATTTCATGCAAAAATACAACACTACCTCACGACAAAGAGTCTCGGGTTTACATCCCCCTATAAACACTTTTCACTCGCCCTGTAACTTCGGAGTAGGGCTTGAAGTACGTAGCATTGCGAACCAAGTACGTGTAGTCGACCTTAAGGGGAAATACACCCATTTGGTTCGCAATGCTACGTACTTCAAGCCCTACTCCGAAGTTACAGGGCGAGTGAAAAGTGTTTATAGGGGGATGTAAACCTGAGACTCTTTGTCGTGAGGTAGTGTTGTATTTTTGCATGAAATGGAGTAATAAGCCCACAGGAGCGATTTTAAACAGTCAACTACCAGTCCACATGTTTTTTTGACAGATCGCGAAAACACAACACTACCTCACGCGAAATATTTTTTTGTAACGTTTCGGATTAAAACAGTATGATTTTATCGTCACATTTAGTAGAAAAGCTTGATAAATGTTTGTAATATTTACCGCCGCCATGTTACATGTTGACAATTTTTATTTCACTTACGGAAGTTCGTAATTGCAACACCATTTCTCTACTTTTTCTCCTGTTAAAGCTAAACATAGTGTCCTACTTTCACTCGTTCGTTTCGCGTTCAAATAGCACACTATGTTTAGCTATTAGAGTAGACACAACCGATATGATATTGCAATTACCAGTCTCCGGTGGTACTAAAATGTAAACATTACTTTTGTCGAATATTTACTTTCGCACAGTGGTTTTGGCGGAGTTCGTCGAGAATGTATGGTGGCCCTTAAGGGCGTCTTACACAGTCATGTTTGTTTACATTTTTTCTGCACATTTTATGACTATACTATTTGATATTTTAATGTTCTGAAATATAATATTTCGTCTTTTTAACAGGCTTTTACGATCGTTTAATTTCGGACAAATTTTTTGTTGAGAAAAATCACTCGATCGTAAAGTAACCACACATCGTGTTAATTTCGGCTGTTAAAAAGACACGATATGTTTCAGAACATTTAAATATCCAATATTTTCCTCATAAAGTGTGCAGACCTAACCTACCACACCCTCTAGTTAGTAGCGGGATGGGGCATATGCCCAGCAACTAGACCATTTTAAGAATTATTTATCGTGCTCTGCTGGCAGCACTACCAAACACCAGCTCCCCACACATTGTGTTAGTAAACGACGGGGACCTACAGTTTTAGGTGGGTTCCGAACCACAACAACCTCGATGTACGTTTCACTTGACATGCTGAACATATCAGAGGTGAATGCCGATCAGAATAAAGGGTCCGACATCAGTCGCACTTAACTTTCTCTTCTCATATGAAATTTTCGTTTTTTTTTAAAGAGATTTTTTTTGAGATTTTTTTGTGAACGTAATTTTTAAGCAATCCAAAATCGGTTGAAAATGACCCGCGAGCATCTATCCGAGATCACTCATACCAAATCTTATGACTATTTACTGTAGTCCTAAATACGTTCCGACCATTCAAAAAACGTGGTTTCTCATTCTCAACTCATTTTCAACACTTTTTTGACAAAAATGGCCGTAATTTTCAAGACAACAAAATTCTGTTCGACAATTGTTTAAGTTACCTAGTTTGACACAAATGTACCGAATTTCATGACAATCGGTCAATAAATGTGAATGGCGCCGAAAGGATCGAACTTTGGTCCAAAACGGCCGTAATTTTGAACCAATTCAATTTTCGTTGCAAATGACCTCGAAGCATCTATTTGTCAACACACTTACCAATTTTCAATGTTAAAGGTTGAAAAGTGTACCGTCGGCGCTTGTCCGACTAACCAAAAACACGATTTTTTAATTATTTTGTTGGTTTTTTGACAACAGCGGCCGCACATTTTGAGCAATCAAAAATTCCTTAAAAATGTGTCTTGGCCGTGATTTTAGACAGGTCCATACCAAATTTCATCAAAATCGGATGAACGGTTTAGGCTCTAGAGCAGTGAACGGACGGACGGACGGACAGACTTTTTCCTGAAACCACATTTTTGGACTCAGGGGACCCCCAGGATCATGGGAAACCTAAAATCTCAATTTCGAAATTTTGCACGAAAACAATACTTTCTCGCCATATATGGCTAGCGAGAAAGTAAAAACTTTGATAGGATCGGGATCGAACCTGTGTGATCCGCAGGGTTCCTCTAAAGAGTCCAAAGGCTCTAGATCACTCTGCTGTCGACGCTAACTCTCGCTTCCATTTGCAGAAGCTGGGTTCTCACTACCGCTGCCGCCAAGTCAGACGTACTCCTTGTGGGAACGGCAGCCTCTGTTCCACAGCCTGTGCTGCGTGGCGCCGCCGAATCCTTCGTGCCTCCCTATGCCGGATGCCCTTCTCAACGCTAAACGTGAGTCGCTTATTTCTTCTGAAACATAATACAGTAGACTCTCTATAACGACCGTCATGTAAATATGCTCGCTATAGTGGGTGTCCAGGGTCAGGACGTTAAGGCTGAATATAGGTACACTCGCTATTTTTTTTTACGTTTGGATTTCAAACTTTGTGAGAAAACTATTGGATATATAAATATTCTGAAATATAATAATATGTCTTTGTAACATCATTTTTATTACTCATGAGGCTATGTTTTAATTTTACGATCAAGTGATTTTTGTCACAAAAGAAATTGTTCAAAATTAACCGATCGAGAATTCACAACATGAGTAATGACGTTAAAAAGACACATTATATTTCAGAATATTTAAATATCCAATAGCCAAAGGAATATTTTGTGTGACATCCGTGCTACCAAAAAAAAGTTGTTGCTACCAGGATTCGAACCCAGGACCTCAGGCTAGTATTTGTCGCTCTGCACCCCGATGAGGCCGCACTTTTTAATTTTTGACGAATTTGTTTACAGGTGGTTCCCGCCTCGCTGCTCAGTCTGAAAACTAATTCAGTGGCGATGCATTTTATCAATGGAGGAAGCGGAAAAGAACGCTAAGGTTTATTAGGCTAATAGGTCTTTAACGCAATCGAGTCTATCGTATTGCCCAGGAAATGTACTAGTGAACCAATTCTGGGTTTCACCAAATTCCTTATAGTCCAGATAAATTAATTTCAGAAGGTTATTCATGAGATGGAAAGCTTTTATACATAGCGCTGTTTATTGACCTATTTGATATTTATTTCCTCTGAAATATAATGTGGCTTTTAAAGGGCCACCATACATTCGCTATTTTTTTACGTTCCGATTTCAAACTTTCTGAGAAAACTACTGGATATTTAAATATTCTGATATATAATATGTCTTTCTAACGTCATTACTCATGAGGCTATGTTGTGATTTCACGATCGGTTAATTTTGGATAATTTTTTTGGTGTCAAAAATCACTCGATCGTAAAATCACAACATAGCCTCATGAGTAATGACGTTAAAAAGACATATTATGTTTCAGAATTTTTAAATATCCAATAGTTCCCTCACAAAGTTTGAAATCGGAACGTAAAAAATAGCGAATGTATGGTGGCCCTTAAAAATAAATTGTTATTTTATACCCCTTATCTACCTATTATATTTCAGAACATGTCATTAAGAAACGTTAATAAACAGCTTTACACTCTTAAATGACTTCTAAGGAATTTGGTTGGAAGCCATCTTAATTTTCGTACTACTTTTACCTAATGTGTTCAGTCGTGGGAACAAAATCGACACTCATTTTATTATATCCAGATTTATCCTCTAATTATCCTGTGGTTAACTTTTAAGCGGACATGGGAGTGCTCCTGTTTGTTTATGTTCATCTGAACCATAACAAAACAGTTTTTCTCATATTATCACAGAAACTAACCTCCTTATTGATATAAAAACGTATAATAAGATACTTTAAAGAACATGTTTGGTAATCAAGTACTGTGAAGTAACCAAAAGTCATTTTAATTCATTTTTGTTTACTTTATGTTCTTAAAAGAATTCGCTAACCTTACCTAATCTTAACCTAAGTATATATCGATATATCGAAGTTATATTGATATATCGATCTGGAAAATGAAGCAATCGATTAACTTTGAGTTATATCTTATGTTTTTATTTCAATAAGGAGGTTAGTTTCTATGATAATATGAGAAAAAGTGTTTTGTTTTAGTTCAAGTGAACATAAACAAACATGACTCCTCCCATTTCACCTTAAAAAAACTTTTTATTTCTTGGATCTTTACTGCTGAAAAATGGTGAACATCTTTTTATAGCACAAAACATGTTGTTTACAGCTATTATTTTAGTGATCTCATGACATAACTTAGTTGAAAATTGCATCTCTTTCCATGTTATCGTAGTTGGAAAAAGTACCCTGTTAGTACAAAAATTGAATCGAACATTACTTGTCTTGTTTTGATTGTTTTGCCAATTGATGTTGTTGTACTTGGTGTCGGTTATTTCACCATTAGGCATTTCACTTTTGCATTTGCCGTGAGTGGCCAATTTGTGTACTATTTTGGCTTGTTTGAAAATTTAATTTGTTTAGAATTCTTCTTTACACTAAGGATGGATTTCACCAGTGGCTAAAGTCTACTTTAGTGTCCCCTTAAAGTTCACTATAGCGTTATCCTCCCGAAAAAAAAGTTGGTGACTTTCACCATCCTGCCGATAGCGCAAGATTTAACGGCAAGATAAATTTACTTATCTGTAGGATACGGAGCTGGTGAACGTCACCTAAAATTAGGAAACTACTGGGAAATTTCTTGTACGGTGTTATATTTTTATATTTTTCAGACAAAGAAAAATCCAGTAGTTTCTGATTACTGTAAATAAAAATTTAAAACTGTGAAAACATGATTCCAGAGTTTATCATTATTTATTTTAGTATTTACATCACCAGTGTGCTACATTCATACAAATTCCAAACGTACTTAGATCGTTATTGCCCTAGGTCGATATCAAGGCCATTAAGTTTTAGATGTGATCCCTTAGAAGTATATGGCCTCGAGCCAGGTCACTTTGAGTATGTGTTACCTTGATAACCCGTATCACATTCAAATGGTACCTCTAGAATTTGTAGATCTTAGTTGTATGTCTTGTAGTGGATTATTTTTTGAATTTAGAAAAATGTCAACTGAATTATTTTTCACTTTCGAAAAAAGCCAGCCAAGCCTTGAGGTCCAGGCTCAAATTGCTGTTTTACCCTTAGAAGAGTCACCGCATTCCAAGAACTCTGCTGGATATTTTATTTCGCTCTGAAATATAATGTCATTGTGATTTTGAAAAAAAAAAACTAGTTTTTGAGCAAGAACTTGGATTGTGTGTTGACTCATTGAGTATATTTTTTTCTCAAAAATTAGGAGTTCAGGGTAAGGATGTATAAGATAATACATTTTACTATGTGTATTTTGATAGTTTTTGGCCACTCGAGTCCTTTCTCTGTTTTTGTGTGTTGTGCGTCACGAAGGAATAATTGTAATTGTTTCCTACTTCCCTCTTTCTGTCTTAAGTGAGAAAAAATAATCAGACCCAATTTATGAAAATTTAAGCTTAGTATTACAACTAAGGTAAAATTGATCATCCCACAAACTTTGCGGTGAAAAAAAAACCCCAATAGATTTTCTTCCCATATTTTGAGGAAACTGTTCGATAGAACACTCGGTCGTTCAATCACAACATAGCTATCTAGTTAAAAGTAAATATTACATTCCAGAACATTAAATATCCAACGACTTCCTCAAGAACTGGAAAGAAAACCCAAGTCTGGTGCCACGTTTTTTTTCGCCGTTAAAATTGGGTACCTAGTAATAAAACTTGCCAGCAATTTATTTATTTATATTATTTATAGTTCTATGTTACAAAGTGATAATTTCACTACGTTTCGTAACTCCAATATGATTATTTTTATTTGATAGCCTTTTTTGTCGCATTTCTTGGATGTTTGAAAGGAAGCGTAAAATTATGTTTTGCAATATTGTTAGTTTTTATATTTATATGTGAAAATTAAATAGTTCAAATACGACACCTCCAAAACATACTTTCCCTCTTTCTTAATTACGACTAACAGAAAAATTTGTTGGATATTTATTTTTTGTTCTGAAATATAAATTGACGTTAATGTGACACATTATATTTCAGAACAAAAAAAAAAACACATTTTTGGAAAGATGATTAAGAAAGATACATGATTTTTACCGCAGTGTAAAAACCCATTATCTTGACGATTAAGATAAGTACTACAAACTATTTTATTTAGTTTACTTTGAATGTATGACAAGCCAAAATCCATGATTTTCCTATGTATAAGCTGTCGTATTGAGTATTTATCAGTGCGCACGGGCACACAAAAGCAAAGAAATGATGTCTCACGTATTCGAATAAAATATTTGGATAATTTTTTCTAACGTACTCAATATATGAGGTCTCGACTGCTCTAAAGCTAAACATAGTGTGCTATTCGGAGCCATGTTTTTTCGCGTGCGAATAGCACACTATGTTTAGCTTATAGAGCATCCAATGGCCGCACAAACACCCCATATATTGAATATGTTAAATTTTACTTACTGTACTTGTGCTATTATAGTTGCATGGTTTTTTTAAGAGGGACTTTTTGTGTTTAGGTTTTAAGGTGCAGCTTTGTTTTTTTTCTCCGCCATACAGTCAATCTAAGAAGTTGCCTTACGAGCGACCACACAATTGGGTTTGTTTACGTTTTTTTATGCACGCTTTATGAGGAAACTGTTGTATATTTAAGGGTGCGTCCCACCATGTCCAGTTAAAATTAAACTGGAGATTTACCATTTTAAATTTAACTGAAAAGTTAAATTTAACATGGTAAACATAGGACAAAATCTCCAGTTTAATTTTAACAGGGCATGGTGGGACGCACCCTTAATGTTCTGAAATATAATATGTCTTTTTAACGTCATAAATTATGAGGCTACGTTGTGATTTCACGATTCTGGACAATTTTTTGGTTGACAACAATCGTAAAATCACATACCTAGCGTCATAATTATTTATGAAGTTAAAAATAAATAAGTATTATATTTCAGAACATCTACATATCCAATAGTTTCCTCATAAAAAGTGTAGGTACATAAAAAAACGTATTCAAACACGATTGTGTGGTCGCTCTTGACTGTATACCCATTAGTTAATTGTTCACATTTTTTCGACCATTTTTGAAGAGACTATTGGAGATTTAAATGATCTGAAATATAACATGTCTTTTAGCGTAAGAAATAAACTGACTGAGTTGTGTTTTTACAATAGATTTTGTCAATAAAAAATATTGCCCAAAACTACTCCATTAAAAAGACATACCTATTGTGTTTCAGAACATTTAAATATCAATAAGTGTCCTCAAAAAATTGTCGGAAAAAACGTAAACAAATAGCAAATGTATATTATTCAGTTTTAGGTATTGAGAAAAGTTTTCCCGTCTTGCCATATTTCATAAAACGTAAATAAGCGGAGTGAGCTGAACTTTTTATAACTCTGACGCCGTTCTAAAATGGTTTGAGGAGAAATTTATCAAACGGTTGTGATTCAAATATTGTCTCTAGATTTGTATTTCTAGCGACTTTCTTACAAAGCTGCGCCTTCTAGACGTTGTACTTGGACCCAGCCAAGAATTTTGAAGAAAAAAATAATGTATATTTTTTTAGGTAGGTAAATGCCACTTACCTAGGGGACATGAGATACCTTACTATCATTTTTTTACCTTAAGAAAATCCCATGGCTCTTTGTTTTGTTATAGAAAACTGTTTCATAGTACTGTTCTACAGAGTTACCTCCCATTGGTATAACCGGTTAATATTTAGTATAGTAGCGCCGCCCTGACCTGCCTGGCCCGAGGGCATTCTGCAATGTTCACTGTTTACAGAATGCCCTCGGGCCAGGCAGGTCAGGGTGGCGCTACTTACCTGATACGTCATCAAATGTTCTGAAATATAATACGTCTTCTTAACGTCTGAAATTAACTGGCTATGTTGTAATTTTACGATCGAGTGATTTTTGTCAAAAAATTTGACGAGAGTCGTAGTCTCAAAATAGCCAGTTCATTTTTGACGTTAAAAAGACGTATTATATTTCAGAACATTTAAATATCCAACAGGTTCCCCAAAAATGGTCGATAAAACATAAACAAACATAATTGAGTAGTGACTCTTATTATATATTTTTTTTAATTTGTTTATTTATCATTATCAGAGTTCGTAAAGAATGTTTGTGTTTAAATTTTTTGTCTCAGAAGTCGGATACCTATTCTTCTTACAGTAGATAAATATGGACGTTTTGTATAATCCCCAGAACACCCATGTTTAACTTATGGTGGCTACTTACCTACAACATATTCAGGCTGTATATTTTCGACAACGAATTTAATTATTGGGTCCAGTACGGCGTGTTTTTTTATGTCTTCGATAAATAGTGCCAATAGGCGTTAGTAATTAGGATACTTAACTACCTAAGGTGGTTTTCACCAAATCTTACTATACTATAGTGTCTCCTAACAAACAGATTATGTTCGCAAACATGTAAGCAAACACACGATGATATCTGTTCGTTAGAAAGCACTATAGTACACTTTAAGATGTGGTAAAGTCCACCCTTAGCGTCCACCCTTAACTACTTATATGATTGATCCACAATGTCAATAACTGATCTCATATTGTGCGGAAACTTGTAAGTATCCATTGTAGTGGTTGTTTTCAGTAAATAATTTTGAGTTGTAGTTTTTAACTGGTATTTTTATTTCATCCCCTTTCATTTAGGGACCAGTTTGTTTCCACCACTTTACCCTAGCATCCACCAACTTGCCTTTTGCGTCCACCAATTTTACCCTTGCATATCCAATGACTTTGCATTTGTTTCCACCAACTGTACCATTGCATCCACTACCTCGATATCGGTGTCCACCAACTTTACCCTTGCATCCACGGACTTTACCTCCGTGTCCACCAACTTTACCCTTGCATCCACTACCTTCACCTCCGTGTCCACCAACTTTACCCTTGCATCCACTACCTTGACCTCCGTGTCCACCAACTTTACCCTTGCGCTGTTTTTAGTTAACAAGGAATGACCGTCAATATCTAACTTACTAAACAGCTATTCTCACGAACAAGCGATTCTCCCGCAAAAGACGAAAACAAAATTCGTAACAAAGGCATACATTTATTGAAAGTGAACATTTAACAAGACATTGGCGGCATTGCCATTGCTGGCGTACCTGATTTAAACCGCTGACTTATTCCAATAACACCCGGCGAAAGCTGTTTACATTTTTATTAACACTAAAACTGGGAAACTATGGGAAAAGGTTCTGAAACATACGAAAGACGAAAAGAAACGAAAAAAAAACGAAAGAAAAAAACTTAATCGTTCAATCCGAACAGAACAATAGTTTCCGAGATTAGCTGTCAATAAAAATGTAAAAAAATATTTCGGGAGCCAGTGTTGCCGATCACAATGCCTTGAAATTTTCATTGATCTTTCGATCAAAAGATGATTCTTTTATTGTATACACATTGGTCAACCATCAAAATAATACTCTAAATCCTACAGCGCTCGCGATAGTTTCAGAACTTGGAAGAGAATAATTATTATATTTAGTTTCAACAAGCTCTACTGTACAATCTTAGGCCTCGGAAAACATTGTAAACAAATTTTACCTGCTTAGCTTATCGCCATAAGGTAAGGAGATAAATATTCGGTTAACCAATTAGAGGCCTCTGGAGGGGCATAAAAAATGGTGGAGTAACCATAGTTTTGCAATGACACTCAAGGAACGTCGTTAATACCCATTAAGGCTGGATTTCACCAGATAAGGTTAACCGTTAGATATTATCAATTATCCAAGCATATGTTTAGCTTATGGAAGAGGCAAACCATCAAGGAGGTTTGGTGGATGGTTGTGATTTTAAAAGCATGAACTCTCACAGGTGTTAGGCGGAACACACAATTCAGTTCACTGGTTTTTTTCTCTGTTCTGAAATATAATAGGTATGTCTTTTTAAATTTTAAAAAATGGTAATGAAAAACATACGATTTAATGGTCACCCGTAAAGTTGGTGAGTTTTCCGTCATATTTTCTCCATTTTACGACTATAAGAACGTAAAATTTCCAAGAGAGCCATTGCACCATACACACTTTAGCAGTCACATTAAAAACAATACTAGAATAAAGATTATTTTAAAATTAGTTTTTCCTACAAAACTGCTAGGCCCATAATCAGAGTCGATACAACCCGAATTGTGAAACTGAGGGTAGGTTTTTCGTAAGCTAAATATGGGTGTTAAAATTGTTAAACCCATTTTTTAGTCAACAGAATGACAATGGTAGAAAAATTTCACTACTGGTAAATTGACTGGTCGATGTGAGGACCTTAAGGGGGTTTGAAAGTCACCTTGATCGGGAAGCAACTGTTTAAAGTTCCTGTTACACTAACTTCCTGATAAAGTTGACTCAGATCCTCAGATCGACTCAGAAAGTCTAGTTTTTCTTAGTAGGAAAAGAATTGAACAAGGATTCACTACAGAACTGTTGGTAAATACCGTGTCAATCACTGGCAGTGCATTTTAAATTTATTATCGAGAGCCTATAGAGTTCTATGTAATTATTAAATTTCAGAGGCAATCACTAGGCCCATTACTTAAAAAACTCGCATACCACGTTGCCTGGGATCCCAAAAAGCGGTCATTTACTTCAAGGATGGGTTTAACCAGTTCCTATAGTCTACTATAGCGTCCCCTTAAAGTTCACTATAGCGTTATCCTCCCGAAAAGAAACGTTGGTGCATTTCACCATCCTACCGATAGCGCCCTTATCGTAACGTTAGCTGGAGAACTTTTAACGGAAAGATAAATTTACTAGATTTATCTGCAAGTTAAGGAAGTGGTGAAAGCCATCCTAAATCCTTCCTCATCAATGGTACTCTTTAAAAAGTGGTGAAATCCAGCCAAACGGATGCGTTATTACCTGGAAAATTAGTTTTAAAGTGTCAGTTCAAGAAACCGAAAGTAAATGCAAAATTTTTGTGCGCGAAAGCCCGTTCTCGGACGCGAAATTTTTCTCAGGTTCCAAAATACATAAAAAGTCTGTAGTAACTTCTGGTAGGTAGCGCAAGAGGAGACAATCCTACTCATGTGAAAACACAAGAATTCAAACACCGGCCGTACTTAAAAATATCTCATTGTGGTGGTTCTAAACCCACCCAAACCTGTACGTTCTTTTTGCTTTGCTTGTATTCACATGATTACGATTTTCCCGCTCTATCCACGACTCAACTCACTAAGCCATGCTTACGTCACAATTTTTTATAATTTGTTATATCTACAGTTCAAACAACTGAAGCTATATGTACAATATTTTTAAGGGCGGGTTTCACCAGCCCAATTTAACCATCAGTTAAATTTATCTCACAGTTAAGCTAGACTGGTGCAACCCACCCTTACCCTTAAAATGCCTGCTTCAACCACTCATTGTAAATTCAAACTGTGAAGACTCCAGATTATAGATTAGATGATGGCGTTTATTTTTATCGGCACCTAGATGAACTGCTACTTTAGTGCAACTCGGTGCAGTAAATAAAAACGCCACAATACTATTCACAGTTTATCCACCACTGCAGAACATTTTTTTATTTTTTTTTACAAAACGGAATGGCAATAAATTGTTCTAAACTTCACTTTAATTCAAACATATAAAACCGCCTCCACTTTTTTTAGTTCAATAAAAATACATAGCTTCCATGGTTAGCTTACCCTGCACTCGTTTTCCTGCTTAGAACGAAAACGTTAACAGAAAACGAGCTGGAGGAAAGCTAAGTATAGGCGAAGTGTTCAAAAAATGGAGGAGGATTTATAGTCAAACCACGATAACCCTGCACTTTTTGAAAAATCTAAGAAGACATACACTTTGTCTCAGAAAGATGCAACGCTCATGTCTTCTAAAAGCTATTAAAATTAACAGGCTAAGGGTGCGTCCCACCATGCTCAGTTAAAATTAAACTGGAGATTTTGTCCTATATTAAATCTCCAGTTTAATTTTAACTGGGCATGGTGGGACGCACCCTAAGAAGATCGTTCTAGAGAGTAAATTAGAGTTTTTAGAAGACCCAAATAAGGTTTCTTTCTCAAACAAAGTGTCGGTCTTCTTAGACAACAGAGAGATACTTCAAGAAGTACAAGGTAACTGTGGAATGACTTTAGTTGTTTGAGGTTAGTTTGATATGGCTACTGACTTCGAACGCGAACCAATATAAAGCTCGAATAAAAACGCAGATTGTGCAGAAAACAGTGCTCAGTAGATATCACAGTTACACACCAATTTAAAAACATTCACACAACTTTCACTTCGATGATATATAACTGCAAATATTTCCCACCAGTTTCAGTACTCGAGTCACAGTATTCTCAATAATACTGGTACTTGCGCCACCATCTTGTCGCAAATATCGAACGATAATATCGAAAGTATGCTATGTTTCTCTACGGTATCGTCGTGTTTGTTTACTGAACAAGTGAGAGTTGCATTGCATTGTTGTATGGGTTTGTTTATAAACATTGCCCAGTAGAAACCCCGTTACTCCAAGATGGCGCATATACCAGTATCAATAGAGATATCGCAGGTCTACAACACTCGTTTTATAAACAAACGCTGTTCTCAATGCAAAGATACCATAGAGAAACCAAACTATTCCCTTCGATATTATCGATCGATAACGAAGAGAAGATGGTCGTGCAAATACCAGAAGTAATCAAGTATCTATACCCCAGTCCTCACGTTTTTACAATCCAGTGGTTTCAAAGTAAACATACACAGCTTTTAACACAGAGCCCGAGTAGGTGAAGGTTCATAAATTCTACAGGTTTTGAATAGCTTTCTTGAAACTGGTGGCATCATACCTCATAGCAGGTACGGTTAACCATTTAAAAACCTTGCAGTCGTCTTTCTCGCAGGACATATTTGCGAGGGTCATCATAATATGCGTTTTCTTCTTTTTTTAACGTTAAACAAAATAAAATGAATCTGTGGGAACTTTGATTTGAGGTAGAATAGAATACTCAACACGTGTGGGATTTTTTCGACGTTCCCTCCACATCAAATCGAATAGCCAAAGCATGTTGGTAAACAATGTATTTAGCTTACGAGTTCTTCCTCTTCACTTGCTAAAAAACTTTGTATATTGCGTCTCTGTTTAATGACAAGTTTGTTAACTGCTCTCTATCTAAAGGAGTCTTTCTCTATAACGGCTGTCAAGAGACAGTCGCTCGTTATAAAGAATTACAACTGTCTTAATGTGTCTTTCCGATCGAGTATTACAACAACAACAGAGCTCGTTTCTGACGTTAAAATGACGTTCTACACTTCAGAACTACTCAATATAAAGTGCACTGTGTGTGGGAAAGAAAAATCCCAATGGGTTGAGAAAGCTATTCGAGCTCAAATCAAAGATGGCGGGGGGGAAAACAAAGATGGCGTCTTGATGCGGGGTTAGATGAGGACGCACTTCCGCTTCCGCTTATCCTGCAGGACGGGGCACAGCACGGCGCGGATCGCTTCATCGAACACGGTCTTTAGTCCTTTTTGTGTCAGTGCGCTGCACTCCAGGTATTTTACTGACCCGATTTCTTTCGCCATCGACAGCCCCTTAAAGAAAAACCAGTTACACATAAAATTAAGACGGAATGATACATTTGCTATTTGTTTGCGATCGTAAAATCACAACACAGTCAGTTAATTTCTGAAGGATACACCAAATTTCAGTAAACACGATTGTATTGAGACCCTTCATTTCGCGGGACGCATGCCTTTTGTTTTCTGTATCTGAGACAATACGCGAAAAAACTGTTAGCAGAAAATAGAAAAAACTAGATATAACCGGTATAGCAGAGTGTTTGAAAACGTAAAATCCCTAAAACGTAATCTCACTATACGCTATCAATATGGGAGATAACAATACTTGATGATTGACAACATAATATGTGATCGTATCGTTTGCTTTGCCTAGGGCCCACTTAAGGCAGGTTGAAAGTCATCGAGATAGCCACTCTATTACCGTTCATTTTACTACCGACACAGGGGCCAGGGAGCTCTGTATACAAGGCGGTGATTCGGTCAGAACCAGTCAAGTTTTCCCCCAGCCAGTGAACGACAGGTACCCATAAGAGCTGGGTACGCCCAGGACCCCATCAATATTTAACTCGATATATTGATACTCGATAGATACCTGTGGGTAGGAGATGGGCGCTAGTTTTTTCTCTTTTAGCTTCTCAATGGTCTCTTTGTCCTCCCTCAAATCCAGCTTTGTCCCCACCAGAATGATGGGCGTGGCAGGACAGTGGTGCCGCACTTCCGGGTACCATTTGGCGCGAACATTTTCAAACGACGCGGGATTCACCAGGGAGAAACAGATGAGGAAAACGTCCTGTAAAAATAAATCCCGTTAAAGACGAAGTGGCAACTGAGCCGTTTCGTGTTACACGTTTCCTTCTTAGCTCGTAAGGGTGGATTGCACAAGTCCATCTTAACGATAAGATAAATTGTATATAAATATTTTAAGCATAAGTATAATGAGCTCATGGGAGGAGGAGGCAAACCACCCTAACAACCTTACGATACTTAAACTAAACAAGCAACAAGCCCTTGGAAAATTATACAATTTATCTTATTGTTAAGTTAGACTGGTGAATGCCACCCTAAATGACGCTATTAAAAAGACATTGTATTGTATATGTTTCAAAACAAATAAATATCCGTCCGGTTCCTCAGAGACACGTCACTAAAGGTGGACAGCCCGACAGCTAGTGGAATTTTAACGGCAAGATATATTTACTAACTTCATCTGCACTATGGGAACAGGCGGCAAAAAACACCCTAAGAAATGTAAACAAAGAGCACTGTAGGTACAGCCTTAAGTCTTCAGGGCATACTCACTGTCTGGGGGTATGACAACGGCCTTAGCCTATCGTAATCCTCTTGCCCCGCCGTGTCCCAAAGCCCGAGATTGATCGGCTTTCCGTCCACCATAACATTGGCAGAGTAGTTGTCGAACACGGTGGGTATATACTCTCCGGGGAATGCATTGGTCGTGTAGCTGATCAGCAAACATGTCTTACCGACGGCACTGAAAAAATAGACACAATTAGGAACAGAAGACAGGAAGGAGTGGAGGAGGCTGATACACCACACCCAGGCTACTGCAGTCACATCATGATGAAGGAGGACATGAGGAGGTGTGGAGAGCATGGATCAGGTTAGGTGGAAGGACAGGAAGGAGTGGAGGAGGCTGATACACCACACCCAGGCTACTGCAGTCACATCATGATGAAGGAGGACATGAGGAGGTGTGGAGAGCATGGAGCAGGTTAGGTGGAAGGACAGGAAGGAGTGGTGGAGGCTGATACACCACACCCAGGCTACTGCAGTCACATCATGATGAAGGAGGACATGAGGAGGTGTGGAGAGCATGGAGCAGGTTAGGTGGAAGGACAGGAAGGAGTGGAGGAGGCTGATACACCACACCCAGGCTACTGCAGTCACATCATGATGAAGGAGGACATGAGGCGGTGTGGAGAGCATGGAGCAGGTTAGGTGGAAGGACAGGAAGGAGTGGAGGAGGCTGATACACCACACCCAGGCTACTGCATGATGAAGAAAGACAAGTGGACATCAGAAGTTTCATTGCGCTCAGTTTTATTCTCTCAAGTTTACTTTCCCAGTATCTTAAAAATAGTCAAGTCGTTCACTCAGCGTAAACAGAGTTTGAAGTTGGAACACATAATGTAAACTTTAGCCGAGATTATGTCTTGAATTTAGGGAGGGACTGAATACAACACAAACCACATGGCTCTCATGATGAGCAGCGTATGCTATCCAACTTCTAATTCAAGTCAGGTGTAGAATTTTAATATGGAAGAATATTCAAAGAATGCGATGGGCTGCCTTGAACTACCCTCAAAATTTTAGCAGTAACCCATTACTTATCCAGATTGTCTCAATTTTAAAATGACACCTTTCCAAGGACGCCGAACCGGTATGACGTTCCTCTTAAGCCAGCCATCTAGCCACTCGGCTATCGAGGCTGTAGGTAGGCGTGTACCTACAATATTTCACTATTTCAAAGCAAAATACTACGTCCCCAAGGCAATACGCCAGTAAGAAATGTAAACAAATCGTTCCCAATGGTGACTCTTCAGCTCTCAATATAAATATTAATGACCTCAGTAGACAACTATTTTCCAATTTTAGAAGACCACCTTGGTATAAATAAAGGCCTGTTGAATAGTAGGCGTCAATAGGTGTCAAAACTTTTGACGTACAGCAGTGCCAAACCCTTTAAGGTTGATGTAGGGAAAGGATTTAAAGGTTTTCTTACCCGTCTCCTACTACTACACATTTTATAGCCTGCATTTTATAAGGGGAAGGCACAAAAAGGACTTTTTCATTTGCCTGCGAGCACAACGGGGCGGGGAGTCAATATGGCTGCCCAATCAACTTTACCCCAGCAAATAATCACGTGGATACATTGACAACAGCAAACAATTCCTCTGAAATATAATTCGTTTTTTAACATAATAAAAAAATCTAGTTTATTTTTATAAAGGTAGGTATTAGGTACTAGTCTAATAAATTTTGGGTAGACTTTTATCTCCCTATAACCGCAGTGCTTGATAAGGTATCTTTAGGTACCTTACTTTATAACGAACACATTTCCATGGCCTCTTATAACGCGGTCTCTATAGAGAGGGAATTTTGAGTTTGAAAAACTTTTAAGTAAGTACCACATAAAAAATAGACTTTTATTAGGGAGGTAAGTAGGTAGGTACCTACCTATAATAGCTACCTAAGTACCTACCTACAAGTAGGTAACCTGCAGGTAACCTTACATTATTTGATGACTGTGAAAGTTTTTACGCTCAGAAAAAATCAAATTATTTAAAAAAAATAATAGAAATCAATTGTACAATTTTCAGTAAGAACTTATTTTATTTCATAATAAAAATACGAAAATAATTTTGTAAGTTTAAATTTCCCGCTAAAAGTAATGATAAAGCCAAGATGGCGGATTTTTGCTGGCGTTGAATGCAGCAACCTTCTCGTTGTTTTGTACACAGCGTTTGGCTGCTTGGCGCTGTGAGGCCACGTCACTTATCAAAAAAAGCCCCAAGAAAGGCTAAATAACCGAAAATGAACATATTTCGGCTTCTTGGGGACCTCTCCCATCTATTGGCCATTATTATTTTGCTCCTCAAGATTTGGAAGACCCGATCATGCGCAGGTAAGCCCGTGCACTTCTCACCGGCACATACGCCTTGCTATATCAAATTTGATTCTTGTCGAATGAATGCAAGAGATAAACAGATAGGGTTATTGAACTTTTGCTCTGTTAGAGGGTTTTGGATATATTTAAATAGGTTTTAAGGGATGTTGGGGTGTGTAGGCTCGAAATAAGGGGAGTGATAGTTTGCTTGGGTCCTAGGTGGCAAATATCTATCATGTGCACTTATTGTGTGCTTTATGTAGTGTGTCATAGGTGATAAAGCAAATAGGTATGTCCGCAGTGTCGTACCTAGCTAAAAAATGTAGTTTTTAGTTATCGTATTCGTAACAAACTATATTCGGTCAACATTGGCGTGGTACACGTGTAGAAGTACCTGGTACTCCCGGTTGGAGGAAAACTTGACTGTCCGACACCAGGAAAGTAACCTGTTGTTCTTGTGTATTTGCAGGTATCTCCGGCAGGTCGCAAATTCTCTTCGCGTTTACGTACACAACGCGCTATGTGGATCTGGCGTTTGCATTTATTTCAGCGTACAACAGTATAATGAAGTTTGTGTTCATTGCCGCTTCGTACGCCACTCTCTACTTGATGTGCGTCAAGTTCAAGGCCACGTATGACCGCCATCATGACTCTTTCCGAATTGAATTTCTCGTTATCCCTGCGACGGTCCTGGCTTTTCTCATCAACCACGAGTTCTCAGTTGTTGAGGTAAACATGTTTGTTAAGGTGCAGTTATGCGGCCCTCCGTGGTGTTGTGGTCAAACTCAGGACTTGTAATCGGAGGGTCCCGGGTTCGAATCCCGGTACCGCGGATTTTTTGTTGGGAGCATGGATGTCTATAGTGGGTCTCAATAACCATCCGTAGTTAATTGTTGCAATACCATCTTTGATAATGGTAGAAAATCAATAACCAGTGGTGTCCTGCCTCTACCTTGGGCACTCTGTTCAATAAGGAGCTGGATGTTTAAGATCATTCAATTAAAAAAAAAAAAAAAATCTCGAATCGTAAAAATTGCCTTTGGATGAGTTTTATCTAAAACTACACTGTGTCATGTTTGTTTACGTTATTTTCTGAATTTTATGCACATTTTGTCAGGATAATATTGGATATTTCCATGTTCTGAGATACAATATGTCTTTTTAACGGCCGAAATTAACAGACTGTGTTGTGATTTTACAATCGGTTAATTTGGACAAATTTTTTAGATTTTGTGGACGTTCAGTATCTATCTAGAGTCAGTGGCGATTCTGCCGCAATTGTTTATGGTGAGCAAAACAGGGGAAGCGGAAAGCATCACCTCACATTACCTGTTCGCGCTCGGATCCTACAGAGCCCTCTACCTTTTCAACTGGATCTACCGCTACTACGCGGAGGGCCATTATGATGCTATCGCTATCGTCGCAGGAATCGTTCAGACGGTTCTGTACTGTGACTTCTTCTATCTCTACATTACCAAAGGTAAGGCTCACGACTTACTTCTCTCCCTCTAATGATGGCTTCTTCCGGAATACTCTACTGTATGCTAATGTTTTTTACAGAGCATTTTTGTTCTGAAAGATGATATATCTTTTTAACGTCCGAATGTGCGAATCATTCGATCGTATGATGGTCTGAAAGAGCGTAAACAAATAGCCAATGTATATTCTGTCTTAGGAGTTAGTAATCGTATTATGTAAATCTCAGCCAAGTTCCTTTCAGAGATTTGTTAATCCCATAATAGTGTGGCATTTGAAACAAATCATTTGTAACTTAAGAGTCCGTTCAAGGCTGTAATCCCTTGTGATGCTTCGTCCTTCCAAAACTGAACGCCGGACTTCTTAAGAGTGACTGTTCAGTGTAATTTGTATATATTTCACCAGTTTCTTACCGTGTAGTGAGGAATCCACCAAATTAACCCCAAACTTACCCCTAGTCGGGGGAGGACGCAGAAGGGTGGGGCAGCTTGCTGGGGTGACGTCACCAAGGCTGGACCCGCACCTGAAGACAGTTCACTCACACCCGACACGGTCAAAGTCAATTTGGTGGTAAAAGGCAGAATATTTAACAGAATTAACAGAAAGCCGAATCACAATTGAATAGCAGAGCTGATAATTATTATCGAGATGTTTGGAGGACAGAGGTCGAACGCAAACTGAGTACTAGCGTTTCAGCTTGCCCAATATTAGTCACACTTGACGTAGACAAGTTGTGACTATATTGCCGGGCAGCATAAAAAGTGAAAAATAAAAAAAGTAAAATAGACATATCTGAAGCAGTGCAGTATAAAACAATAAATAACATAAATAAGGTATGTGTACAGTAATTATTGGATAGGTACGATAACAAGGTTGCGGACGGAGCGTCTTAATACGCCACTGGACGTTTTTACGTCGACAACACGAGTTTCGCCGTTTTTATCAGGAAAAGTAGCTGTTATGAGGCCGAGAGGCCACGTTCCAGGGGTGGTACGAACATCTGGTACCCAGACTAGCTGACCAACAGACACCGAGTTAACTGACGCTTTAGGCCACTTTTGTTTTTGCATTAGGGTGTGGAGGACACCTTCATGCCATCGTTTCCAGAACAAACGAATGATAGCATGAAGGCGTTCCCACCGATCCCTAATTTTCTCGGGAGAATCAGATAGTGAACTTTCTGGTGGGCTGATAAGAGGCCCACCGACCAAAAAACTCCCTGGACAGAGAAAGTTATCAGGGTCAATCTCATCTGAAACAGGTTCTAGGTAAGGACGGGAATTGAGGATGCTCTCAACCTTCGAAAACAGAGTAACGTATTCCTCAAAAAAGAGATTTTGGGAATTTAACAGTGGTTTTAAAATTTTTTTTAGCTAATTTGACTAGAGGTTCCCACCCTGCCATCCACGGAGAGTATGGCGGGATATGGGAAAACTGAACGCTTTGACTCGCTAAACTCGACAGAATTGAGTCATGATTTTCCTTCAGAAAACGAGCACATTCTGAGAGGTGCCTGCCACCCGCCACAAAAGAACCAGCATTGTCAGAATGGATTCGGGAAGGCAAGCCCCTCCTGGCTGTGAATCTTGTAAAGGCAGACAGGAAAGCTTTGGTAGACATAGAAGAAATTGGCTCAATGTGAACAGCTCTAGTGTTCAGACACAGAAACAGAAGACCCCAAATTTTTGCGGTACCAGAATTTCTTCTAGTCGACAGTTTTACATAATATGGACCAAAAGCATCAACGCCAACCTCATTTCGGAAAGCGAACGTGTTTGTAGGGTTGGTACGGAAAGCAGGTATATCTCCTTGAACAGGAGCAGGTTTTTTCGGATTCAGTTTTGCACAAATTACACATTTGTAAGTTACGGACCTCATAAGGCACCGACCAGATAAAATCCAAAATTTTTGTCGGGACATTGCCAAACTGAATGCAGAGCCAGAGTGGCCAGTAACTGCATGATAATATCTACAGATTAAAGTAGCGAGATTACAGGTTTTTGGAATCAAGAGCGGATGCTTTCTTTCAAAGGGCAGAGAGGCATTTTGCAATCTTCCGCCGACTCTTAAGAGACCAGAATCGTCTAGAAAGGGTTGTAATGGAAGCATATTTTTTGGACAAGATTTCTTCTTAGAAATAGAACTTTTCAAGTCGGAGAAAGCTTGATTTTGAACTTTTTGAACAAGTACTAGGGTAGCAGCATTAAGTTCAGGTACAGTAAGCGGAGTAGTGATTCGGTTTTCACGAGAGGTTCTACAATTATTTATAAAACGCAAAACAAAAGCAGTAACTCGTTGAAGTCGAGTGAGATTCGAGAACTTTTCGGTAAGATCGAAAAATAGATTGGATTCAGTGTCGGAACAAGGTACAATAAGGGCCTTGTCCGGTTTGACATCGGGCAGATTTTCACCTGTAGCTGGAATTTGCAGTTCAGGAACAGGGGAAAAATTTTGTTTCAAAAAGGCTGGACCCTCAAACCAAATACTTTCACGTAATTTTTCCGGAGTGATACCTCGACTGGAGATATCCGACGGATTAGTAGCAGACGAACAATAGAGCCACTCAACATTGGAATGTTCAGTTAACTGATGGATGTTTGACACCCTGTTTGCTACGTAAACTTTGAGCTTCGAGACAGGAATGTTTAGATACGCTAAAGCGATCATTGAGTCAGAGTAGCAGAAAATTTTTTCAAAGTTGAAAGGTAGGTCTCCTTTGAGGATCCAATTGACAATTTTAGCAGAGAGTTCGATCCCTGCAAGTTCCAACTGAGGTATGGTACGAACAGTTTTCAGAGGAGCAAGTTTGGTTTTTGCATAAACCAAGCGAGACATAGGTTGTTGACCTTCAGTTAGAGAGACAACGTAAGCAGTACTTGAAAATCCAGCATTAGACGCATCACTAAAAACACAGAGGTACTGTTTTGAGTCTGGTACAGAACAATAGCGGGGTATGTGAATTTCAGATAGAAGGTGCATTTGGCTGGTATAGTTAATCCATTCATTTGCGACATTCTCAGGGAGGGGTTTGTCCCATCCTAGATCAGGGTGACTGTGCCATAAAAGCTGGACAAATTTTTTCAAGAAAAATAGAATAGGAGCTAGGAGGCCTTGAGAATCGTAGCACCTTGCGAGAAAGCTAGTGCAGGTGCGTTTGGTAACTACGCCAGAAAATTCAACAAATTCGAATGTGAACATATCTTGTTTTGGATTCCAAAGGCATCCCAGAACCGGGGTAGCAGAATCATCAGTGAGGCTGATGTTTTCAGAGTTTGAATCGAGACCCAACTCATTTGCGTGAGATGAAACAAATTTTGAGAGTACGAATTGTCCCTGTCCAAGAATTGAACAAAGATCGTTTTTCAGTTGAAGGCCAGATTCGATATCTGCCGCAGAAAAGAACAAATCATCAATGTATCTACATTTTTCGAGGATTTTAGTAGCAACTGGGTAAGCGGAAATATTTTCTTGGCAGAGCTGAGAGACGCATCTGAGTGCTATAAATGGAGCAGGCTTCAAACCATAGCATAAATGTTTTATGGCACATTCCACAACCTTCCCTGTTTTTGAAACATTACCAGAATCATCGAGGCGAGCAAAAACATGCAGAAGCTCCGAGTCATCTGGATGGAGGGCGATGGATCGATAAAAATTGTCTATGTCGCAAGCCACAGCAATTGGGGCTGCGCGGGCAGCTAACAGAACATAGTTTATGTCTCTCTGTAACTTCGGGCCACAGATCAAAGTGTCATTGAGACAGTGCACAGGTGCCTTAACTGCAGGGTTAAATACAATTTTGGCTTTCTGATTACTTTTCTTTACAACGATATGCTGATTGAGAATATATCCATTTTCACAAGTAGAAATACCGATTTGATTTTTATCGAAAAAATCTTGGAGAGTTTTCTGATACAGAGGGTAAGTAGACTGAGAGGTTAATTTTCTTTCGAGACTGAAGTAGCAAGCTAGAGCTTTGTTGCGGTTATTACCTAACTCAGGTGGGTCAGGCAAGATAGGTAATCGAACAATGAATCGACCATCAGTAGCTCGTGAATGAGTTTCTTGAAAATGCTTTTCAGCGTAAATTTCATTTTCATTCATGACGTGAGTTTCAAAATTTTCATTTGAGATGGATTCAGTTTCAAAAAAATCTTTAACTTGTGAAAATGTGTTTGTGCAGTCTACGCATTTAAGACAAGTGTCATTGTGAGATGACTGGTTTTGAACAGAGCCGGTGACTATAGCACCAAATGGAGTATTGTAGACAAATGGACAGTCGTCCGTAGGCTCAACACTAGCAGAATTTAAATGCACAGGGAGAGAACTGACAGATAAAATCTTGAGAGTTTCTTGTACACCTAGCAGAATATTTACAGGAGCAGGATTTCCATTGAAAATTTCGGAATCCGCAAGCTGAAACTGGGACAATTTTTCACTCAAATCATCGCTCAGATTTACGGGAGGCAAATCACTGGTAATATGATTTAGAACACAAGCGTTAACTTGCATCTTGTATTCTGGATTGTATCTAGACTTGATTGTCAATTTTACAGTACCGAGAGCAGAAACAGATTGGTCACCAACACCAGAAAGAGTTATTTTTTCAGGATTGATTTTGAGACCAAGAGACCGAACTACATCAAGAGTGATGAGATTACGAACAGAAGCTGTGTCAATTACACAACGCAGAACAATGTCCTGTTTATTTGAGCTGAGGACATGAGCTTGGAAAGATCCGAGCAAAATATTACAGGCAGAGGTTTTGGCAGTTAGACTCTTATTTGAGTCAGAGCAGGACATAGCCTTTTCTGAGGTTGGTACAGAATTAGGCTGAGCAGAAGTAGAAGCAGAATTTGAAACAGAATTTGTTTTATTCCGATCAGGGCACAATAGTGAATTATGCAGATTAGAGTGGCAATAAAAACAATTTTTTGTGCTTGCACAGTTTTGAGAATTGTGATTAGCAGAAAGACATTTGGTACATCTTTTTGCATCCTTGACCCATTTTTCCCTTTGAGGAAGAGGCAGATTCAGGAAATTTGAGCATTTCCCAATAGAGTGGTCAAGCTTGCAAAACATGCAACATTTGTTTGATTGAGCAGAGTTGTGATTAGGCTTGTTCTGCCTTGACGCGGCAGAGCTGTTCCTACTCACATTTGAGGAACTCATGTTCGCACTGTTATTCGTATTACCTACATGCAAACTTTTGTAGGGATTTACCCTTTGAGAAGTTGATTTATTTTGAGAAGAATTTGACTGTTCTTCATTTGATTCAAAAGACAAAAGTTCTAGAGTACCTAGCTGGCGGCTAACAAACTTGATTAGATCATTGTAACTCGGAATACCATCCCTTTCAGCAATTTTTGATTCGAACAGTTTTCGAGTTAAGGGATCCAAATTTTTGGATGCGATAGTGAGCAGTAAGAAATCTGACAGATCTTCAATTTCTGGAATAGATTTGAGAGTAGTGACATGATCGTGATGCACTTTGAGAAAATTACGTAACGAATCAGGAGTTGCTTTCTTGGAAGGTACATAAGCAAATAACATTTTAGTGATTGCAGCTGCAAGAGTACGGGGAGATTCGTATCTATGTTTTAGAGCTTTCATGGCCTCAGTGTAGCCACGGTCAGTTAGCGGAAAAGTATTTACAAGTGCCAAAGCTTCACCTTCAAGACATGACTGTAAATAAAAAAACTTTTCTGACTTTGAAAGCGATTCATGTTTTTCATAAATGGCTTCGAAAAGACGGATAAAACGAGGAAAATCAGTGACATCATTGCTGAACGGTTTGATTTCAATGTTAGGTAGTCTTAGAGCAGAGACAGGTTTTGAGTGAGCAGGGAAAGCAGGAGGTTGTTGACTTGATGCTGCAGGTGTAGGGGGACGTTTAGACAAATCTAAAGCTTCAGAGTACAATACATCAATAGCTTCAACAATTTGGTCAAATGAATCAACAGATTTCGAAATGTCTAGATGTTCATTAGAATCTTTTATATGAGCATTCAGTAACCTGACATCTTTCTCAAGACCAGTAAGTTCATTTCTCAAAGCCAAGGCGGCATCAAACTTGTTTTTGAGAAGAGTAACCTTAGATTTTCCATAACTCCTTGCTGATTCTAGAAGTCTATTCAGACGGGCAAAAAGATCAGATAACTCAGCCTCTTTCACCTCTAATAGATCTTGAGGCGAGAGGTCAGCGGTTTCCATTGTAATAGGTATCTAGTACAAATGTATAAAGGAAAATATTGTAGTAGTAAAAGGCAAGTCGGGACAGGAAAGTGCCTGCCGCCACTCGAAACAGCAGGAAAAAAAATAAAAAATAGTAAGGATGTAGTAAAACTGTAGTGGCTATGTAAATAATCAGTTAAGAGGGCAATTTGTACACAACACACTGCTTCAGAGATGTAGGTATAGGCAATCTGGGCCTCAGAAAATTAAATATAGAAGCTGAAAGCCAGGACTATAAACCAAAAAAATTAAAACGCTGATTAATTATCGAAGGACCATTTTATAGTGAGGAATCCACCAAATTAACCCCAAACTTACCCCTAGTCGGGGGAGGACGCAGAAGGGTGGGGCAGCTTGCTGGGGTGACGTCACCAAGGCTGGACCCGCACCTGAAGACAGTTCACTCACACCCGACACGGTCAAAGTCAATTTGGTGGTAAAAGGCAGAATATTTAACAGAATTAACAGAAAGCCGAATCACAATTGAATAGCAGAGCTGATAATTATTATCGAGATGTTTGGAGGACAGAGGTCGAACGCAAACTGAGTACTAGCGTTTCAGCTTGCCCAATATTAGTCACACTTGACGTAGACAAGTTGTGACTACCGTGCACTTGATCTTGCCGTTAAAATTCCACCGCTAACGTTATGATAAGGGCGTTATCGGCAGGATGGTGAAAGGCACCAACTTTTCTTTTCGGGAGGATAACGCTATAGTCAACTTTTAGGGGACACTATAGTTGACTTTAGCAACTGTGAAATCCGAAGGACGCCACTGCATTTTTCCATCTCATGTTCAGGACTTTACCTATTAAAATATAGACACATAGGTACCCTGGTGTGACAGCCTTAAGGCTGTATATACATTCTCGACGAACTCCACCAAAACCACTGTGCGAAAGTAAATATTTGACAAAACTAATGTTTACATATTAGTACTGCAGGAGACTGGTAATTGCAATATCGTATTGGTTGTATCTACTCTAAAAGCTAAACATAGTGTGCTATTTGAACGGGAAACGAACGAGTGAAAGTAGGACACTATGTTTAGCTTTTAAAGGAGAAAAAGTAGAGAAATGCTGTTGAAATTACCCACTTCCGTAAGTGAAATAAAAATTGCCAAAATGTAACATGGCTACGGTAAATAGTACAAACATTTATCAAGCTTTTCTACTAAATGTGACGATAAAACATACATTTTTTAGTCCGAAAATTTTCAAAAAAATATTCCGCATGAGGTAGTGTTGTGTTTTCGCGATCTGTCAAAAAAACATGTGGACTGGTAGTTGACTGTTTAAAATCGCTTCTGTGGGCTAGTGGGCTTATTACTCCATTTCATGCAAAAATACAACACTACCTCACGACAAAGAGTCTCAGGTTTACATCCCCCTATAAACACTTTTCACTCGCCCTGTAACTTCGGAGTAGGGCTTGAAGTACGTAGCATTGCGAACCAAGTATGTGTAGTCGACCTTAATCACCTGCTATTATTTATTTATTATTGTTTCAGTTCTAAAGGGGCAAAAAATTCAGCTACCAGCCTAAGTCACCCTGGTCTACCTCATCTTTCATCCATCTACTGTTACTATACGTGTTCGACCATTTCATTGGTAAGTTCAGTAGGACCCAAGTTCTACTCCTGACTTGGCGAAATTTTTTCTGGTGAGTCTGGCTCGGCCCTGAGCCTAACCAGACCTGGAGGTGTATTCCCTTTCTCGAACGCCAGCAAACCCACCCAACTAACACCTTCAAAATTTATTGTAAGAAGAACTGTTCTCCGTATATTGCATCATGGCGTGCCTTATTTTCTTACAATAAATTTTGAAGGTGTTAGTTGGGTGCGTTTGCTGGCGTTCAAGAAAGGGAATTCACCTGCTGATGAGTACCTGTTCGTCACTGGCTGGGGGAAAACTCGCCTGTCAGGCGTGATTCAGCTTATTAAGTAATAAAATATCCCTTTTGTTTCCTCAGACCCTCTAGTGCCACTTCTTTATTGACCTATATATAACTAACAAATTCAATTTTTCATTTTACAGTGGAAGTAGCAAGCATTCTGCTGCCACTTTGGAGAAGTCGTGGCACGAGAACTATGAAGGTGAGTGACCGAGATCACAGAATAATAACTATTAAGCACATACAATAATAAGTTAAATAACAATTCTTATTATTCTGTGCTAAAAAGTCTGCAGCTGTAAATCTGACTTGAAGTTACGAGGTTAGGGATTCTTCGTTTATTTTTTTATCCCTCCTCCCCTTAACAAAGTCAGAATTTCGGTGCTGAAAGCTCAGATTATTACAAGACTTGCGTACAGTTTCTTCTACTGTTTTAACTGACTCTTAAGGAAGTCCCGTACATTGGCTGCTCGGTTTGAAAATGTCGTACACCTATCGTTGCTCTGATTTTCTTTTTTTCGGAGATATTTAGAGACGCGTATTAATGGTAGATTGCTCAATTCCAGTTTAACGGTTAGTTATTTTTTCAAGTATGGGAAGACCCAAACCATCCTATAAACTTCATTGAACGGTTTATCACTTGCAATTAGCTTAACATAACGTAGGGATATTTATAAATATAACTATCTGCTAAAGTGGACCTTAGCTGGTTAGAACTTATATTCATAGCAACACTCCGCAGAAGAAGAATTTATGGTAAATTCAAAGCTAGCAACTAATGTTCTGTGTTACCTTAAGTTTGTTAAGCGATTCAACTTTAGGCAGCAGGTTAACTTCTTTAGATTTCTACCAGGGCTTTCGACATTTAAAACTAATAAAGGTGTTATGGGCCAGTCAAATCATCTATCTTTAACTGGTGGTTATCGTTAGCTTAAAATTAGCTAGTTAGCTTTTAACCTCAGTTAATTAGGTAACTGGGTTTTATTGTAGGATTCGATTTATCAGAACAGTCTTGGTTTGGGCGGGCAAGTAAATTTTTCTTACCAAAGTTAGCTAGTTTTATTATTTACCTACTCTTGTGATACTTTCTAGAGCTAGAATTTCTATGTTATCTCTGCCTAAAGTTTAAACACGCTCTTATAAAGTTAACTTATTTTAAAATGACTCACCAGAAATTGTGTTAATGACGCATTTATGTCGGGGATTTTAAGGCCCATATTGTGCCGACCGTTTACGAACAGAATCGGAAGAATTTCGTCCTAGAGGAATTATTCTGTATCGGAGAATTAAAAGGTTTTAAAAATATTTAAGAGTGACTATTCAGTGACAGTGAAAACTGATGGTGTTTATTGTTCTGAAATATAATATATTTTTTTTAAGTCGGTGGATTTTTCAGAAAAATTAATCGACAAAAATTTCTTGATAGTCTCAGATGTTGAAGTGACATATATTATTTATTATCCTTCGGAACTAATAAAAAGTAGCCAACAGCTTCTTGTGTCATTAAAAATCATTCTAACTCCCTTTCTGACTGATTCTTCCGAGTCTCGTGAGGTTGGACATATCCTTAAGGCCTTCTTACACGTAATGCTAAACCCGGTTAAGTTAAACTAGTTAACAATCAAGGAGCTATTCTAGTTTTGCGGTTAGTTACCAACGCAACAATGAGGACTAATCGGAGTTAACTAGAATAACCCCTTGCTCAGCTTACCCAGGTTTTGTATGTCGTGTAAAAAGGGCTTTGAGGAAAAGTAACTTATATGTACAAGAGGGCCTTAAAATATTCTGTAACCGTAAGTAGATACGATTATATTTAGTAAAGTGCCGTAGTCTTACTTTGTAAATCCTTGTCTATTAGGTCGATTTTGCCAAATTATATGTTGAATGGAAAAGTATCGATTTGGTTTCGATATCTCGATTGATCGATACGTGCACCATCCTTAGTGGCCATCTTGAAGTGACGCAAGGTGGTGCCACGTGCTGGGCAATGTTTATAGCATAAAGAAACACAGCGGTTACCATGGAAACTGTAGAGTGAAATTTCGATAGTATCGATCGATAATTGCGTCAAGATGGCGGTGGATGTACCGGCATCAATCGAGATGTCATCGATGTGGTAGAGCTGACCCTTCGGACACTTCAGTTAGCTTCTCTTCTTCGCGTATTTTCCATTAGGTTCTACAGGAGATGAAGCCGAGACCCAGAACTCCCCTTTTCCATCTACTGTGAAGTGTAGATTTGGTAGAGCCTTTCCTTGCTGGCTGGTCTATTCTTACTGCAGGCTCGTCTATCCTTACTGGAGGCTCTTCATAGGATCTTCATCGTAACGTAGTTGAAACAGCACCATGAAGTAGGAGAAAATACTTCTCATAGCCTGAGAATAAACAGTGAAGTTTAGTAGGGTTAAGGGGGAAGTATACCCTCTGACGTCACGACACCTAGTAAACATACTCTCTTAAGTCTGCTAAATTTTTTTTCTCAACTTACCATAACGAAGAACTCAAGAGTGAGAAAGTAGAATTTGCCGCCTGTGAGGCGGCATGGTTTGCGAGCAGCTGAAGTAGTTAGCGTTAGAGATGGTGCTACCAGAAATGGCGACCGGTACCATGGGATGTCATACATAGCCACAGCTACCTTCTCTTCCTAAAAAACAAAATACGTGTATCCACCTTAATTTTAAGGGTTAAAAAAACGTGGCACTAGAATGGCTGTTTCTTCCCATTTTTTTAGGGTTAAAAAGATATATTATATTATATATATTATCTATAAAAATCCAACAGATTCCTAAGATTTGTTTGGATTAAAATAAAAAATAATGCTTTAATCACCTGCAAGGCAAGCTCGTTCCCGAGCCAGTCGTAGCAAAACATGTGTGTGATCGAAATAATGAGGTACTCCACTAAATGCAATATCTTCACCCAGTCACTCTTTGAAAGCTACAAAGAAACAAAGCAAAAAATGAAGGTTATAAAATTCCAACTGGAATTCATATAGCCAATGTGTCACCATTGTATAATAATTTTCCGGTTCGGTTCGGTAACTTTATGGGAAGAGGCGACAGTACTTGCCATAAGCTAAACATATGCTTGGATCTTTTATCTTATTGTTAAGCAGAATTGTGAAATCTACCTTAAAATTAGAACAACTTACCGCAATAGTAATGTCCAGCAGCAGAAATGTTATGGAGAATATAGCGTGCATGAAATCAACTATGACAATAGGCGACAAGATGTTTTCCACGTCTTGGATGAAGCTGAGAAACAGAAATGAAACAAGAGATCAAGTAAACAGGATGCAGGTAGTATCCTTAAGTAAGAAGAGGGATCTAGGGTCTAGTCCCAGTTTACTAAAATTTTTCGTAGTGGACTATCCAGTACCTGGTTTTCACCAGCTGGGGAAAAACTCGACTGCCAGGCGTGATTCTGACTCTTTTGTGTACAGAGGTCACGAAAGTTTGGGAGGAATTGTTTTCCTCAGTAACTCCCTTGTTATGGAAGTTAACGTTTCAAAAATCGGTAGACCGTCTAAGCATAGGAGCCAAAACGTCTATATAAAGTTTCAGCGATGTGGGGGCAATCAGCTCCGAGATAATTACGAAAATTTCGTACAAATTCGGCCACAGGTTTCAAGGGTGACCCTACCCTGCGAGTGCTCCAGTAAAGCTGTTTTCGCAGGGTCGCACCACCCTAAAGGCCGTCTTACACTATTTCAGGTTGAAGACAGAGAGTTTCTGGTTGGTAGGCAATTTCCACGCGAAAGGAAGTTGAGACTTCCTCGCTGTTGGCGGAGATATTTTCTTTTACCTACCTTCGTACCAGCTGATGCTGTTTAACGCATTTGTGCAACACTTCCCGTGTGTATGGGGGTAGTTCCTTACTACCCTCCTCGTCTTCGTCCTGCGGGGGGATGAGATGATGGTAGGAGTGAGCGATGACCTGTAGCTGTCCGATCGTTAGGATGATGGCCATATACCAGAAGGCATCGATGAGGAGGTAGTGGTAGCCCATCAGTAGCCATGAGATGGCTTGGATTGCAAATACTATGCTGTGGCTCGGCTCCTCGGTTACGTTGAAGGGGTGCCAACCTAAAAAAGACACGCAGGTAGTAGAGGGGCAAGCCCAGCACGATGGGGACCTACAGTTTTAGGTGGGTTCCGAACCACCATTGGTTGGGTATACATTTCACTCGCCATGCTGAATGTATCAGAGGTTTGGGAGATCTAAACTTATCCGTCAGTTAGTCTGTCTGACGCAGTGCTTTGGCGGAAACACTTACCATCGAAGATGAGAGGAATTTGGGTGACTTCGGGGTCAGTGAGCATGACAAAGATCGGCCCGATTATCATTTGGAAGATGAAGACGAAGCTCCCGAAGTAGTACGTGAACGCCACTATCTTCCCCAATTTCTGCAATAGGTACGTTAAGGGTAAATACACAAGTGGCAGCAGAATAACATGTCTTTTAACTTCAGAAACTACATAGTGCTAGTTCTTGGTGGCCATACACGACGCGTCCTCGACGGCCGTTCTAGCGATGATGGCAGACCTACCTGAGCCCGCTTCATGGTCAGCTTACTGCCGATCGGGTTCAACGATTCGAACACGAAGCCATCATCCATGGTGTCAATAAGCCGCTGGTAGGTGGGACCCCGGCAGAAGATGTAAACGTATCTGAACACACCCGAAGCGTAGACCGTTGCGAAATCTATTACAGTCGCTATACCGTCCATGTCCTAGAAGAAATCATTAGGGATAGAACGTCCCTCTACAGCGGAAAATATTGTTTACGGTGTGATTCGAACCTAGACCTGTTATTCTACCTATCGTACCTTTAAGGGTCCGCCATACCTGACGGTGCATTTTTTGCCGCCCATAAGATTAACATTGCGAGCGGCGATTCATTTTCAAGGTTTACCCTTGGTTGGAAAGACACAAAATTTTGCCTGTACCTAGCCCTAACAATGTTCTAGGGAGTGTTCGAAGCAGATTTCCCATTTTTTTTACTGGTTTTCGAGATACAGCACTTTTCTTGAGGTATGCGATGCTAGTATTTGCAAAACAGTTGCAATAAAAGAAACCAGTGAGAAATAGGGAAATCTGCTTCCAACACTCCCTAGAACATTGTTAGGGCTAGGTACAGGCAAAATTTTGTGTCTTTCCAACCAAGGGTAAACTTTGAAAATGAATCGCCGCTCGCAATGTAAAATCTTATGGGCGGCAAAAAATGCATCTTCAGATATAGCGTCCTCTTAAGTTACACATTAATACCAGAAAATAGGCACCTCAGAGGCCAAGGTCTCTTGATTCTAGAGGTTGCCTTTTTTGAACGGGAAGTATAGGGTCGTTCGACAGTGCACGAGTGCAGGGGCGTTTGGAGACCAAAGACTCTGAAATACGTCATCGGTAGACCTGCTTTAAATTTTTATTCAGTCGGGAAAAGCTTTAGAATTTACCTCAAACGATGTAGCGATCTTGAGAGCGAGGGACAGGAACGTAATAGATATAAATGCTGTGACTGTAATGATGGTTGCATGGTACCAAATGGAAAAAAATCGTCCTTTCTTCCATACAGGCCACATAGCGATTGCCTTTGACATTCGTACGAAGGTCCGCATGTACTCAATACGTGCCACCCCCATGGCAGAGCTGAAAAATAAAAATTCTCTGGGAATCCCAGCGAAATAGGTAAAGAGCAACCGACAAAATGTAAATTCGTTCCCTACAGACATTGTGAGATACTGTTCGCTATAGAGAGAGACCACACACAGCACTAACGGAAAGCTAAAGCGATACAGTCCAACACAGTCTTGGATGAGAGTGACGTCAGTGATATCCAGGGGTGGACAGACTACACAAATGCCAATTATCGTTGCTAAACTCTTTTAGATCATTGTGACCCCTTCTTACGTCTACTTCTTGTTCTGAACAAAAAATAATTTTGGAAACCCTGTAGTTTTTAGAACAACGGGTATCGTGAGGTTATCAGAACCTGGAATCAAACCTAATCGACTATTTTTAAGTAAAGTCACAATTACGAAATCCATCGAAATTAAACAGATTCGTACCTACTCAGTCAGCAGTAGTTCGTCAGCAACTGGAAGATCCACCGAACAGGCAAAGGTTCCGGAGCCATCGTGGTCAAATATTCACAACTCCGATTTGTGAACTGTCATCAGCATTGCTTATTCAAAACTAGACTTTATTTCTTATTCCTGGAGATTTTCTTTGAACCTTTATTGATCAACATTAACGCAGTTACGTAGTGTTGACCCTTGACATATGTTAGGGATGTCTACCTACCTAGTGATTAAAATTAATTGAAGTTTTATATGTCTTTTCTAAATGAATCGTAATAATAAGTAATGACCCCGAATCGACTCCACCTATCCTGGGGTCTCTTTGACTCCTCATAGTAACACTGACCCCATGTCGACTTCACGAAGTCACACTTTGGTGTCTAACTGATCAACCCTGTGTTGACTCCACATAGCCACACGTTGGTGTCTAATAACTGACCCCATGTAGACACCATAGTCACGTTGGGGTCTCACTGACTGTGTGCTGACTCGACGTAGTCTAACTGACACCATATTATGAAGGGGTCTACCAGGGAAGGCTAGATAATTCTACTACCCTACTTGTATGATCAATTCTTTCAAATTTTACATTCGACTACCATTTTTCACTGAATAATAAATAAATTCTTGGTAACTGATACAAAGGTGCCTGATTTACATACCATTTGGCAACAAATCAAAGACTACAGTGGAGTCTACATAATGGAGGTAAGAGTTTACTTAAATAATTCAGTAACACTCGATCAGGCGATCCTCAATTGGAAGTCCCAGTTAACTTTAACCTGAGTTTAGTTTTCATAAGTTTTACAAGGCGCAGTTAGTTTTAAAAATATATTTTTCACTTATATCAAAGGAAGCCTGATTTCACATAAAAAAATCTCCCTGCAGTTTCATAAACAACTGTTTCAGACGCTTTAAACGGGATATACATTTGCTATTTGTTTACGTTTTTTCTGACCATTTTTTGAGAAAACTGTTGGATATTTAAATGTTCTGAAATATAATATGTCTTTTATACATCAGACATCCTCAAAAAATGGTCGAAAAAAAACGATTGTGTGATCACCCTTAAACCCTTTTAAAACCCCTAAAGTATTTTCACTCTCCGGTAAAGGTTGGTTTGCGTTTTTCAACAAATGCCTTCATCCCCTCCTTGCGGTCCTTGGTAGCGAAGGTAGCGTGGAAAGTCCTCTTCTCAAAGTGAAGCCCCTCCCTCAGGGTCGTCTCGAACGCTTTGTTGACGCTTTCCTTGCAGAGCGACACAATCAGGGGGGAGTGGGTGGCGATACGTTCCGCCAGACCAATCGCTTCTTCGAGTAATTTTTCTGGCGGGAATACTTTGCTTACAAGACCTGGAAAAAGAAAGCCTGTCAGAAAAGGAACACTGTGAAATGTTTGTCGAGGCTGTGGTGGCTCGGAACCCACCTAAAACTGACACGATGCAGGGAGAGCTGGTACACGGCAGAGCTGCCAGCTTAGAACGACGGATACCTCTTGAAATGGTCTAGTTACTGGACTTGCCCCACCCTTATACGGCCTCGGTAGTCGAGTGGACTAAATGGTCGACTTTTTAGGAGCAGTGAGAGCCGGGTCACACCGGTTCCATCCCGATCCTACCAAAAAGTTTTTCTGCTCGGCATTCACCTCTGATATGTTCATGCAGCATGTCAAGAGAAATGTATATCGAGGCTGTGGTGGTTCGGAACCCACCTAAAACTGTAGGTCCCCATCGTTTACTCGATGGCTGGGGAGCTGGTATTTGATAGTGCTGCCAGCTGAGCACAATGGATAGTTCTTGAAAACGGTCTAGTTGCTGGGCTTGTCGCCCCCAACCCTCAGCTATTATTAGCTGCCCCACCCTTGTACTAGCTGTAGACTTCTCATACATACTAGGAAAGCAAAACGTGGAGAGCTTACCCATACGGAGAGCCTCTTCAGCGGTGATTTGGTTCCCAGTGAGGCAGATTTCCATAGCGTTGGACTTGCCGGCGGCGCGGGTAAGACGCTGGGTGCCACCTGCTCCAGGAATTGTCCCGATGATGATTTCAGGCTGTCCGAACTTTGCCGAAGCTCCAGCGTAGATTATGTCACACATCATGGCCAGCTCACACCCTCCTCCAAGCTGAAACAAAACTACGTGTCTTAAACCTGTCGATAAATCTTTCAACAGTTCCTTATCCTGCAGATATAAAGTTAGTAAGCACATCATCCCGAAGAAGTAGCCGAAAAGCCGTTACAAGTCTACTAGCTAACTCCACGATAAGGACGCTATCGGCAGGATGGTGAAAGGCACCAACTTTTCTTTTCGGGAGGATGACGTAAAGTGAACTTTTAGGGGACACTACAGTACACTTTAGGAACTAAATTGATTACAGCTATCCTTTACCACACACCAAGTTGGTTGGAGAGATAGGTAGATACTTACAGCGTAACCGTTGACAGCAGCAATGACGGGAGTTCGAGCCTCAGCCACCCTCGTCCAAGAATCCAAGAACCCTCCCTGCACGCACTGGGGGTAGGTAAAATCCGTCATCTCTTTTATATCAGCGCCGGCCGCAAACGCCTTTTCACTACCCGTTAGAATGATGGCCTGGAGATTACAATAATAGAGGAACATAAGTAAATAGAAGCTAGCAAGAGGATTAGTACCAGTGTATAGATGGAACTATAGACAAACACCTGCAAGACGATGTCGGGCTCATGAAGTAGATATAATGTGGACGCGCCCTTACCCTGACACCAGTATCGCGGTCGTACTTCTGGATGGCGTCTCCAACTTCGTCCATCAGTCCGGCACATAGCGCGTTCAGTGCTTTTGGCCGGTTCAGGGTAATCAGTCCAACATTCTGCGTTTTACCCACTAGTTCAGACTTGATATATTCATACTGTTGAGCAGACCCTAGGAAAATAAAGGACTGCATAAGCAGAGAGTTAACCCAGGCAGTAGGTACAAATATCTCCAACAGTTGTGGGCTTCCGATGTAGTTAAACCAAAAACGTACCTACAGCCCTGTTTTGACCAAAACTAGCAACCCATCCAAAGTCCAGACCAACACCTCTCAGGTAGGTAACCCTCACCGTGTGTGGGCACGTTTGGGCTTTGGGTTGCAGATTAAGTTTTAAAAAGATGGATAAATAAGTATAACTTTTGAAGTAGAGACTAACCTGTGGAAAGCCGCAAAGCCAAATTTGTGCGTGGCAATGTTTTGTACAAAAAGTTTGAGTTTTTCAAAATAGACTTCACGACCAAGGACGCCATTCTTGAATTTAAAACAGGTTTCGATGTAGCTACGGGATGTAGCCTGAGGGCAAGAAAAGGCCTAAACACCTTATCAGTCTCTATCTAGGCAGAGGAACTTTGCTTCGTTATGTAACCACATTCCGCCTGTCATTGGCAATGTAAACAAACCAAAAATGCGATAAATTTTCTAGTTCTGAAATATAATTTATCTTTTTATGTCCCTTTTATAAAAAACTACTGGATATTCTTTTGGTACCAGTAAAATTATTTAAATGCTAAGTTTCAATTTAACCAACTAGGTAGTTCCCTACGTTAAAGAGGTATTTAACCGTAAAATAATCAACACTGAAAAATAAGATTATGCAAATGTAAACAACGTTTGAAATTAAGCGGGAAAATTTATAACGTAGGGAAATTTGGTTTTCAACAGTTGGTAGTCTGTGAAAAACACATCGGCCATTTTCTTTATTGTGTAAATTTCGTACGAAAGGCAGACGAGGCCGTCTGGCGTATAATAAATCTCGCAATGCCTGTGAAAGTTGAAATTGTACCTCCTCCACCGGCGAATTCTAAACAGCCAGGTGTCACGCGCTCACTTCTATATAACGGGTCCAAATTTCAGGGGCATCAGAAGTCAAAAGGCAATAGCTACGAAGTTGAAGTAGTGTTGCAGGTAAGCGCCAAAATTTTTGGGTTTTCCAAAGAACACTAAACTCTTTTAATGTTCTTAAGTTTTGAGGTGAAAAATAGTATCTTATAAATGTAGAGAAACCTAAATTCTGAGGGACCTTGTCACGTTTTAGGCGGTGAAATCGATTGTCAAATCTCATATGGCAGTTAGGAAATTTCCGAGCTCATGTGACACTCGGGTTAGACTGGTTTTCAAATGTGTTGGATTTGGAAGTATTTGGGCTATTCTTGTTCTTTTTGTGCATTTGGAGAGTTCTAGGGTCTAAATTGTTACTGGATGATGAATAAAACGAACGTTTCAAAAATTTACAACTAGTTCTAGGAATTCTAGATTGTAGTGGAAAGTTCCGAAATTGCGTAGGTCTGGACGTTGTGGGGCGACCTTCTGGGAAAACTCCAGGGAAACTTGAATTCGGGGGGCATTCGTTTATAGGAATTGTTTGTAAATAGGTCACGTGAGCGAAGTTTGGACGGTGTAGGTACACATAGGTAGTCTCACCACTAAACGACTAATGGATGGTAAACAGGTTTTGTGAATGCCTGAGCCTGAATTGACATAGGGCGTTGATGGAACGAAGGACCTAGACCGAGAAGGTTGGGTTAACAGTCAGTATCTACTACGTTCAGTAAAACTACCTTGCCTACCTAATGAAATCGCAGAACTTTTCTACACTGTATGTAACTAGTGGGTAATTTTTATTAACAGTTTCTAAAGCAGGGCTTGCTTGGTAGGAAATTTCGCAGTTTAAAAACCAAAACCTGGGATATGTACCTGTTTTCCTGTTGCGTGCAAAAAAATATTCTGGTTTTTTTTCAGCACGTCGATGAGGAGAATGCCTACCTGTGCGGGTACCTCAAAATAAAAGGACTGACGGAAGAGTTCCCAACTCTCACCACTTTCTTTGACGGGGAGATTATTAGCCGGAAATATCCATTCCTTACAAGAAAATGGGATGCTGACGAAGACGTGGACAAAAAACATTGGGTAGGTGAAGGTCAGAATCACGCCCGAAAGTCTAGTTTTCCCCCAGCCGGTACAGGCCAAGGGCCTATCAAAGCTGCTTAGCTCTGTGCCTTGTCACATGGATGAAATGGCTTCGGCCATGCAAACTCCTATATAATGTTATTCCCAACCAACGCTCATACCCATAAAAAACATTAATTAAAACTGTGTCTTATATTTCAGAGTAAATTTAATTCTTTTTACCAATACGCAAAAACCTTCAACTCCGATTCGTTCGACTACTCCGGGCTGGGCGCGACAGACTTCGTCTTCATGAGGTGGAAAGAACATTTCCTGGTGCCAGACCACACGATTAAAGACATCAACGGTGCTAGCTTTGCGGGCTTTTACTATATCTGCTTTCAGAAGTCTACCGCCACCATCGAAGGCTACTACTATCACAGAAGCTCGGAATGGTATGTTAGGGTATTGTTGGTGGACAAGGTTTTGCGGCCAAACCTGACCGGATTCTGTAACTGAAAACAAAAGGGAAGGTACGGAGGATAATTTAAGGCGTTTGCTACTTGTTTATGTTTTTTGAGGACATTACGTCAGAAATTAACTGGCTGTGTTTTTATTTTACGATCTAGTGAAAAAATGTAGGTTCCAAAATACAATGCAATAGGGCGTATGCCCTTTTAATACTGACTTAGAATAGGATTCTACGTTATATCACCTGGAAGATACCTGAGTGGCGCGCTACCTTGGCCTTGCTTTTGAAGTGAGGGGAAGAAGCCTACCTGGGAGAGGGTAGCCGTTCCCTGCTTCTCAAATCAAATTTTACTGACTGCTTTCTAGTCCACGTACTAAACAACCAACATACTAAAATCGTTTGAATAATGAATATAATAGAATAGAATATTAACTTCCCCATAGAACCTATCTACAGATCCATAACTTTTCACTCACCCCTATTTATAGCATTAAAACTGTTTAATGACCTACCTAATGAAATTAAAGCTCTTCGTGGAACTAAAAAATACATTGTCGCAGTAAAAAAATGGTCAATGCAGGTTTATGAGAATAGATAGGTAGTCATCAATTAATTAGTTAGTCATCATTTATACACTTATACTTAGTTACCTATATTTACGAGTAGAGTAGCACCGTAATCTTCATTGTTGGAGTTAAAAAAATTTAATTAAGAAGCATCCCAATACAAGGTCCTAGACCTCAAGGGGAGAAAATTATTTTTAAAATTAACTGTGTAAATATAAAAAAAATACTACTACTACTAAAAATAGTAAGCTCTGGTAAATAGTACCCTAATAAATAAACCTCATTGTATTGTATTGTATTCCTCAATTTTTTTTTCACAGGTATCAGTCGCTGACTCTAACGCATGTACCTGAACACAGCATACAAATCTACGAATTTAGATAAAATTCCCGCCTTGTCATGACTCACTCGTCATCATCTGCCTCTTCGTCATTATGTCATGTCCCTCGTCGTGAGCCGCGCGTCATTATCCGGATTGCCGGATTTTTAGAATACTGCTGCCACCCATTTTTAGCTTATGAAGTGAAGGTACATCTCTGACACATGGATTGAGGAAACTGCTGGATATTTTATTCTGAATTATAATACAATGGCCACGCTCTATAACGAACGACCAACCCTGTCTGTCCACAATATCTTTATAGCGAGTCGTTATAGAGAGAGTGCTGAACTCTTCTTAGTTAAATAAGTTAGGATTCGTCTACTTTTGTGTGTAAAATTGTTAAATCTTAGTTGTTTAGCTTATGAAGAATATGATTATATTTCAGACGAAAAAAAAAGTTCAACAGTTTCCTCAGGAAAATATCCTTATTCTAGATAGCAAATTGAAGTAGGGTCTCACGAGGTCGTCACGCACTGACGTCATCGGGAGACCTTTCTTGCTTGTTTATTTAAAAGTTCGGTATTAGGTACCTGTTATATTACCTATCTACTGAGTGCCAGAAACATCGTTTACTATGGAATGAGGTACCCTAATCATGTCTGTCTCCTACGCGCGTTACTCATGAGACGGAAAATGCATTTGCTGTATGTTTACGTTTTTTTTGACCATATACTGTTGGATATTTAAATGTTCTGAAGTATAATGTCTATGTCTATGGATATGTTCTGATTTTTTGATCGAATAATTTTGGACAAATTTTTTTATTGACAAAAATTACTCGATCGTAAAATCACAACAAATTTCGGACTTTCAAAAGACATATTATATTGCAGAATATTTAAATTGACGGATTTTGTAATAAGGCCTTAATAAGCAATAATAACTTACACCAATATTTTAGTATACACTAACTATTTAAGGTACCTAGATGTGTTTTCACAAGTCTTTATTGTCTCTGATTTCTACCCTTAAGAGTGACCACACAATCGTATTTATGTGTCGAAAAAAAATACAGAATCAAACACGATTGTGTGGAGACCCTTAAGGGTCCGCTATACCTGACGATGCATTTTTTGCCGCCCATAAGATTAACATTGCGAGCGGCGATTCATTTTCAAGGTTTACCCTTGGTTGGAAAGACACAAAATTTGCCTGTACCTAGCCCTAACAATGTTCTAGTGCGTGTTCGAAGCAGATTTCCCTTTTTTTTTTTACTGGTTTTCGAGATACAGCACTTTTCTTGAGGTATGCGATGCTAGCATTTGCAAAACAGTTGCAATAAAAGAAACCAGTGAGAAATTGGGAAATCTGCTTCGAACACTCCCTAGAACATTGTTAGGGCTAGGTACAGGCAAAATTTTGTGTCTTTCCAACCAAGGGTAAACCTTGAAAATGAATCGCCGCTCGCAATGTTAATCTTATGGGCGGCAAAAAATGCATCGTCAGGTATAGCGTCCTCTTAATCTTGAATAATCGATGTTTTTCGCACACAGTACACTTCACACTGTAAGTACTTAGGTACTTTGTCGTAGACGCCACATAGTTAGCTTATGGAGTGTCTATTATTGGAAAACTGGACTTTTCAAGTGATAGCTTTTGTTAGAATTCTGTCGTCTGTACAAAAACTATTCTAAAATCTTTTTTACGTAATAAGTAAACCTCAGAATTGTAAATAGTCTGTTCCCCTTAAAGTCCAGGATTCCCTAGTAATTTTGTAAGAAATAGTAATGTATTGTTACGTACTCTTAACTCCATCAGCTGGTCTGTGTGTCTTACTTAAGAGGTAGCTCAAACATGTTAAAAAACTGATGGCCGGGCTAACAGTTGTCACTGTAGGGTGTAGAGAACTTTGCAGGTATCCTAATTAATTTTATTTTTAAGTAACCTACTTGAACTACCCCTTAATTTTGAGTGTCGTCATATCCATGTATTCTCACCTAAGCTGGCTTAGATGGTGTACAATGTGATGTCATTCAACGCTCTTTACTGTTTACTGGAAATCCTATCGGTCAGATAAATTTTTTAACTATTATTACTCCTTTGTTTAGAGGTTTGACATAATACATAAGCATACAGTGACGATCTTCTGGTGATTTTATCAAACGAGTCGAACCTCTGTAGTTGCAGTTAGCCCTGCAAACGGCATTTTTACATTACTATAGCTACCTCTAATGGTGGGATTAGTTAACTGGAACTTTTGAAACGGGTGCCGTTACCGTTTCCAGCGGGGTCTGGAAACTTTCTAAAAATTTCATGGATTTTTTCTTACACACCCAGCTCGATATTTTACCATATGGACGTTCCGTTCCCTGGCAACAGAATTTTGCTTCCAATTTTTGTTGTTGTTGAAGAAACTGTTTGATATTTAAATGTTCCGAAGTGTATCTTCAGAAATTACTTAACTGGCTGTGTTGTGATTTTACGATCAGGTTATTTTGGACTCAATCGTAATATCACAACATAGCCAGTTCGTTTCTGGCGTTAAAAAAAATATGTATTCATATTTCAGAACATTTAATTATCCAAAAGTATTCTCAAAAAATGGTCGAACAAAGGTGACCCTTAACTGAACCCACCTTAAACTGTACTTTAGCCGATTGTGACATCTACCGTAGTTGTAAGCTGCACAAAAGCTCTCTATGTGTGTTAGTACACCTAAGAATAGCGTTGTTTACATAATCATTTGCATCTATCAAAAAATTCCTGTACTTAGATCTTGTAAAAATGTGTAAAAATTCATATTTTTGATGGATGCATTTATTTGTAGAACTACTATTGTGCATAAAAAGTTAATGCTGTGGTCGGAGTGAGTGTGCGGCCTAAAATGTATCTTCAAGCGTTAAGGGCCACCATACATTCGCTATTTTCTTACGTTCCGATTTCAAACTTTGTGGGAAAACGATTGGATATTTAAATATTCTGAAATATAATATGTCTTTTTAACGTCATTACTCATGAGGCTATGTGGTTATTTTACGATCGAGTGATTTTTGTCACCATAAGAATTGTCCAAAATTATCCGATCGTGAAATCACAACATAGCCTCATGACGTTAAAAAGACATATTATATTTCAGAATATTTAAATATCCAATAGTTTTCTCACGAAGTTTGAAATCGGAACGTAAAAAAATAGCGATTGTATATTCAGCCTTAAGGACCGAAAGGAAAATAACCCTGTTGTGGGTTCCAGTTTGAAGACACATTTTCAGGTTTAGTAGGTATAGCTGCTGCGTCGCATCTGGCGGGTAGTTTTCTTAATTTGAACAATACCTAGTGTTTTACAACACTGCCAAAAGAACACAAATTGTTAATGTCTACTATAGTATTTTCTCAAAGTTCACTATAGCGTTTTCTTTCCGAAAAGGAATGTTGGTGCCACGCTGTAGTCAACTTGTATGGGACACTAAAGTGGGCCTTAGTAACTTGTGAAATCGACCCTAAGGTGTGTTTTTATTTTTTCGACTTTTTTCCGTTTTTTTTTTGGTTCATCTCTTCTGTGTTTATCGTGATAGAATCTTTTGTTTTTCTTCCACCCATTTTTTTAATTGTCATTTTCTCCCTCTACGAAAGTATTTTACCTCATTGATGACGATCTAGCTAAATCGAATGATGACCAAAGACCTGTATTATTTCTACGTTGATGTATTTTTCATTGTTTGGACATTTGATTACCCCACATTTGATTACTCCACAATATCATAAATTTTAGAAAAATATCCACCGTCACGCAGTCCTGTTTCTTAATAGGTATTTTTTTCTCTCCAATTTTGGGGGACGTAGTTGGATATTTAAATGTTCTGAAATATAATATGTCTTTTTAACGTCAGAAATTAACTGGCTATGTTGTGATTTCACGATCGGTTAAATTTCGACATTTTTTTTTTGTTGAAAAGAAAATCACAAGATAGCCTCATAATTATTTATGACGTTAAAAAGTCATATTATATTTCAGAACATTTAAATACCCAACAGTTTCCTTATAAAATGTGCAGAAAAAAACGTAAACCAACACGATTGTGGGGTTTGCTCTAAGATTTCTTTAATGAATTTTTTTTGGTTGCCCTGTGTGACTCAGTGTCGAAGCAATGAAATATCTGCCTTATCAGTAGAGCTCCCGATATATATTAGCCATACTGCCCGTATATATGTGGTAATGTATATTGAGGCTTTAGAAATTGTTATTTTTTATTCATCGTCCTTTACCGGGCATCCTCGAACGATTTGTTTTTACAGTGCCCGCTGGCATTACGACGTTTGACTGAATATATACTAAGGTCTGATTTTACTATCGGTGTATTTTTTATAATCCTCGTTCTCTAAAGTGTGCTATAGTGTCTCCTATCGACCAGATTTACGTAATATGTGTTTAGCTTATAACAAGTGCTAGAGTACACGTTAGAGAAGTGGTTCAAGGTACCTATTGAGAACAGCAACGATAGCTCACTGGCCTAGGTTCCAATCAAATTTTTTCTCATCAGCAGTGGTGGTTCGGAACCCACCTAAAACTGTAGGTCCCCTAATATTAACACTAAATATTAATAGACACAAAGAGAGCCATCAATATTACATTTTAATTACATTGGTACTTCAGGTTACTTTTTAATGTACAAACATCAACAAAGTTTTACTTTCTATACAATAAAGGAAATATTACAATTTGTATTACACTCAGAGTATGGTCAATAAATGCAAAGGAATTAAGGGGCCGGTTATTAGGTTGCTATGTTTCACTGTGCCAGATATACAGCTGTGGGTAGGGAAGTGCGTAATATTTTCGTTCACTTTTACTCCGAAATGCCCGGAGACAACAAAAAGGGAAACTTCTCAGCTACTGGTATTCGAACCTGGTTTCTACGGAGTACAAGGCGGATTTAGTATCAGCTGGGACACTATTTCCAGCACAAAATCGAACTGTTAGCGACTTTCAAATTTTTCGTTAAATAATCCTTATTTATTTATTTCAGAACAAATAAACCCAATAGTTTCACCCGAAATATGTGACTTTGTCTGAGAGAAAGACCACCATACATTTGCTATTTTTTTACGTTCCGAATTCAAACTTTGTGAGAAAACTATTGGATATTTAAATATTCTGAAATATAATATATCTTCTTAACGTCATTATTACTTATGAGGCTATGTTGTGATTTTACGATCGAGTGTTTTTTGTCACAAAAAAAAAATGTCCAAAATTAACTGATCGTGACAATGACGTTAAGAAGACATTTTATATTTCAGAATATTTAAATATCCAATAGTTTTCTCGCAAAGTTTGAAATTGGAACGTAAAAAAATAGTGATTGTGTACCTATTCAGCTATGTTGCGATTTTACAATTGAGTAATGTAAGACAAATTTTTTACTGACAAAAATCAAAAAGTGGTCGAAAAAACATAGCAACAAAATGGACCGGGAAGACTTACACCTATGTAAAAGTAAGGTTTTACATTTTTTTACATTACATGCAGTGTAGAATTTTGGCCAATGATATAGCTCCCTCACTGTGAACGAGTATCTCAAATATTAAATGGAAGTACATAAGTATTACATATTACAGTAATTATTTATATGCAAAATATGTAAAACTAGTTTAACATCAAGGCAAACCAATACAAGGAGACACCCACGATCTGTCGCTTGGTAAGAAATTAACGGTGAAGGGTGACGCACAATCGCTTAATTTTTTTTTTGACAATTTTTGAGGCAACTGTTCTGAAATATAATATGTCTCTTTAAGGGCCACCATACATTCGCTATTTTTTTACGTTCCGATTTCGAACTTTGTGAGAAAACTATTGGATATTTAAATATTCTGAAATATAATATGCCTCTGTAAGTTGTGATTTTACGATCGAGTGATTTTTTGTCACCCAAAATTAACCGATCGTGAAATCACAACATAGCCTCATGAGTAACGACGTTAAAAAGACATATTATACTTCAGAATATTAAAATATTCAATAGTTTTCTCACAAAGTTTGAAATCGGAACGTAAAAAAATAGCGAATGTATATTCAGCCTTAAGGGTCCGCTATACCTGACGGTGCATTTTTTGCCGCCCATAAGATTAACATTGCGAGCGGCGATTCGTTTTCAAGGTTTACCCTTGGTTGGAAAGACACAAAATTTTGCCTGTACCTAGCGCTAACAATGTTCTAGGGAGTGTTTGAAGCAGATTTCCCAATTTCTTACTGGTTTCTTTTATTGCAACTGTTTTGCAAATGCTAGCATCGCATATACCTCAAGAAAAGTGCTGCATCTCGAAAACCGGTAAAAAAAAATGGGAAATCTGCTTCGAACACTCCCTAGAACATTGTTAGTTCTAGGTACAGGCAAAAGTTTGTGTCTTTCCAACCAAGGGTAAACCTTGAAAATGAATCGCCGCTGGCAATGTTAATCTTATGGGCGGCAAAAAATGCATCGTCAGGTATAGCGTCCTCTTAACGTCTGAAATTAACTGTTTTTTAATATCGCAACATAGCCAGTTAACTTCTGACATATTATATTTCAGAACATATAAATATCCAATAGTTCCGTCCTAAAAGGTGCAGATAAAAACGTAAATAAACACGTCGCCCAACAAGGCCTTGTAGGGTAAATATCAGTAGAATCTCAGCTGGTTGTACTTTTCGCCACTCGATTCGAGCTGTTGCAGTGAGCTTATCGCAACCGTCACACTGATTTCGTGGACCGCACATAGAAAATGTTCTCTCACTAAAATGTTACTATAGTCCAAGTCAGGCTGGGAGCATACCGATTAGCCATAATTTCTTGAAGATTTTCAGTTGACGCCGATCCGGATTTGGGTTCCATATCCTACCATACGCTAAAAATGCCAATCCGACCCTGAGCAGATATTTCCCTGATCAAGAAGAAGTTTTGATCAGCCCTAGATTTGCAAGAAATTATGACTTATCGGTATATGCTCCCAGCCCTGACTTGGACTATACACATGGATAAATCAAATCCTGCCCGCTAAGTATACGCGAAATAGTTCAGAAATTTATTTGTTCTATTGGCATTCTAGTGATATTCACATCGAAATAACGTGCGTAGGTATTGTTTTTCCGAAAAAATAAATAAATAAATAAAAAGCTCTGTACTGTAACTGATTTTCTCGATCACGGGTTATTGATTATACTGTACTAAGGGTTTGTCCCACCATACTCGGTTAACGGTAAAACGCCAGTTAAATTTTACCGTGCTATAATTGGAATTTAACCGGAGTTTAACGTTAACTGAGTATGGTGGGACGCTCGATCTCTCCATACCTACTTGTTTAACAGTTAAACCTCCGTTAAATGAAATTATCGGACTTTGAGAGTTTAATAATTAACCTAGTACGGTGCGACCCACTCCCTAGCTCTAGCTCCCCGCAAGAAAAAGAATCCCCTCAAGCCATCATTTCCAAACCATTGCCATTTTTCTCTCTAGTAGCAACTGTCGCTTGTTAAACGTTAACGGCTGGTTAATGAACAAATTTACAATATAAATAAGTAATTAATCCAGCACTGCGATTGGTTCGTGTTCGCCATATTTACAATTCAAGCCAATCACAGAAGCGCATTTCCATTTTTTTTTCTACTTCAAATTTGTCCATTAACCAGTCCTTTACAATTCTCACTAACAAGGTTTAAGTACTTAAATAAGGTTTCCCCACACTTAGGTTCGATCCCACCACCCTCGTCTAATAGTTAACCTCGTTAAATTTAACGGGGGATTAACTGTTAACCGAGTATAGTGGAACTGACCCTTAGAATTATCTCCATTTACGACCACGACTGCTCTGCAATTGTACAAATCTTTTTTCTTAATTTAAACCAATTGTTTCCATAACAACTTGACTATTGCACCGCTCAAGTGAGCAAGAGTTTCTTACTTACAAAAATATTTCACAGCAAGCTTACAACTATATCCAGTATACAATCAAAATACTATTAAAATAACATTAAGGGTGGCCTGTCCAGCTTAACGATAAGATAAATTTTATAAATACTCCAAGCGCATGTTTAGCTTACCGCAAGAGTTATCGCAAGGTCTGCTTCTTCTCATAAGCTAAACATAATACGCTTGGACCGTTAAACTGGACTAGTTCAAGTCACCCTGAGCGATTGACTCACATGTTTACAACATGACACTTAGAATCACATCGAAAAAACTGACATAGGTATCTTTAAGTAGACATTGCAAGCTGACGTGACTAAGACGTGATATGGTATAGCCACTATGACCTGCCTGGCCCGAGGGCATTTTGCACTGTCCGGTGTACACAGAATGCCCTCGGGCCAGGCAGGTCAGAATGGCTATACCTATAACGTGACAAAGTGGTCCATAGCCACTGATAGGCGAAAAAAATTACCCCTTCCAGAATTAGGGAAAATATTTATTTAAGGAAATCACTGGATTTTGTAGTTCGATGGCTGACACTGAAGGAAAAGTGGTTAGACTGTCAAGTGGTTGGATTTTAAGTTGGTTGGTGTTGAAAGTTATTGGTCAGTTGAGTTATGACGTTGCAGCTGATCGGTATTCTCGAAAATTCTCTTGTTACTAGTTTTTGTAACGAACCAGCTACTTTGCCAGAGTCGAACATTTTCTGTTAGTCATGACATGACGTAAGCCTGACAAGGACACAGCTACTGTCTCAACCTACTCAGACCGGAAGTCAAAATTTTCAAAGGGAAGACTTTTAGAACGTCGTAGTAATTTAAATATTTCACTTTACAGTAGCTTTGGACCACTACGTCTTCTTAGGAAACCAAATCAAGAAAGTACTTTAAGCCAATCGGCATGCACTGAGTTCCTATCATCCGAACAGTAAGCCAAATATTCAAATCCAGATAATGCTTTTGGTTTAGTTTCCATAAGCGAAACAATATGTATAAGGCTGTCAACACAACGCTGTTTGCTGACTCTTTTCTGAAGAACCTGCTGGATTTTTATTTGTTCTGCAGATAAAGTTAGTAAACTTATCTTCCTGATAACTTTATCTTGCCGTTAAAAGTCCACTAGCTAACGTTATGATAAGGGCACTATTGGCAGGATTGTGAAAGGCACCAACGATAACGCTAAAGTGAACTTTTAGGAGACATTTAAAAAACATCAACAAACAGCATTGTTCGACAGGCTTAACCTAACCTGATGAAATAACCGTAACCTTGACATATTTTTGGTTTACGTTTCAGCACCCAAACATGTGCATAAATTAACAAGCACTTCATACAATCACATATTTGCGACTTGAGCTTTTCGAGTGATAACTGCCGTGACATTACAACAAGTTACGTATTTAGGGGAGTTTTCGGTGCTAGGGATAGACCAAATAGGAAGAAGGAATTTCATACATTTTTTTATATACCTACTAGGTACACCAATCGTTACCATGACCATTTGGGCAATACTTTGCCACATAAGAATTCCACTGCATGAAGTGGATCAATATTTACACGACCATCTTGTCTTAAATATTCTGAAATATAATATGTCTTTTTAACGTCATGAGGCTATGTTGTGAATTCACGATCGGTTAATTTTGGACAATTTTTTTGGTGACAAAAATCACTCGATTGTAAAATCACAACATAGCCTCATGAGTAATGACGTTAAAAAGACATATTTTCAGAATATGTAAATATCCAATAGTTTTCTCAGTGAGTGTGACAATTTCCAAGATGGCCATGCACGTACCTACCAGTAATATCGAGAACCAGTAGTGTGTAAACAAAAGAAATACTAATAGGAGAACTCAATCGGAAAATAGCACCCTGGTTGGTTAGTCCAAAACTACATAAAAATAGCAATCCCCATTAAAGTAACTGACAGTCGCTCGATTACCTACAGAAATATGTTTTACCCAATAGGAATAGCGAAAATTTCAACCTTGCGATTCACTTCATACAAGGTAATGGAAAACCGCTTGCTTCACTGAACAATATCACAATTTCATTTTCACGATTTAAAAACCTGAACGTAAAATATGGCATTGATTTATTAGCTTAACGTTACGTTAGGTTTTTTAGTAATCATGAATAAGGACCCAAAATTTCTGAAGTTGCCTCGTTTGGAGGTGAAGTACTGAATCAATCAGAGCGCTCGGAGGGAAGCTTTACTTCATACTGACCAATCATTCTACTTCACTTTAAAACGAGGCAACCTCTGTAATCCATATACCTTACATTCCCATCTTAAGTACGATGCACCATCATGGTGTGGACTTTTTTAAACCAATCAGATAACGGAAGGGCATGTATGCGTTATAGTAACAGGTTTCTGATTAAATAAATAATATAAATAAGTGACCTCATAATTATTACTTGTAAACGCAATAGCGAGATTCAATCCAATTGCGAATGATAATAATAACAATCCCAGATATTCGAAAATAGATATTCAAATCAATATTAAGAGGACATCCATTTCATATTAAACTTGAATGGAAATAAACCGAAGTTACCAATCGTCGGTATCAACCAGAGTACCTAACCCCACAACCAAACTGTCAATTTTTATATAAATCGGGCACAAGCGTTTCTTACTAATAATAAATAAATAATAATAAAAAAATATAAAAGACCTTCAGTACTCAGACTATATTACGGGAAGAGGTAGAAAACTTATGAAATTATAAAAGGAGATAATGAGAGTCTCTAACCAATCAAAGGCCAGGAAGTACTAGAAGGGAAGTCGCCGACCAATCAGAGGCCAGACAAAAGGGGTGGGTGTGTAGTTAAAACCAATCAGAGTCCAGGAAGTACTAGGAGAGAAGTAGCCGACCAATCAGAGGCGAGAGTGTGTCCTTAAAACCAATGAGAGTCCAGGAAGAACTACTTGGGTCTGGCCCCATACAGTAAAGATTGAGAGATGTCTGGGCCAATGAGAGACCAAGACTGGTTGCTGTTCCCATCTGGTCATATACCCGGGAACAGAGGGAAGGCGTTACTTCACCTCTCTGTCCCACTTTTGAGAAGGAGTCCATTGTAGTTCTGCCTCTCAGGTACAGGAGGGGGGACAACGCCTCCACCTCCGCCCAGCTCCCCGTCAGGTTCTACCTCCATGAAGCTCTGCAGCCGCGCTCGAAGTATTCGAGCGTACGTTGAATATCTCGTCACCTAAAATGACAAAAATATTTAGGAGGGGGAAAAAACAATCACCTCCCTGGGGATGTCCCATTAAGGCTGAATATTCATTCGCTATTTTTTTACGTTTGGACTTCAAACTTTGTGAGAAAACTATTGCATATTTAAATATTCTGAAATATAATATGTCTTTTTAACGTCATTACTCATGACGCTATGTTGCAATTTCTTGATCGGTTAATTTTGGACAATTTTTTTGGTGACAATAGTTTTCTCACAAACTTTGAAGTTCGAACGTAAAAAAGTAGCGAATGTACGATATATTCAGCCTTAAGAGCACCCGAAATACCCAGGTCGGACCTGATATGCTCCACCAACTGTCCTCGTGAGAGGGAAAGGAGGGGAAGTTAGCTGTCAAAAGTTCCCGCCAAAATTCGAAAGTACGTACCTCATACTGTAAATAAGCGTATTTCTCTTTATAATTGTGCACACTCAGGGATTTCGCACTTCTCTCCAGCTGACTGCGCCTATGGTCCTCCAGTTCAGCTTCCAGTCTTTTAACCCTCTCTTCATGGTCAGTCAGCTGCTCCCTCTGGAACAAACAATCAATGATTCATGGGAGGAAGATGATCGCTCGATAGATACCGCCATTTCTATTGTTACTTACTTACTAGTACTCACTACGTATACATATTGAGACCGGTAATTGCAACATCACTTCTCTCTTAGTCAGTATTTTTACTTACAAAACATAGTGCCCTCCGGTCAGTCATCTGTTTTGCTTTCGAAAAGCTCGGAAATTTTTTAAATGAGATAACTAGCACGAGGAAGTCTTAACCGAATATTTTGGGAACCTCCTGTCATTGTTGCGCATTAAACCCAATAAGAAAAAAAAAAAAAAAAAAATTGGGACCCACATGACATATTTCGCAATAACTCAACCCGGTGCCGAGTGTGAGGTCGGAAATTCTATAAGAATTTGTTTGACCACATAACTCACTTGAGGAACTCTTTATCCGAGTATATTGAATACCCACTTGGCATGTTTTGTGAAATTCAAAAAACCAACCCATCTCGCAAATTCGAGTTTTCCCAGATATGCCGCTAATGGGGTATTTTATCCCATAATATGCACTGTTACCCCTGAGAAAATGAACGAAATCATAGGAGCCAATTTTGATTAAAAAATAAAAAATTAGTTTTTTTGAGGTTTTTTGTGGGGCAGTGTCTTTCAATTTTCACCAATGGAAAATCGGAAAAAGCGTATTCTGCATATTACTTTTTTACATCTGTGTACCAAATTTGAACCAAATTAGCCAGATGGTTTGGGCCCGGGCTCTCCGTACATACATACACACATACGTAAATATACTTGCACACACTTACAAACACAAACAACGAGTTAAAAACGCTTTTTTCAGGGTCTGGCACCTCTGATTGACGCTTTGCAATGAAAAACTCAAAATCAATTATCTGCACGATGGCAATACTTTATACTTATTCGTCCTCCAGTGAAAGCTAAACATAGTGCCCCATTCACAGTCATTTGCTTCGCGTTCAAATAGCACACTATGTTTAGCTTTTAGAGCGGCCACAGCCATAGGCGGTCGTGCACGTACTATAGTATCATTTAGAAGTCGCACTGAGGTTGGGTTCAGTTATTAAGGAATTTTTTTCACGAAGTGTTTACTTGTAAATTAAACATGGGTGCCACATTGGCTCTATGAATTCCAGTTGGAATTTTATATCCCTAGCAACGCATGGGAACTGTGTTTAACTTGCAGGCAAACAATTTTGGGTAAAAAAATTCCAGAATACCTAAACCCAGCCTAAAGGGTAAATAATCCTGTATTTTAAACCAAGAAGGGTTGATTTCACCAGTCTACTATAGTGTCCTTTAAAAGTTCACTATAGCGTTATCCTCCCGATAAGAAAAGTTGATGCCTTTCACATTCCTGCCGACAAAGCCCTTATCAAAACGTTAGCTAGTGGACTTTTAACGGCAAGATAAAGTTATCGACAGCTTTTACTTTCACCAACTTTATCTGCACGGAAAGAAACTGGTAAAAGATGAAACTCACCAGGTTAAGTTTGGTTCTTGATGAAGGAAGCAGCGGCCTTTGGAACTTATCCGAGCTGCCTACAGCGCTCGACAGCGGCTGTGATGAGAATGACGCCGCTACCAAGTTGATTGTGTCCACCCACGACTGTAGCTCTTTCGAATCACTGAAACAGAAAGTACACAATGCTGTTGGTTGTTGGTTGGTTGACTTTTCTTAATTTAACTTTTCTTGGATATGTATTTGTTCTGAATTATAATTTGTCTTTTAACAACAGATGTTAGTAAGACATATCAAAGACGGGAAATGGACAACAGATCATAAGAAGTCAGGAATCTGTTGCTATGTGGTTGCCAAGGACTCTTTTGCCTCCCATCCAAAGCTATTCTCCTTAAGCAATTAAGGGCCACCATACATTCGCTATTTTTTTACGTTCCGATTTCAAACTTTGTGAGAAAACTATTGGATATTTAAGTAAATATTCTGAAATATAATGTGTTTTTGTAACGTCATTGTCATTACTCATGAGGCTATGTTGTGATTTTACGATCGAGTGATTTTTGTCACAAAAAAAAAATGTCCCAAAGTAACCGATCGTGAAATCACGATATAGCCTCATGATGAGTTATGACGTTAAAAAGACATATTATATTTCAGAATATTTAAATATACAATAGTTTTCTCACAAAGTTTGAAGTCCAAACGTAAAAAAATAGCGAATGTATATTCAGCTTTAACCCCGAACCTACACATTTTGGCAGCTATGAGCAGGAGGACCCAAGACCTAGCCCCGTGTTGTTGAGATTGATGAGTACCTGACCTTCGGAAAAACCTAACTATCAGGCGTGATTCTGCCCAAATAACCCCCTTGGGCTCTCCTTGTGTTGTAGCTTTCCCGTACATACCTAGTTTGGAAGAGGAACTCGGCCCTATCAGCAGTCTGCAGACGGAACACATGTTGTTTCTTGGTATAGTCTTGGGCTCGAGTCGCCAGGCTGTGATGAATACGGATGGCATTGTGGATGTTGTCCGTCAACTGAGATTTCCGGAACCCGTGCTCGTCCTTATGAAGGTAGAGGACCATATCGCGCAGTGTGCAGTAAAGCATCTTCCAGCCGCGCTTCCCGAAAGGCGCTAAAAAAAAAAATGAAACCACAATGAGCTTGCTGCATGATATAACCGCCGCGGTAAAAGACTTCTGTAGAATCCTTAGGGCCATTTTCACCAAGAAAAATCAACATTGATTTGAAATAAAATCAAATTTTACCTCAGCAACACCAATAGCGAGGCTCGAGTTTGTTAATTAATAGCAACTGATTTAAATCAGCTTGATTAGACTTTGATTTTTCTAGGTGAAAATGGCACTTAGTTTGTTCCAACGGTCTTCTCCCTTCGTAGATGTAGCGGGTTGAAAATTTTGATATCCGGTTTGATTTTTCTTGGTGAAAATGGCCCTTAGTTTGTTCCAACGGTCTTCTCCCTTCGTAGATGTAGCGGGTTGAAAATTTTGATATCCGGTTTCATAGTTGAGACAGTAGAGCAGCTGTATTCGTGTCATACACTGATATATCGATATCTTTAGTTGATGGTTCCTACAGTTAGCTTATAGTGAGATATGTAGCAGAAGATGCTGAGCTCAGCCAAAGCTTACGTCACTTTTGGTATTCACCTCCTATACAAACCTAAAATCCAGCCACTTTAGAGTGCAATAACTTTTTATTTAGTGGTCAGAATCTAAAATGCGATAATATAGAAACTAAGTTAGCCATCGGACTACATAATCCAATCATTTCCTGAGGTACTGAGAGAGAACGAGAGAAATGGTGTTAAAATTATCGGTCTCTATCAAGTATCGACAATTCCATCGTAAGAAGAGAGCATACTTACTGCGTTTGCCATTGATATCTAGGCAGCATTTGCGCATTACGTATCCCTTCTTATATTCCACCGCTAAAGCATTGTTTGGATCCGGCATAGACAGGAACGGGTTACTGCCACTCGCATTAATGCTGAGCAATTCCTCCTTGTCGCCATTTTGGCCTAGCTCACCATTCATTGGCTCGCCCTCGTCATCACTGCGAATAACGAACAAAAATAATTATTACGAGTGGAGAGACGAGGCTAGGGAACTCAGGATCTAGTCCTGGTGTGGTGAGATTTTTTTTCAGGTGATTCCAGCCCACCCAAGGATGAAACTATAGGATATTTAAATGTTCTGAAATATAATGTCTTTTTAATTTCCGAAATTACTGTGTTGTGATTTTACGGTCGGTTAATTTCGGATACATTTTTTGTTGACACAATCACTCGATCATAAAGACATATATTTCAGAGCATTTAAATATCCAATTGTTTGCAAAAAAACGTACACAAATAGCGAATGTATGTTCGGTCTTAACAAAATACTTACATAGCCCACTCGACAGGCTGGTAGGCAATAGCCCTGTACAGAGCCTTCAGGCTTTCCCGGGGAAAATTGTCGCCATCATTAAGTTCCCGTAGGTTATCAATAAATTCTTCGCACGTCATTTTGCGACTCATGTTTTGTCCATGGAGATCTGTGTTGAGTAGCATGATGGCGCATGTAAGAGTATGCACGGCGTCTAAACAAAGTAACACTGCTATTAAGGGTGGATTTCATCACTACCTAAAGTGTACTATAGTGCAATCGCACTTGTCATAAGCTAAACATATGACAAAATAAAACTGTTCGACAGGAGACACTCATATAAGTCCTAAATCCGTTACAACGAAATTATGCTCCCTTTTTGCTCTTAATTGAGGGCGGATTTCACCAATTCTTAAAGTCTACTATAGTGCCCCCTAAAAGTTCACTATAGCGTTGTCCTCCCGAAAAGAAAAGTTGGTGGCTTTCACCATCCTGCCGATAGCGCCCTTATAATAAAATTAGCTCGTGGGCTCTTATTTAACAGCAAGATAAAGTTTTCGGTTACTTTTTCGAGAAGATAAAGTTAACTTTATCTGGTAGACAACATAAACAAACACCACATTGTAACTAACCTGGAGAATTGTATGAGCGAGGATTGCAGTCTAAGTAACGTTTGGAGAAATGCACCAACACTCTTTCCCGCTCCTGCGTCTCTCCCGCGAGCGCGAACTGTTTCAGAAACTTTCTCAGCGCCAAGTCCAACGTGTCACCCTCGAACGAGAAGTATTTCAAGTATTCTTCAGCCACAGCTTTACTGAACTCATTACTAAAAGAAAAAAATGTTTTTGAAAGACTTTTCGGAAGTCGCAAGGTTTTTGCAAAGGTTTTTTCGTAGAGATCTGACCACCTGTTTCACAAGAGAACTGACTTTAGATAACCGAAGTCGTGATGACTGACTTCCGATTGGTCACCATGGTGATTGGAGATAAAAGTCGAATTGAAATAGAGAGTATGACACGGAAATTGATTCCAGTAGGTCAATTCCGGATCTTTGGTCGTTAATTACACCTCCTAACTCTAAACACCACTTCGTCGTTACCTCGTCGTTAAATTATCTTTAACAGATCGGGAATAGAACAGCAGACGTTGCACATCTTGTCTTGAACTTCACTCAAAACTTCCTTATCTACGGACAACTTACTTCTTGCTGAGGTGGCGGGACACATCAGACTTCTTAAAGCCGTCTAGATTGAACAGCCTCTTCGCCAGACGAACAGCGCTGGGGATATCGACAGCTTTGGGGGAGTAGTGGAATGACTCCAGACTCTCGACATCACTGTCGTCCTCTGTACTGCCTTGGGAATGGGGTGGTGACATCCCCTCATCCCCATCCCCACCACCCTGAAACAATAATAATAATAATCAACTAAAATAATACAGACCAAGAAGGGCTACGGTCTAGTGGGGTGCAATACAAGGGGGTTATTTCGTTAGAATCACGACCAACAGTCAAGTTCTCCCTTCGCCGATGGAGGCAAGATACTGGGTAGGCCAAGGGCAGGATAAGATTAAGGGTCCGCTATACCTGACGGTGCGTTTTTTGCCGCCCATAAGATTAACATTGCGAGCGGCGATTCATTTTCAAGGTTTACCCTTGGTTGGATAGACACAAAATTTTGCCTGTACCTAGCCCTAACAATGTTCTAGGGAGTGTTCGAAGCAGATTTCCAATTTTGTTACTGGTTTTCGAGATACAGCACTTTTCTTGAGGTATGCGATGCTAGCATTTGCAAAACAGTTGCAATAAAAGAAACCAGTGAGAAATTGGGAAATCTGCTTCGAACACTCCCTAGAACATTGTTAGGGCTAGGTACTGGCAAAATTTTGTGTCTTTCCAACCAAGAGTAAACCTTGAAAATGAATCGCCGCTCGCAATGTTAATCTTATGGGCGGCAAAAAATGCATCGTCAGGTATAGCGTCCTCTTAACCACTAAAAATGTTAAAAAGTCGAGGTTAGAACCTTGGTTCCCTAGCTTCGTAGGACCCTACCACTGACCTAATCAGGCCCGCAGCAACAATAATAGGTCGTAATAATACCTGAGGTGGTAACTGAGGAAACTAAACTACCTTTGTTTGTTCCGAAATATAATATGTCTTTTTAACACCAGAAACAAGTTTAGTATAGAGGGGTTTCTTTGTCAATAAAAAAATCTGTCAAAAACACCACAATCTCAGAACAAACAAATATCCAACAGTTTCACTCCTTCATCGGGAAACGTCCAGAATGGCGGGGTCGGAATGGCAACTCAGGGATGGCGGGTCCCCACACAAAAACTGACATCCCTCCCCACAAACCATACGTCCGGGGATGGCAGCTCACCAAACCGGCCATCCAAAACGCACCAGCTGGTTATGCTTTCTACTTACACAGCCATTGGTTCGCGGCGGGTCCGGCGGCTCGACATAGCAGACAATCCGTCCGTCGTCTCGTGACACGTCTCTCGAAGTGTCACGAGACGAGTGTTTCCCGCGCTCGCTGACAAGTATCGTGGAATCAGAATCGCTCGGGTCAGTCATTTCCATCGCGCTGAGAAGGTCGAGCGTCATTTCTTCATGATAGTCGGGGGAGCTTATGTTGGAAGCGGAGGGATCGGAGGGGAGGAGGGAGGAAGAGAGGGAGGTGGGGGAGGGGGGAGAACCACTGTGCCCCGGGCTAGGCGTTGACAAGTCTGAGCTTGAACCTGCAACAACAAATAAAGCATTAAGGGTCCGCTATACCTGACGGTGCATTTTTTGCCGCCCATAAGATTAAAATTGCGAGCGGCGATTCATTTTCAAGGTTTACCCTTGGTTAGAAAGACACAAAATTTTGCCTGTATCTAGCCCTAACAATGTTCTAGGGAGTGTTCGAAGCAGATTTCCCATTTTTTTACTTGTTTTCGAGATACAGCACTTTTCTTGAGGTATGCGATGCTAGCATTTGCAAAACAGTTGCAATAAAAGAAACCAGTGAGAAATTGGGGAATCTGCTTCGAACACTCCCTAGAACATTGTTAGGGCTAGGTACAGGCAAAATTTTGTGTCTTTCCAACCAAGGGTAAACCTTGAAAATGAATCACCGCTCGCAATGTTAATCTTATGGGCGGCAAAAAATGCACCGTCAGGTATAGCGTCCTCTTAAGGGTCACCACACAATTGTGTTTGATTATGTTTTTTCCGATCATTTTTCGAGGAAACTGTGAGAGATTTCTATGTTCTGAAATATAATATGTCTCTTTAAGGGCGACCACACAATCGTGTTTGTTTACTTTTTTTCTGCACCTTTTATGAGGAAACTATGGGATATAATAATATGTTCTGAACATTCGAAATTCCGAAATAACTAAATACACCATTATTGATAACAATGATAACAACATATGAGTGTGCCAAAGTACTATTTGCTTGGTTTCTTTATATACAGTATAACTTATATGGAGTTGGGTATTTACTTGTTAGAGTCGTAACAGGCAGATCACAGTCCGAGAGATGAGTGGGGCCCACAACCAAGCCAGACGGCACCATTCGTAACGACAAACAGTCAAAAGAAACCGAACTGGTAGGTTTAACCCAAATATACGACGCCATACCTAACGCAAACAGGTAAGAAACCTACAGAACTGAGTTTTACCAAGTTATTCTGAAATATAATATGTATTTTTACCGTCAAAAACTAGTGCTGCGATTTTACGATCGAGTTGGCAAACATAATTCGACCGCAAAATCAAAACCTGTTAACCTGACGTTAAAAAAACAACTTATATTTCAGAACATTTATAAAAAGTGTATTAAAATATCAAAGAGTGAAAATTAACAACCGAAACTAGCCGAAAATTACCGCTCGGGTAAATACTGAAAACCCGTAGACTAAAAATAAAACACAAGGTGAATCAAAGACAACGACGTACTGAATGATAAGGCAGACTGATAATATGAAGAAGTTCAATATGGAATATTGTTATCAGGTGGGAAACTGGTGATTGGTTGATTGTGACGTCATAAGCCACAGTAACTTTAGCCTACTGACCTCAACACCCGCTAACTCTCATACCTAAGCCGCCTAAGATTTGAATTAAACTGAATTTTCAGAATATAGTGTTTGTATGGCAGTGTTGCGGTCTCGGGGCCGCATGCCATACTATTTTGCGATTTTTAGTTTAAAACCCTTTGTTATACAATATTAGTTTATCTCTATATATTTCCGTTCCGCCTGGATTCGAACCCGGACCTCTCAGGATAGAGAAAGAAAACTGTAATTTATAGTCTCTCTCTATCGCCTGTACAATTGTGATTGGTCGCAGGTGGCAAATATCAAAAGTTACCAACAAACTGTCCCCAAACAGTTGTGATTAAAGTTTTGGAAAGTTGGCAATCCTGTCACTACTACAATCAAGCGAAATTTGTTCAGTGACAGCTGTTTATAGTGAAGGAAGAGGACCCAAGACTTCGTCGATAATTTTCCTCGAGAGTTTCGCTCGGCTCTGGGCCCATCCAGCCCCAAGCTATAAGTCAATGATAACTGGAGATTAAAGTACCTAAAGGACTCCAACCCAAAAAATAAAACTCACCCCAAGGGGATTAGGTACAAACCTGAATTTTTGGCAACATGTTGCGAATGTTTTCCATCTTTCGCTCCATCAAAGTGGCCGCTATGCCTATGGTTATGCTCCTTTTCGTAGTGCCCACTCCGCCGATGTTCAGCTTTTTCAAAATGGCCGCTATGTCTATGTTCCGCTTTCTCAAAATGGCCGCTGTGTCGCGATTCTTTGTCGAAATGCCCGCTCCGTCTTTTCTCGCGGAGCGGGCTACATGAGCACGCCCCTCCACCTGTGTCTGATTGGTTGTTTGCCGGTTTGGCGGCCTGTGATTGGTTCGTCCACTGGCCTTCCTCAGTGATTTGCAGCACGGTCACGTTCGAAGACGGGTCAGAGAGCGTGTGGTCGTCATGGAAACTGATGCTACCGCAGCCGGAGTCTTGCCGCGTATCCAGAAGAGTATTCAAACTACTAGTGACGTCATCATCAATGTCGATGTCAACGGCCGACAGGGATGAATCCTTCTGGAAGAGACCAAAGGTAAAGTTTAGTCATCAAAGGAAAAACAATTTAAAACATGTGGGCTGGATTAGCAGGCTCTGGGTCTATCCTATTCTAGTCGGGTAGGTACATGGTCTTCACCAGCTGAGGGAAAACTCGAATATGATTCCGAGCAAATAACCCTTTGTCCTACAGAGGTCACGAAAACTCACTGTCTCTATTATCCTAATAAGAAGCCAGACACATTGCTTGAGAAAGAAACAGTGATCTTGTCTTCTTAAATAACAGGCTAAGAAGAGGGTCCTAGTGTATAAGAGAAGGGTCTGATAGGGTCACCTTACGACCCAGTAACGAACACTGTTTCGCTCTCAAACAGTGTGTCTTCTTAGGGTGCGTCCCACAATACTCGGTTAACGTTTAAACTCCAGTTAAATTCAAATTACTGCACGGTAAAAGCCAAATTTAACTGGAGTTTAACCGTCAACCGAGTATGGTGGGACGCACCCTTAGGATAATAGGGACAGACAGGTCTGTGCTAAATTTGGTTCCTTCATAGGTTCTGGCCTCCTAGCCCTGTACCTGGAACTGGAGGTGGTCCTCACTCTTGCTGGTCCTGACGCCCGCCTGAAAGGAGTAGGTACCGGTGGGCGTGTCTTCTCCTAGGCTGGACTGCAGAGGGCTTTCAGATCGGCGACCCCCGAGCTCCCCTTCATTGGGGCTAGTAGGAACCGAGTTCACGTTCCCAGCCCTATGCCGGTGACTCCTGAGCAAACAAATAAACAATAAATAAAAGGATTGTTGCATACACGGGCCATTGGCTCCTTTAAAAGCTAAATACAGTGTGCCGGCCGAAGCCGAAGAGGTGGCCGAAGCTGAAAAGGAGCAGGCCGAAGCCAAAAAATCAATGTCGTAAACGGAAAATATTGCTTACGCCGGTATTCGAACACAGACCTCTAAGGACACGAGTCAGACCCCTTGACCGCTCGGCCACTGGGATACTATTAGACATTTGATAAATTTCAACTTATATGTAGCATATTATGAGATTGTGACTCACCGTAAGCTGTCCACCTTCTTTTGATGTTTAGGCAAAATGCCGGCAGTCTGTTGATTCCTTGAGAGGTTCAGTATGAGGTCCCCAGTCATCATGAAGGCTTCGAACCTCGGCTGCTTCGCCTTGTTGCTGAACCTCTGTAAGGTATCGTCAGCGGGGAAAGGGTCCTCCGAGTCTAGACCATCATTACTTGGCCGTACCTGAAAATTTTCAGAGTTAAGGGTTAAAACGAACGTGGCACTAGAATATTTTTTCTTTTCAATTTTTTAAATGTTCTGAAATATACTATGTCTTTTTAACGTTCGAAGTTAACTAGGTAGCTATGTTGTGATTTTCTAGCAGAGTTATTTTGGACAATTTTTTTATTGACAAGAACCACTCGCTCGTATAATCACATAGCCAGTTAATTTCCGACGTTAAAAAGACATTATATCTCAGAACATTTAAATATTCAATAGTTTCCTCAAAAAATGGTCCGGTACCTAAGTAAATATATTTTGGACCATTATCGTCCAAGAGAGAGAAATGAGAATTTTGATTTTTTACCCCGATTTTTTTTTTTTTTTTTTTTTTTTTTGCTCAATAGGATTTGATTTGTCACATCTTAAATTTCAGAGATAACATATCTACAGATATTTTGAAGAGGGAACAAAGGTCAAAATAGCAACCGAATCAACATAAAAGCAGAAATATCAAGTTGTCACCGATTTATCACCATCCATTTAACATCACATCCTTCTCACGACAAATCCCATTAATTTTCCTCCCAAGGCCGACGTTTCAGCTTTTTTCGAGACAAACCTCGGCTACAAATGAAAATCCCTGTATGAAATCACAAGCCCAGGGCCCACAATTTCGAATTACTCCGGAAATGGGGCAAAAAACACGGAGACAGACTAAATTGAACGTAGAACCGAAAATCAGAGACTGTTTACCACCGATCGCATCTCGAGCGCTGCCGACTCAATACGAACAGAGCCGAACGCCCCAAGCTACGTGTTGTCTCGCCAGTTACTTGTTGGTCCCCTCGAACAATTTTAATCGAGTTTCGATCTTGGGTTAACTTAACTGGAGTTCGGCAGTGTCTTGCTCCGGAAGACAGTAGCACTTGTCATATTATGCTATAGTCCAAGTCAGGCTAGGAGCGTACCGATAACTCATAATTTCTTGCAAATCTAGGGCTGATCAAAACTTTTTCTTGATCAGGGAAATATCTGCTCAGGGTCGGATTGGCATTTTTAGCGTATGGTAGGCTATGGAACCCAAATCCGGATCGGCGTCAACTGAAAATCTTCAAGAAATTATGAATAACCGGTACGCTCCCAGCCTGACTTGGACTATATAGGTACATACTTAGGCTGGATTTCACACTTTCTTATAGTATCCGATTGTGTCTCCTAACGAGAGGATTTAACGAACGGATTTACGTTATCGTATGTTTAGCTTACAACAAGTGCCTTGCGCTTGTTTCTCTGCTATCACTCTTGTCGCTAAACATACGATAACATAAATCCGTTCGTTAAATCCTCTCGTTAGGAGACACTATAGCCTACTATAAGAAGTGGTGAAATCCAGCCTAAACGTTAGAAATTAAGTGTGTACGTTGTGATTTTACGATCGAGTGATTTTAGTCAACAAAAAATTTGTCCAAAATTAACAGATCGTAAAATCACAACACAGCCTGTTAATTTCGGCCGTCAAAAGACACATTATATTTCATAACATTTAAAAATCCAATAGTATCCTCAAAATGTGCAGAAAAAACGTAAAAAAAAAAAAAAATAGCAAATGTACATCATAATAGCAAATGTACATCATACGATTTTGGTTTGGCATACCTCAGGTACGTCTGAACCAGCAAGGGGTGCCTGGGCCGACATGTCTTGCAAAAGGTGAATGACCTGTCTTTTGATAACAGGATCTCTCTTCAGCTGAAGTCGTACAGGATCTCCGGACAGCCGGAGGCATTTCAACACTGAAACATTGAGAAAAAAATGAGTTCTAACTGTTAAACACATTTCGCAGGCCCTCGCACATAAAACTCTCAAAAATGATTTGTGACCCCCCGACGGAATACGAAAACAATTTGGAATACATTTAGACCAGTAGAAACTTTTTCTAGTACATTTTTCTTCGCTATAACGTAAACTGATGGCTTCCATGGCAACGTATAAGGTTCGAATCAAGGTTGTAGAGAATATTTTTGCCTGTCGCATTCTTAGCCTGGATTTCACCACTTTAACGTGAATAATATCGTGTACATGATAGCGCTATCGTATCGGTAAAAAATGTTAACGGCTTTCACGATGCACCGTTACCATTTCGTTAGCTTTCGAGTGGACTTTCGAGTGACTGGACAACGTTTTCTGGGGGGTTATGTTGGTGATGAACAAGGTCAGCGAGCCTATCTCAAGCAGAAAGTTGGAGACTGGGTTGTGGAGGTTGAAAAGATATCAACTGCTGGGAGACATCAACCGCAGGATGCTCATGTGGCTTTCACGAAGTCCCTGCAGTCAAAGTGGACATATGCTCAAAGAGTTATTAATAACACTGATCTCTATCATCCATTGCGTGAAGCAGTACGTACCTCATTTTTGCCTGCAATATTTGGTGGATGTGTTTCTGATGTGGAGGCTGATCTCTCAGCTCTGGGGGTGAATCGAGGAGGTTTGGCTGTAAAGGATCCGATTTTAACAGCACAAAAAGCATTTGAAAGTTCAAAGCGTGGGTGTGTGGAATTAGAGAGAGCCATTCTTGACAAATCTCGACTTGACATTGACAAACATAGGCTGAGTCTGGCTGATGCTCATGCTGCCGCTCGGAGGGAAAAAGTGTCTGACGAAAATGGAATATTGGCTCTTGTTTTGGAAAAATTAAACCCCGACACGAGAAGAGTGATTGGGCGATCAATCGAAGAGATTACTCATCAGAAGACATCGGGATGGCTTACCGTTATTCCGTTGAGGAAGCAAAATTTTGATCTTTCACCGTGCGAATTTCGGGATGCTCTGGCTCTTCGTTATCATCGACAACCTAATTCTATTCCTCGTAGCTGTGATGGTTGTGGTGATATTTACCATCTTCAGCATGCGTTATCTTGCAAGAAAGGCGGTCTTATTGTAAAAAGGCATAATGAAGTCCGTGACCTTGTTGGTGCCTTGATGGAACAGGCGTGGGGAGGTGTGGTTAAGGAGCCACTTATTTCTGAAGCTACAAGATTTTCGCCTGGTCTTCGGGGAGATTTGGCCTGCAGAGGAGTCTGGGAGAGTCAGAGGGATGCATTGTTTGACGTCCGTGTCGTAGACACTGATGCACCCTCTTATCTCTCCAAGACGGTTGCTGCTGTTCTTCAATCGGCTGAGCAAGAGAAGAAGTTGAAGTACAAAGATGCGTCGGAGGCCCGGCATGCATCATTTACCCCTTTGGTTGTATCCGCTGATGGTCTCCCTGGGGCAGAAATGAAGACTTTCCTCAAAATTCTTATAGATCAGTTGGTTAATAAATGGCGAAGACCAAGAAGTCATGTGACTGCGTATGTCCGCGTTCGAGTGACCATGGCTGTTTTGCGTGCGGCGAGCCATTGTATTCGGGGGACCAGGCGCCCTTGGCGGGAGGAGGTGGTTGATATTGAAGATGGTGCGGGGTTTTTATAGGAGCATCTGCATGGTCAGCGATTATCAAGAGGATGATGAAGTTCAGTTAGTTTTCAATTTTATTTAAGAAAAATGAGAGCTGCCAAGAATGTAATGGATTCCTTCGTCACAGAACCTCCTGCTCCCGCTCTTTCTTCATGCAAGTTTTTGTTTTGTTTTGTTTTGTTGGATATTTATTTAAGCAGGCGAATTCTATTGACACAACAAAACCTAAAGAGAGGATGTCTGCTTTTTCGAATCGATAGCTATTCGAACGTTAAAAGGCACTATCGTGAGGTGGTGAAATTCAGCCTTATACACTTTCAGGGAAATTTGCTACCTCCCTTCGTTCAAACAGTCCTCCGATTTTAGGTGTTCGTCGATAAAACGCTCTCCCGGCTGAAAGCAAATCTGAAGAAAGTTTAACAATATTTAAAAAATTGCTAAAAGGGTATTTACTTCAGGCGTTTTAGGAAAAATATGTTTGAGCGTGTATTTGACCCCTAAACACAACAAGAGTAAGACCAAGATACAGCAGCTGTCACTCCCTATTAAGACTCTCTCTATAACGAACTCTCTCTACATAGTCCCTTATTAACGGTCACTATAGAGAGAAACGACATCAGTCTCACAGTGAACGAGAACCATTATGAAACGATTCCTCAGGTTCACCTAGACTCAAAAGCAAAAAAATAAAACGCTTCAAGAAAACAGGTCACCGCGATGTCAAAGCACAAAAAAGAGCTGGAAATTTCGACTAAATAATGTAGGTACAAAGGAGAAACGCAAGAGAAAAGATATTATGTATTCATGGTACACGGGAGAGTTTTCCATTGGAAAAGGAGGCAGTGTAATTGCATGGCGACTCCGTGAGGATCTTAAGTGAGATGCTGCTAAGTATCCCACCACCGTCTGCTAAGTACTTAGTAGGTGTATAAATAATTGTCTAACGTCTCACTTCTCGTTCCTTTATTTGTTTTCGTTCCTCCAAGACTTATATACAGTCTCCGCCAACTTATCATAACTTAGGCTGGATTTCACCACTTTACACTATAGCGTTATCCTGTTGTTAAGGGTCCGCTATACCTGACGGTGCATTTTTTGCCGCCCATAAGATTAACATTGCGAGCGGCGATTCATTTTCAAGGCTTACCCTTGGTTGGAAAGACACAAAATTTTGCCTGTACCTAGCCCTAACAATGTTCTAGGGAGTGTTCGAAGCAGATTTCCCATTTTTTTTTACTGGTTTTCGAGATACAACACTTTTCTTGAGGTATGCAATGCTAGCATTTGCAAAACAGTTGCAATAAAAGAAACCAGTGAGAAATTGGGAAATCTGCTTCGAACACTCCCTAGAACATTGTTAGGGCTAGGTACAGGCAAAATTTTGTGTTTTTCCAACCAAGGGTACACCTTGAAAATGAATCGCCGCTCGCAATGTTAATCTTATGGGCGGCAAAAAATGCACCGTCAGGTATAGCGTCCTCTTAAGAAACGTTAGCAACTTTCACCATCCTGACTATAGCGCCCTTATCATATCGTTAGCTTTCGAGTGGATTATCCATGCGTTAGCGAGGACTTAATTCATACTTTCAACCATTTGGTGGGAAACAGGCAGAGATTGTAGTCTAACCAACTATTTTAATTCTTCCTCCGAAAAATTAGGGTGTTTTTCACGTTTATTTTCCATTTTCTTGAAATTGCTGAAAAATAAACCTAAACAAAGTTGACGGTTTTCTAGGTAAAGGGATTCTCGTGCCACGAAAAAACCTACTGTCTGCAACCCTCTATGGTGCTCGCTAGATGGAGCGCAATGTCTCTTTTATATATATAAAATTGCTAAGTCAGTTAAACAATAACTTCAATAGTCAGTGACGCTAAGTTACCAGTTGCACTCACATCTCTTTGTCTCCCGCGCATCTCGGTGCCTTCTTTGCGGTGTTCCACCGTGCTCAACCTCATCAACTCATACTTCTCTTCTCATTTCTGGATCGGATATACATCGCCTCATTCCCAAACTGTATGTTTATGTCCATCCCTCACTATTATCGTTAATTTACCTATTTTTAATCCTTTGGCCTGACTCCTTTCCGAGGCTCTGTTTGCGAGTTTACGCCTCCTAAACGTCAATGGTAAGTTAACTTCTTTCTCACGTGATCAGTGAGTGGTCCTTCGAACGTATCCCCATCATTTGGTCCTTCGAGCCGGATTGAATCAGTAATTTTTGTAATTTTTTTGTATGGAATCTCGGCCCATCTTGTGTTGTATGGCAAGCGCGTTATTGTATGGCAAGCCATCAGGATCGTGGCTGTCTCACGCTTATCTCTGTTATTGGCGAGGTGCCAATACCTACCATCATCATTTCTGTCTATTGTCAGTGCATGCCTAGTGCAAGTGCATGTATTTTATTCATACCTACTTAGTTTTACTTGGGGTAATTACTAAGCTCGTTCATTATTTAATTAAAAGTAATTAATTAATGCTCCTTATCTTTAATCATTATTTTCTTAAGCATGTTATTTTAAGTAACTAATCACTAATCATGTCATCGGAAAGCCGTTGTCTTGTAGAACAAAGACAAAATCTCTTGCAGAAAACTACTAAACTGCATGATCGTGTATTCAGACCTGAAATCGAGGCTTCTGAAGTCAAAGCTGCTATTGTATCAGCTAAAAAGCTCCAGGATAGATATGAGGAACTGGAGATTCAAATCATCAAATGTAATGTTTCTTTACCTAAGAAGGCTTGTCAAGTTGACCTCGAACCTATCGCATCTCAGTTCGATGCTCTGATCAATGATATTTTAAAACTCGAATTTGAAAATTCAAATAGTGTGAATGTAAATACGCCTACTCATTATGTCCCTCAGGTAAGTGTTCCGCCTCTGGAATTACCTGTTCTCACTGATAAGAACCATGTGTTGTTCTTCGATCTGTTCGATTCGTTAATTGACTCGAACCCAAGCCTCTCAAGTTCAGTAAAATATCAGTACCTACTTAGGAGTCTTGATCCTTCTCTTGCACATTTAGTTGCTAATTTTCGGCCAATCAATAGCGATAACTATGCTTTGGCTCTTAGTGCTTTGATAGCACATTTCACTAACACTCGCGCTACTGCTAGCGAATCTGTTACTCAGTTTCTGGGTACCTCATCTCTTCCTGCTAAATGGAATTCCGGAAATCTACAAGAATTGTGGAAAGGTTTCACGGAAGGGATTTCCAAATCTCGTCGCATCTTTAAAGAAAATGATAAGGATTTCTTGGACTTTCTACTCTTTCAGTTGTTGTACAGCAAACTCGACTCAAGTTTGAGGAAATCGTTTGATTTGTCTAGGGATAATACTAAGGATATAGTTAGGTATTCTGATCTTGTAAAATTCCTTCAAGAGCGTATTACGGCTAGTCAGCTTACTAAGTTCGCGGAGTCATGTGATTCCAATCGTTCGCCTGCTGTTAAGGTTTCTGTGTCTACCTCGGTCTGCAAGGCTTCTGGTAATCATTTTCAGAAGTCAAGTAGGCCTATCTCTCTTCTGTCTGAGGACAAGGTGTCATGTCTCTTGTGTTCATCCTCGTCTCATGTATTGTGTAAATGCCCTGACTTTATCAAGTTGTCAATTGATAAAAGATGGGATTTTGTGAAGCAAAATCACTTGTGCTTTCTGGACTTTGCAAAGCATAGTCGTAAGGATTGTTTTTCGAAACATGTCTGTCGTAAGTGCAATACTACTGCACACAATGTTCTCCTTCATCGTGATAAGCCCGAGAGTGCTTCGTATGCATCGTCTCCGTCTAGTTCGCAGGGCCAGAAGTTTTCTGAAGGTTCTCCCCCTTCTTCTTCTGGTGGTTTTTCTCCTTTACCTGTGAATGAGGTCAAGGCTTTATCTTGTATGGCTGGATCTCCCAACCATTCTCTATTGGCTACTGCTGTAGTCAATGTCAAGGACGCTTCTGGTGCCGTCTGCTCTCTTCGATGTGTGATCGATAGTGGATCTCATGTCAACTTTGTTTCTGAAAATGCTGCTCAATGTCTGGGTCTCAAACGTCACCATGATAAGACCATCGTTCAAGGTCTTGGTGGTACTCTCTCTTCTAAGGGTAAAGTGTGTTTGGAAGTGTCTTCTAGGCTTGACCCTAACTTCGTTCGATCTCTCAGTGCCGTAGTAATTCCTAGAATTTGCGGTAGTCTCCCTGCCTCGCCACTACCTAGTAGTGTAAGCTTGGCTTCTGAAGGCCTGCGCTTGGCAGACCCCTCGTTCGCTCAGCCTGGTGAAATTCATATTTTGCTTGGTGCCTCTGTGATCTCAGAGATTCTGTCTGACAGCCTCCCCTTAATTCGTATTGGTGGTCTGGTTGCTCAGTACTCTCATCTTGGGTACCTGGTTAGTGGCTCCCTTGTGGGTGCGGCCTCGAATCCCACCTCGTTGCTCTCTGTTGATGATTCGCTCACTCAGCTTGTTAATAAATTCTTTGAAGTTGAAAGTGAGAATCACGTCGTTGTTCCTGATCCTGACGATCTGTATTGTGAACACTTTTTCAATGAAACGACCACTCGTCTTTCTGATGGTCGTTATGTTGTTCGTCTCCCCTTTCGGGAAAGCCCTGTTGATTTGGGACCTAATAAGTTTTGCCCTGTCGCAAACTTTCTGAAAACGGAATCCCGTTTGTATCGTAAACCTGAGGTTCATGCTCAGTATGTCAAGTTCTTCGATGATTACATTTCTGAAGAAAAAATGTATCCTGCTCAAAATAAGGCGCAGTACATTTTGCCTCATCATCCTGTCTTTAAGGAATCTAATGGAACTATGAAAGTTCGTGGTGTTTTCAATGCTAGTTCTCTTGATGTCAAGGGTTCCTCTTTAAACAAGAAACTTCATATCGGACCTAAATTACAGTCTGATATCTCTGACGTTCTCGTTCGTTTTCGCCTGCATGAAATAGGTTTGATTTGTGATGTTAAAGGCATGTACAATGCCATCCTTCTGCATCCTGAGGATCGCATCTACCAGCATATTCTCTGGCGTGATGATCCTGACTCTGAACTCATTGAGTACGAAATGTCTCGTGTCACATTCGGACTCGCTCCATCGGGTTATTTAGCCCAAAGGGTCATTTCGGACCTAGTCGATGTGGAAAAGGAAAATTTCCCTTTAGCCGCAAAATCTCTCAAGACATGTACCTATGTTGACGATGTCTGTCTCAGTGCTCCTTCCGTCGAAGAAGCCATTGAAATCAAATCTCAAATGGTCAGCCTCCTGGAAAAGGGTGGTTTCGAACTCAGAAAATTCGCATCGTCCAAACAAGAAGTTTTGGAAGATTTACCTCCTGATTTTCGGCAAATCAGTTTCAGTAATGATGAAGAATTCATCAAAGTTCTTGGCTTGAGTTGGTCTCCTGATAATGATTGTTTCTTTTACAATGTCAATGCCTTCTCTGGTCCGCTATCCAAAAGGAATGTGTTGAGTTTTTTAGCTCGCATATTCGATGTTTTGGGGTTTTTGTGTCCCCTTGTCTTGAAAATCAAGTTGTTTCTTCGCAAACTCTGGTTGTCTTCTCTCGATTGGGATGAACCTTTCGATGACTCACTTGCCCAAGAGTGGACAAGTTTCTGTGCTGTTCTAAATCTTGATGATTTGCGCATTCCTCGTTGTATTCCAACTGACTCGGCTGTGTCCATTCAAGTTGTTGGTTTCTGTGACGGTAGCAAAGATGGTTATGGTGCCGCTTTGTATCTTCGTTGTGTGTTCTCTACGCATGCTCGTATGTATCTTCTCAAGGCAAAGTCAAAGCCTTCTCCATCGAAACCTCTTACTATTCCTCGTACTGAGCTTCAAGCTGCAAAGATGCTAGCTTCTCTTTATGATGGTGTTCGTAAATCTCTCGAAGAGCTCAGTATTTCAGCTACTTATTTCCTGTCGGATTCTAGTATCGTTCTAGCATGGCTGCGGACTGCCCCGCATCGCCTCAAAACGTATGTCAGCAACAGAGTGGTTGCTATTTTGGAAAAAACATCTCTCGAAAATTGGAGATACATTCCTTCTGAGCTAAACTGTGCTGATATCGCATCTCGTGGTGCTTCTGCTCCTCAACTCGTCTCTTGTGATCTTTGGTGGTCAGGTCCTGAATTCTTGCAGGAAGTCTACCCTGTCTGGCCTGATCGCTCTCCACTGTCGGTCGAGCTGCCCGACGTCGTTGTGGAAAAACCCACATCTCTCCTCGCTCCTCTCGCAGAGTTTGACATTGAGGACGCTCTCATTTCTCGTTTTAGTGACTTACGAAGACTCATTCGTGTCACATCGTACTGCTTGCGTTTCATCGCTAATTGCAATCGCAAAAAGTCACAAAAGGAACTCAGTACTGGTTATCTCAGTATTTCGGAGCTCCGTCACTCGTTGGATGTTCTACTTCTTGGGGTACAAGGAAAGTACTTCTCTGACATTCTCAAGGGCAAACCTCTCAGTCGTGAGCTCTTACCTCTGTCTCCTTTCGTCGAGTCCAGCAGTGGGCTCATCAGGGTTGGAGGGCGCCTTGATAAGGCTCCTCTAAGTTTCTCTGCTAGGCATCCCTGCCTTCTTCCTCATCAGTCGGTCCTATCTCAGCTGATAGTTCGCGATGCTCATCTCAACACGCTTCATGGTGATAATGCAGTCACCAAAGCCTATGTGGCCCAGAAATTTTGGATTCTTGGTGGTAATCGTCTTATCAAGAAGTCAATCTATCAATGTCTCCCCTGTTTTCGACTTCGTGCTCATCCCTCTGAGCCCATGATGGCTGATCTGCCAGCCTCTAGGTTTGAGCAAGTTCGTCCTTTTCTCCACGGGTCCTCTGATTTTGCTGGACCTTTCTATGTCCACGCTGGTATTCACAGTCGTGCTAAAATTGATAAGGTTTATGTTTGTGTATTTTCTTGTCTCTCAACCCGTGCTACTCATCTGGAAGTAGTCACAAGTCTCAGTGCCGAAAGTTTTCTGGCTGCTCTCGATGCTTTCACTGCGCGTCGAGGCAAATGTATCAGTATCGTTTCTGATAACGGTACAAACTATGCTTCAGGAAGCAAGATGCTTGATGAAGTAAAGTCGTTCCTCTCTCAGCATGGTTCGGATGTTGAAAAGCTGCTTGCACAAAATCAGGTCAAGTTTTCTTTCGTAAGTCCTGCCTCTCCTTGGAAAAATGGTGTTTCCGAGTCTTTGGTTTCTGTTATGAAGAAACTTTTCGTGCGTTCCGTCGCCGATCGTCGTCTCACTCTCCCTGAATTCATCACTTTGGTTACCCGTATTGAGGGCGTGATGAACTCTCGTCCTCTTATTCCTTTGTCGTCTGTAGAACCAGGCGTTTTCTTGTGCCCTGGTCACTTCCTCATCGGAAGCCCTATGTTCTCCGTCCCTGAGGAGGACCTGACTCAGAGCAAACTCAGTCATCTAGGTCGATGGCAAGTTATGCGCGTCACCCTTCAGCTGTTTTGGAAGGCATGGCGTCAGCATTATCTAAATACGTTGATCTCTCGCTGCAAGTGGAACAAGTCCACTCCCAATCTCGAAAAGGGTGCCATTGTTCTCATCAAGTCTGAGAACACTCCCCCTCAGTCCTACCCTCTCGGTGTCGTGGAAGAAGTCCTTCCTCACTCTGACGGTATTGTTCGTGTCGTTCGCGTTCGCACTGCTTCCGGATCTTTGATTCGTCCGGTCAACAAACTTCTTGTTTATCATGTAGACTAACGCTTTATGCATGTCTTCTCTTAGCTTAAGGTTCATATTCATGTTTTCTCGGGTTTCATTGTATTTTATTGGGTATATTCTTTATGTTTGTGCTTGCTTGTACAGGTTCAAGCAAGGTCGGCCGAGAATGTCTGCAACCCTCTATGGTGCTCGCTAGATGGAGCGCAATGTCTCTTTTATATATATAAAATTGCTAAGTCAGTTAAACAATAACTTCAATAGTCAGTGACGCTAAGTTACCAGTTGCACTCACATCTCTTTGTCTCCCGCGCATCTCGGTGCCTTCTTTGCGGTGTTCCACCGTGCTCAACCTCATCAACTCATACTTCTCTTCTCATTTCTGGATCGGATATACATCGCCTCATTCCCAAACTGTATGTTTATGTCCATCCCTCACTATTATCGTTAATTTACCTATTTTTAATCCTTTGGCCTGACTCCTTTCCGAGGCTCTGTTTGCGAGTTTACGCCTCCTAAACGTCAATGGTAAGTTAACTTCTTTCTCACGTGATCAGTGAGTGGTCCTTCGAACGTATCCCCCACACCTACCACCAATCATATCCCAAGTTATCGCCAAGTACAGAGCTGGATGTACGATAGAATCCATAAACAACAAATAAAACGTTAAAAGTTTCGTGTTTTATAGTGAACGCTTTAAAGATAGGATAAGTTTTGCGGCTACTTTAACGACAGGAAAACAATTCGATTGTTAGGAGGCACTACAGTGAGGTGGTGAAATTCGGCCTTACTCTCACTAGTTCACAATAGTGTCCCCTAAAAGTAGCCTTTCCCATCCTGCCGATAGCGAATTTTACTTTTACGCCAGAAATATTTTACTGCAATCTTACGGTGTCATTATCAATAAGGTTGGATTTTCTTGGCTCCAAAAGTCTACTATATAGTGTCCCGAAAAAGTTCACTTTAGCGTTATCCACCTGAACCGAAAAGTTGATGTTTTTCCCATCCTGCCGATAGCGCCCTTATCTTGGACTTTTAACGGCAAGATAAATTTACTAACTTCATGGTAAAAAACGTGATCTAGTCGAAATTTTTTCTAGTGACTCTTGCCCGGCCAGGGGACAACTAGACTGTCGAGACTTCCAGAACTGTAACGCCAATGAGTTTTGTTTCACCCGTCACATACAGTCTACAGACTGGACCTTTACAATTTATTTCACAGAACGAAAGGCAGGAACAGGGGTAAAGAGGTCAAAGCCCACAAGAAAACGCGACAAAAAGAAAGGAAGAGTAATGTAGAACATGAAGACAGAATGAACCAATCGAAAGATCCTCGTGCGTTATCAGTAATGAGGGTTTTGTTTTTGCCGCCCACATCCGCTGATAAGGTCAAGTCGGCCATCACTTTCCTATTTCTTATCACTTCTTGTACATAACAATGGCGTACCGTGGGTAAAAATTAGACATGAGACGGATCGAACCGGGGTCCGGGTCCCGGGCTTTTGGGCTGGGTCGGTATTTTCAGTTCGACCGGGCTTTTTCGAAAGCTCGGCCCGCAATGTGGCTTCAGGTATCTATTTATTTTGTCTCTGGTAGATCGGGTTCAGGTATTTTTAGTCGGGCTTTTTCTTTTGTCAAATGTTATGTCTACATCGCAGTATGACTCATGGTAAGGATACCAGTGTTAGGCTGGAGAATAGTCAGTTTGGAATCCCTATTAAGGGTCCGCTTAACCTGACGATGCATTTTTTGCCGTCCATAAGATTAACATTGCGAGCGGCGATTCATTTTCAAGGTTTACCCTTTTTCGAAAGACACAAAATTTTGCCTGTATCTAGCCATAACAATGTTCTAGGGAGTGTTTGAAGCAGATTTCCCATTTTTTTACTGGTTTTCGAGATACAGCACTTTTCTTGAGGTATGCGATGCTAGCATTTGCATAACAGTTGCAATAAAAGAAACCAGTGAGAAATTGGGAAATCTGCCGAACACTCCCTAGAACATTGTTAGAGCTAGGTAAAGGCAAAATTTTGTGTCTTTCCAACCAAGGGTAAACCTTGAAAATGAATCGCCGCTCGCAATGTTAATCTTATGGGCCGCAAAAAATGCATCGTCAGGTTAAGCGGACCCTTAATACAAAATTTCCCTCTTACGTTTCTTGGCAAACCCCCCGCGGGGTACGCCAATGGCAGTTCACAGATTAAATTCTAACAACACATAGATCTTCTCCAGAGTTCTTCAGTACTTTCCAAGGGAAAGAAGACGATAACTACCATAAAGAAAGGAATGTAGTAAGTAAACCTTATTCTAGTGTACCTGTACAGTTTATGTATTACTACAAGTATCTACCTACTGCCTAATAGACGGTGCAAAGAAAACTAATCACTAGAAAATATATTTTTAATCGAAACTCACACCTGATTATTTATTACTTCTGTTCTGTCGGTCTGAACCCATTTAAAACTGTAAGTCCCCGTCGTGGACAATACGTACGATGTTTGTATTTTACTTTTATCTTGTACTAAACATAATTTAAAGCTACCACTAGGAAAAACTGTTGAAATGGCCTCAGTAAAATAAAACTAATGATCAGTTCCATATTTAGCTCGTGAACTTGATATTTGAGGAGTTGTTCGCCTGCAAATTCATGATTATGTAATTGTAGAGTCGGTGTACACGTCAAAAATTCATGATTTATCAACTTGCGCTATCGGCAGGATGGTGAAAGGCACCAACTTTTCTTTTCCGGAGGATAACGCTATAGTGAACTTTTAGGGGGCAGTATAGTTGACTTTAGCAACTGGTGAAGCTTTCGCACTAGTTATTTTATCAGATTAATAGGACGCTATACCTGACGATGCATTTTTTGCCGCCCATAAGATTAACATTGCGAGTGGCGATTCATTTTCAAGGATTACCCTTGGTTGGAAAGACACAAAATTTTGCCTGTACCTAGCCCTAACAATGTTCTAGGGAGTGTTCGAAGCAGATTTCCCAATTTCTCACTGGCTTATTTTATTGCAACTGTTTTGCAAATGCTAGCATCGCATACCTCAAGAAAAGTGCTGTATCTCGAAAACCAATGAGAAATTGGGAAATCTGCTTCGAACACTCCCTAGAACATTGTTAGGGCTAGGGGCTAGGTACAGGCAAAATTTTGTTTCATTCCAACCAAGGGTAAACCTTGAAAATGAATCGCCGCTCGCAATGTTAATCTTATGGGCGGCAAAAATGCAACGTTAGGTAAAGCGGACCCTTAATTTAAATCAGTCAGTTTGCATCCTGTTTGAGGTTATTACATTTTGCAATTTGAAATAGTGGCGGGAGGGTTTCTTCGTGGCACAAGAAATCATATTACATACCTACAAATTTCAGTCAGATTCAGTTTTCTAAACTTGACGTTCCGTCAGGGCAATTTTCTTCAAAAAGTCTGACAACTGTTGCTGGGGTTCTTCCTCCACTCCCCGAATAAACCAGCTAAGTAAATAGGAAACTAGGGACGTGTACGGACGGCTAAAAATAACAGGATTTGAACGAAAAAGGATTCGAATTCGAAAAGAAATAGAAATACGGGAAAGAAGCTTAACGTTCGCCTCGTTGGGTTGACATTTTCCAGGTTGATTCCTGATTCCAAAGACCACTCGTGCAATGGGGAAAAAGAGCGCGCGGGGGGGGGGGGGGGGGGGGGGGGGGGGGAGATTAAATTGTGCAACCAACAGGGGAGGAAATAGAAGAAGCTCCCTCTTGGCATAAGGTAGCGAAAAGAAAACCTAGGTAGGTACATAGTTGTGCCTAGTACAAACCTACTGATCCAAAATGTCGAGTCTGTTTGTTGATATGTTTTGTTAATTCAAACACAATTAGTTTGTAAACGATAGTGAAGGTGTAAATGCTACATACCTTCTTTCGTAGTGAACCTATTGACATCGGTCTCGTTGATTTTAAGTATGACGTCACCAGCCTCCACCTGAAAAAAAAAATATTTATTATTTATCAATTATTCAATGATTTATTTATTATTGAGTTTTTGTCACCAACCCATTACACAGAGTACATCCGAAGCAACACATCATAGTGGATTTTGCAACTGTTCTTTTTTATTTTTTTATTATTGGATTATCTTATACATCCAGCTCCAAACAGACCAGTATGCCCACTGGTAAAGGCAGGACACCACTGATTCTTGATATTAACTGTTATCAAAGATGTTATCGCAACAATTAAGACCATGGAAGGTTATTGAGACCCACTATAGACATCCATGCTCCCAACAAAAAATCTGCGCTCCCAGGATTCGAACCCGGGACCCTCCGATTACAAGTCCTGTGTTTGACCACAACACCACGGAGGGCCGCTTTTGCAACTCCAAACCATATTTTATTGGGTTTTGAGGAACAAAATGGCTTACAAACAGGGTGGGAGACTCCAGTTACCCACGATGTAAGGTGCCACCTTTAAAGTCTAAAGGTGGCTTACCGAGCAAGGCGCTATCGGCAGGATGGTGAAAGGCACCAACTTAATTATTTTCGGGAGGATAACGCTAAAGTCAACTTTAAGAGGACACTATAGTAGACATTAGCAGCTGGTGAAACCACCCTTAGAGAGACAAAGACCAAATTTCGAACCATAGTTTTTGTGGGCCAGAATAAGCTGGGCAGTTTTCCCGACTGGGTCGCCTTTTGATGTCAGAAGGGGTTTAAAGATTGAGGCTATATGGAGGGGGTTGTATGGGGGGGGGGGGGGGGGGGGGTAAGACTCCCTCCTAATGGAGCAGCCGTATCCCACTGCCTCCATCTAAATTTATAGACGGTCATTTCCCCAGGGAGCTCTCCATCTCGGACCATTGCCCCTTTTTCTTCCGAGTCTAGTATAAGGAAACACATTTTCTATTTGACCTGATAGGGGGGGAGGGGGGGGGGGGGGTAAATAGCCTATCCCCCCATAACACGTACTTCCCTCCATCAATGGCACATTGCAAACCAAACCTATCAGGGCCCCGTAGCCGCAGAGAATCAGATGAGTAGCAATCGATCAATCGATCGATTTTGATGACGATGTCTTAAATTACTAACTAAAAAATTCCTGGTGCTTGAGAATTTTTTGTGGACCTTGTCGGATATTCATATGTTCTGAAATATAATATATCTTTTGTCCCAGTTATGATTTTTGTCAAATAAAAATTTGTCCAAAATTACTCGATCGTAAAATCACAACATATAGCATTCCAACATTGAAATATCGAACTGTATCCTCAAAAAATAGTCAAAAAAAAAAAAAACGTAAACAAATAGCTAATGTATATTCCGCCTTAAGATGGTCCAGGGAGTAGCCAGTGTTGGTGAGGGACGCGTGGCATCAAAATCGAACGAACCAATCAATGGAGGGCAAGAGGGCTTCGTCTGGCCACCGTGACGTCATATTACTATCAGTCATCATATTGAATCAAACGATAACTTCAAGATTTTACGGACTGTCAATTTTATTCATCGCCAAAAACATATAAATTTTTTGGGGATTTCTAATCTAGGACACTGGGGTGACTTTGGTACAGCTTGCTATATTCTTTAAGCTTTAAGGGTGACCACAAAATCATGTTTGTTTACGTTATTTCATGAAGAAACTATTGGATATTTACATGTTCTGAAATATAATATATCTTCTTAATGCCCGAAATTAATAGGCTATGTTGTGATTTTACGATCTAGTGATTTTCGTCAACAAAAAATTTGTCCGAAACGAACTGATCGTAAAATCAATTAATTTCGGCCGTTAAAAAGACATTATATTTCAGAACATTTAAATATCCAATAGTATCCTCTTAAAATGTGCAGAAAAAACGTAAACAAACAAGACTAGTTTTTCTATGATAAACAAAAGCGCTTTGTTTTGGTTGAGGCAAACATAATTGAACATCACCGCTCCCATGCCAGCTTAAGAGGAGATGGATGAAAATAGAAGGGAGAGATTCAGGTCACTGGCCTCAGTCCCCACCCATATCTCTTGCCTAAATTAAAATTACACCCGTTTCCATAACTGTAACATTTCTCTCTGTCGGCATCACTAAGCCTTTATTTCGCTAGCTTTCGGCGATGCTTATCTCTGCTATTGTATAATATTGTGCATCTTCTACCAAAACTCCAATTTCACCAATTTCACCCCGAGGGGGTAACCACTCTAGAGATTCCTTGAGATTACCTGAGATTCTATAATGATTTCCAAAGATTCCCAACGATATTCATAGAAAGGGGTAACCACTCGAAACAATTCCAAGATTCCCTGAGATTTCATAAAGATTTCCGATGATTCCCAACGAGATTCCCAACGAGTGGTTAACCCCTCGGGGAACCCTTAGGCATGCTTCGGCTTAAGTGGGATGCTACACCCCTAAGTTGAGGATTGTTTACAAACGTCTTACAATGTAAACATTGTTAATTTAATCCAGTGTTTACGTTTGAAATGCAAGGATTCTCAAGCAACAGTAAGTTACTAATTAAGTACCAACACTATTTCCATTGAATGATCCAGCACTTAAGGGTGCTGGGAAGTCAACGAGATAGTGATCCCACTCCTTTGTCGTTCCTCTCAGCTGAAATTGAAAATCTAAAAGTTTCTCTGAGCCCCCGCCCCCTTTGGTTGTGTTTTGAGAGGTTTCCGAAATATGCCGTGTGGGGTATCAAAGTACTCGGGGAGGCTTCCCCAGAACAGTTATCGCATCCTATACGGGCAGTGGTGGTCTGAGGGTGGGGAAGTTATTTTAAATGTGCACCGAGATTCTATGCTGATATAGAAGAGCACAAGGGAGACTCTTAAAGTGACCTCAGTTAAATTTAAGTGACGGTTAGTTCCATGTTTAGCTTACGAAGCGTCCTAATGAGGTTTTAAGATAATGTATATGAAGTAAATGAAGCAATACCGACTTTCCTCTGTTTTTGTAACTTATCTTCAACTTATTATCTTCAACCCATTGAGAGAGAGCCTAATAACACACACCAATACCAGAGGGCAAATTTTCAATTATTTGTTGTGGTCGTAGGAGAAACGTCAAAGGAGCAGTTTCTCTATCTCCGTTACCCAGTTAACTAGGTATATCCTTTGACAGTTAACTACATCCTTTGACGTTGAAACTTTGTGGAACTAACCAATAAGCAATAAGCAAATACCACATTGGCATTTCGACTTAAAGGAGGCGAGAAACGAGGTCAAAGCATCGATATCAAAGTGTTTTAGACAGAAATACCGAAAGCAGTAGTTTGATCCCTCTTATCTTGGTATCGCCACTCTGACCTGCCTGGCCCGAGGGCATTCTGTGAACAATGCAGAATGCCCTCGGGCCAGGCAGGCCAGGGTGGCGCTACTATACCTCCAACCATTCTGTGTGAGGCCCTCACCGACCTAAGAATCAAACTATACCGAAAACCGTCACTATCTGTCTCTATTATCCTAATAGACAGTCTGTGAAAGAAACAGTGTTCTTGTCATTTTAAATAACAGGCTAAGGCTGGATTTCACCACTTTAACGTGAAGACTATCATGTACACGATAGCGCTATCGTATCGGTAAAAAATGTTAACGGCTTTCACCATGCACCGTTACCGTTTCGTTAGCTTTCGAGTGGATTTTCCGTGCGTTAGCGAAAACGATAATTTTCATACCTGCGACTCATTTGGTGTAGTCTAATGTAGTCTAATGTCTAATCATCATTTTAACTTCTTTCTCCGAAAAAATAGGGGTTTTTCATGTTTATTTCCACGTTTAGATTGAAATTGTTGAAATAAATTTGACGTAAACAAAGCAGGCAAATTCTATTGACACAACAAAACCTAAAGAGAGGATGTCGAATCGATAGCTATTCGAACGTTAAAAGGCACTATCGTGAGGTGGTGAAATTCAGCCTAAGAAGAGGGTCCTAGTGTATAAGAGAGGGGTCTGATAGGGTCACCTTAGGACAAAAAAAGATGGTTAACTTAAGATGAGCCAGTAACAACTGTTTGCTGATACACTCCATCAGTCTTCTTAGCCTGTTATTAAGAAGACAAGAACACTGTTTCTCTCACAAACTAAGTGGCTGTCTTCTTATGATAATAGAGACAGCTAGACCTAATGCTGATTTGAGCTTACAGCTTGCTGATATCATGCTCCACATCTTCCTGCAGTAGGGAAAGGACTCAGTTATTCTGGCAATTTTTATCGGAAAGTGTATACCTGTAAGTTAAACACGGTTGCCGTGCGTTGCTAGGGAAATAAAATTCCTGCTGGAATGTGGCACCTATGTTTACAATTTACAAGTTAGCCCGATAAAACGAGAAGAACCACCAATATTTTTTCCATTTGGAAGCGACCTCTAAAACTGTAGGTTCCAGTCGTGTACCGGGGATTGGTATATAGGTACGTATTGTAAATAGTCCAGCAGCTATTTTCACCCCATCTTCTTATAAGACACTAGGTTACAGGTGGTTTCACAGCAATTTCGATATTTTCATTTTTTCCACATGGCTTTGTTTGAAAATTGTTTCGCTATATTTGAACATGATGTTATGACTGAAATTCTATCAAGAAAATTTTTAAGTAGCTTCAAATATTTCCTCAAACTGTACAAAATTTAATAATATTTTGAAGTGAACAAATTATTGCCGAACAATTTCCCGTCCAGTTAAGAGGACGCTATACCTGACGATGCATTTTTTGCCTCCCATAAGATTAACATTGCGAGCGGCGATTCATTTTCAAGGTTTACCCTTGGTTGGAAAGACACAACATTTTGCCTGTACCTAGCCCTAACAATGTTCTAGGGAGTGTTCGAAGCAGATTTCCCATTTTTTTTACTGGTTTCCGAGATACGGCATTTTTCTTGAGGTATGCGATGCTAGCATTTGCAAAACAGTTGCAATAAAAGAAACCAGTGAGAAATTGGGAAATCTGCTTCGAACACTCCCTAGAACATTGTTAGGGCTAGGTACAGGCAAAATTTTGTGTCTTTCCAACCAAGGGTAAACCTTGAAAATGAATCGCCGCTCGCAATGTTAATCTTATGGGCGGCAAAAAATGCATCGTCAGGTATAGCGTCCTCTTAATAACGACCATATAAATTTGGTCGCTATAGAGAGAGGATTTTACGAGTCAGCTGTGAAGAGTAGAGAGTTATTCTCGAAATAATATTCCCAAGAAAAATAATAAAGTGTAAACCGCTTATTCCAATAAAACTTGTATCGAGAAAAATAATAGGGCGCACAATCAGCTTATTCTCAGTAGAACTGTCTCACGAAAAAATGAATAAGTAATTGGGGCCGTTAGTTTATGTTCTTGGATGTAGACCCGTCCAAGACCTAAAACTGTAGGCCCCCATCATAGAATTTGGCAGAAAGACTGCCCACACAATCCTGTGTGTTAGTTTTTTTTCTACCAATTTTTTGGGAAACTGTTAGGATATATTACTTATATTTCAGAACATACTTTTTTTAAAAAATGAAATAAATAAAATGGTCCAGCCAATCCATTTCTATCACCCCTCCCCCGAAAAACCATGGACTGTTCTGTGAAATAATAAGGGAAGAAAATATGAGAAAACGACAGAGATGTAATTATGGCAGACATAACTTAAGGGTAGGTACAGCCAGTAAGTAATTTGCAGAGCAATCTATTATAACGAGCGCTCCCCCCCCCCCCCCCCCTCCCTGCTTCCCCTTCCAACCCCCCACCCTTCTCTTTACAACAAACACGTATTGATCGTGATCTGCAAGTGCCTGAGATCCAAATACATGGTTTCTCACTATATTTTTTTTTTTACTTTTCCATATAGACGTCAATGTGAGAAATAATTCGGTTTTTGAGATAAAAACTGGGCTAAGGATGACTTTCACCAGTTGCTAAAGTCTATTATAGGGCCCCCTTAAAGTTCACTATGTCGTTACCCCTGGTGCCATCCAACTAACTTTAACTGCACTGTAAGGAAATTCTGAAAAATCTACAGTACACAGGAATCTCGCAGTTCTGAAATATAAGAATTATTTATAACGTCAGAAACTCTCTAGCAGACAGCTCGATCAAATCGCATAGAGAAAGGCGTCTACAGATCTATTCTGTCGTTCAAAAACACATTATTATAATGTCAAAATATCCAAAAGAAAGATGTCACAAGGATCGACGGGAAAAAAATTTATCACCATTGGGATTCGAATCCAGGACCTCCGTCGTAACCGAGTAACGTCGTGACCTCCACAAGCTAACTAGATATTCACATTTACAATTCACATCAGTGTTTCTGTACCATAAGGTAACGTTATGGCTAGCTCGAGCGTAAAGTTCGTTAACTTTCTCACATGTGTGCACTTAGAGGAGGGGGCAGACTTGGTGCTTCAGTGAACAATATGTACCTAGAAGGTACGTCTACACGATAGCCGAGTGGTCTAGAGAGAGCGCCAGGGTTCGATCCCCGTCACATCCAAATTTTTCTAATCGGCATTCTCCTCTGATACATCAGATTAAGAGGACGCTATACCTGACGATGCATTTTTTGCCGCCCATAAGATTAACATTGCGAGCGGCGATTCATTTTCAAGGTTTACCCTTGGTTGGAAAGACACGAAATTTTGCCTGTACCTAACCCTAACAATGTTCTAGGGAGTGTTCGAAGCAGATTTCCCAATTTCTCACTGGTTTCTTTTATTGCAACTGTTTTGAAAATGCTAGCATCGCATACCTCAAGAAAAGTGCTGTATCTCGAAAACCAGTAAAAAATGGGAAATCTGCTTCGAACACGACCTAGAACATTGTTAGGGCTAGGTACAGGGAAAATTTTGTGTCTTTCCAACCAAGGGTAAACCTTGAAAATGAATCGTCGCTCGCAATGTTAATCTTATGGGCGGCAAAAAATGCATCGTCAGGTATAGCGGACCCTTAACAGCTGTTCTCGAAGTGTGATTTTCGGACCTCCTCAGGGGCTCCAAACGAGTACCTAAAATTTAGTTGGTACCCTTTCCGAATACTAATAGGTACTAGGTATATTTTCACTAATGACTTGGGGCTCCGATGACAAAATGATCCTTAAAAAGGGCTCCACGGATGAAAAAGTTTGGGATCGGCTGGGTTAGACAATTCAAGTGATATAGGTATGTAGATAAATGCTGTGGTGGTTCGGAACCCACCTGAAACTTTAGGTCCCCACTGGGCACAGTGGTAAGACATAAAGCTTTAGAATGCAGGTTTGAATCCCAGCCGCGAAAATATTTCCTCAACACTCGCTAATCTAAATTCTGGCACTAAAAAGGAAAATTGCATCCCACAAAAAATTTTCTCAACAGTTTCTTCGTGTCATTAGAAAGCGTCAACATACAGTTGAAGGTCTACACCCTTAAAATCTAAAAATGAGGTTAACAGAAACTGGAGCGTGCGAATTTTGTGCACTGGAAGGGATGCTGGACTGAGGTCTTTGTGGTCGGGAGTCCCGTGTCGGTTTCATCTGATTGAAACCACCCCCTCCCAACCTATATCTACCCCCACCTACCCCTCCCACCCTAACCCCCCCACCCCCACACAACCCACCTCAACCACCCTCCCCTGGCAGGATGACAGGGCGCCCTACTTTCCCTTCCATGTCCTTGATAAAGGTTATATACTTCCCTTAGAGTTCCTATTGAATCCTTCACACCCTTAAGACGACATGGGAAAGAGATGTCTCGCACACCCTTAAGACGACATGGGAAAGAGATGTCTCGCACACCCTTAAGACGACATGGGAGAGTTGTGTTAACCTCAACCAAAACGAATCAATTTTTCTCATCATAGAAACCGAGGGGGTTACCACTCCAGAGATTCTTTGAGATTCCCTGAGATTCTATAAAGATTTCCAAAGATTCCCAACGATATCCATAGAAAGATGAACCCCGAAGGGGTAACCACCCCCAAAAATTCCAAGATTCCCTGAAGCGAAAATTCATTGAACTGACTTCTGGTGACTTCACCAGTGCTTGAATTACCACTCACTATTTCAAAACTGTGAAGTAACCTAAAGTCAGTTTAATGAATTTTAGAGAGGTGTTCGTTATAGAGAGAAATAATTATGACGAAATGATTCCCAATAATGGGTTTATCAGACAAAATCTGGCTTCTACTCACTGGTGCAGCGTGTTTTTTGATGAAACACCATAACCGAAAAGGAAGCCAAACAAAAACAAGGGGTACGACAATGGTCAAACACACTTTCCCACAATATAATGTTTCGAGCTACAACTCTAACGGTGGCTTTCAAGAATCCCTTACCTTGCAGGTAAAGTTAGCAAAGTCATCTTCCAGAAAATGCAGCCGATAACAATATCTTGCCGTTAAAAGCAGGATGGTGAACTTTTAGGGGACACTAAAGTAGACTTTAGGCGCTGGTAAAAACTGCGTTGTTGACGTGAAATCTCGGTCAAGCCGCACTCACAACAGCGCTTATTGGCACTAGTCAAAACAAACATGATGAGGATATTTTTAGCTCTCAAGTTTGGCCCTGTATCTAATCTGCAAACTATTGGCCACGTTTGTTTACAAACAACTGTCAAACACAACCGCCATTCATACTGGTAATCTAATCAAACCTTCATCTAACTTACGGTTAGGTACTTAAGGTTATTTTCACCTGGTGGGAAGAGCAATCTCAGAAAATTGATACAAAGAAACAGAAGCTGGCCACATGCGTGCGGGCTTGGGATGGCAACCCAGGGATGGCAGGTAACAAAAACTGACATCCCTCCCCACAAACCATACGTCCGGGGATGCCAACATTCCAGAACGGCCGTCCCGGACGCACCGTACGTGACCAGCAGTAAAGTTCACCTACCTATTTTTCTGCATGATTTTTCTAGACTGTTAGACATAGGACTACACGATATGTCACGTCTGTAAATGCAAATAAGGAGCGTCCACATTACAGAGATACAGCTCATGCCCAACATGTCAGCCAATGACAGGGCACGTACCAATCAGGCCAGAGTAAAATGTAACAACTGTTTAAACGTCAAATACTATTTATGTATATCTACTACGACCAGAGAAGCACTTGTCCAGCTGGCAGCACTGCCAAACACCAGCTCCCAAACCATCGTGTTAGTACACAATGGAGACCTACAGTTTTAGGTGGGTTCCGAACCGCCATAGCCTCTTGGTGATCGGAAAAACTTTGATGCGATCGAAATCGAACCGGCTCTCACTCTCCCAGACAACATGAAGACCAACCTAACCCTGCTTACTGGCAGTCATGTTGGAACGAAGGTTCTCCCTCCTCATTTAAATAATTAATCGCTCTATAACGTAAACATATTCGCAAATGTTAAAGTACAAGTTACGCATGCGATTTTGGTATACTGGAGACACGCCTGCAGATAAAACGTCTGATACTGTGCTTACATATTTAGCAACTGCCACCGAAGGGGGGCGCAAATGAGCTCATTAGCCATTCACGAACCCTATTTCAACTAAAAAACCTTGCAAAAATACACAAAATACCAATTTCTACCCAAAAACCCCTCATTTTCATATAAAACGTCAAATTCTGGACGAAAACTACGTTGAAACCCTTTGAAAACATGGCCAGTCAGGTAGGCGGACAGGTGGGATTTTCGGGTTAATTTTCCGGTTTTTCGACTTACCTCTCCAGAGGCGGCTGCGGGGGAGTTCTCGAGGATGTCATAGATAATAGGCGGCAGGTGGGGGGTCCCTAACAACGAAAATCCGAGCCCTACAGAGTCTGGGCCGCGATGGAGCAAAACACTGCGCTCGCCCGCCATTTTATTACTACCCACCCGAACTGACCCGAGCTCTTCCGGAAACACCCGAACCTGCGCTCAGCCGTTTGATTTTTTTACCGCCAAAATTTAAAAAAAAATAAGACTTTTGTGTTAAGAGGACGCTATAGGTACCTGACCATGCATTTTTTGCCACCCATAAGATTAACATTGCGAGCGGCGATTCATTTTCAAGGTTTACCCTTGGTTGAAAAAACACAAAATTTTGCCTGTACCTACCCCTAACAATGTTCTAGGGCAGTGGTTCTCAAACTTTTTGGCTGGCGGAACCAAATTTAGTCGGGAATTCTTTCGTGGAACCTTAAACATTGGATCGTCGATTTCACAGGTTTTTACTTTCTCGCCCGTATGTAATACATGGGCTGAGAAAGTTATGTCTTCGTGCAAAATTTCGATTTTGAGATTTTGGGTTTCCCATGATCCTGGAGGTCCCCCGAGTCCAAAAAAGTGGTTTTTAAAAAATGTCCGTCCGACGTACGGACGTACGTACGTCAGTCTGTCGCGCAACTGGACGTCACACCGTTCGTCCGATTTTGCTCAAATTCGGTATGTAGGTACCTAATGTAAATATCTGGACAAATTTTTTGATAAATTTTGATAACTCAAAAATTGCGCCTGCTATGGTCAAAAAAAAGGCAAAAAATCGTGTTTTTTGACAGTTAAGAAGGGCTGGAAGCTACGTATATCAAGTTGGAACCTTGAAAATTTGCGAAAGTGTTTTTGAATAGATGCTTTTAGGTCTTTTACAATCACTTGGAGGTGGGCCAATAACTTGGCCCAGTTTTGGCCCAAACGCGTTGGTCGTCACTCCGGTAGCACTATTCGATTGATTTCAATAAAAATTGGTAGGGAGGTGTACTTTAACCTAGTTTCATGTTTTACCGAACGAAATTTATCCAACATAATAATTATGGCCAATATTGGCATTATCGTAGGAAAATTTTCCCAAAATGGAAATCACGTTTTTGATTGGTTCAGACGGATTTGCAACAACCCTAATCGACAGATTTCCTTGAAAATTGGTAAAAGTGGTCTCAGATAGATGCTTCAAGGTCATTTTCAATAGATTTTCAATTACTTGAAAATTAAGGCCGTGACATGGAAAATAGAAAACACGTACTTTGCGCGTCGAACGACACTTCACCATTTGACGGATATGTTTGAAATCCGGTGAGTAGGTGCCTACAATTATTGTCCAGTGTATGGCAAAACATTTTTTAGAAAAAGTTAAAATTTTGGTCCAAAAAAAAAATAAATTACGTAAAAAAAATCAAAATTTTCGATACCGCTGGCGTAAAAATTGCGAGAAAGTCAAGTGCGACCATTGTCGGACCCTTTATTTAGGAAACAACAACAATACATTTTTCTATTTCAATTTTTCTAAACTAAACTAAAATTGTATTCCCTGAAGCTCGGAGAAGGCTTCGCGGAACCCCGGCAAGGCTTCGCGGAACCAAATGGTTCCGCGGAACACAGTTTGAGAACCACTGTTCTAGGGAGTGTTCGAAGCAGATTTCCCAATTTCTCACTGGTTTCTTTTATTGCAACTATTTTGCAAATGCTAGCATCGCATACCTCAAGAAAAGTGCTGTATCTCGAAAACCAGTAAAAAAAAAAAAATGGGAAATCTGCTTCGAACACGACTTGGAACATTGGGCTAGGTGCAGGCAAAATTTTATTTCTTTCCAACCAAGGGTAAACCTTGAAAATGCATCGTCAGGTATAGCGGACCCTTAACTAAAAATCGTAGTACCTACCTATAGGTACCTAGGTAGGTATAGATAGATATTAAAATTAATGCAATATCCATAAGTATATTTATGGCACTTAGAAAATACACCAATAATATTATAATATACGTGTACAAAGTCGGTATGATACCTGCATACAGACATTATAAGGTAGGTTAAGCACTAAGTATAGGTACCTAGGTAGGTAGGTACATGCTAATTTACATTTTGCACGTGAACGGTCAAAAAGAAAGAAAAGATGCTCTATGACATTTATTATTAAGATTTATAGAGCAAAATAAAACAGGCAGACAACGAAAGAGATAGGTACTCCAACAGATAATTAAAGTGGATTCGACAATCCTCAGTAAACTGCCAGTTACCCTAACTCAGGGTTAAATTCCGTAAGGTAACTGTGATTGTATATATAACCCATTTTATGTGTAATATGCAAGGCCGGTTATTGTTTTCAAGAAATAACCTCGATAATTTGTAGATCTTGAGCAAATACTAGGTAATATCATGGTATAAGAGAACATCAATAATATGGGAAGACTACGGCTATGGTTAATAGGGTCACTTCACCCGTCCAGTTTAACAGTTAGGTAAAGAAGTTTTAAAGTATGATTTACCTGTTCCCATAAGCTAAATATGTATATGCGTGACTTGCTTATAAATTTAACTTATCGTTAAACTGGACTCGTGGCATCAACCCTAAATGTATAAAAAAGGAAGCACTACCAAACATAAAGTATCTCCCTCCGTAATACTAGTTATTAGGACGACCAAACAATTGTGTTTGTTTATGTTTTATCCGACCAGCTTAATCCGACCATTCCTTTAGGTTTAGGACATTGCTATTAGACATACCTATAGGTAAATGTTCTGAAAGATAATGCGTCTTTTTAACGTCCGAAATTAACTGACTCGGAACATTTTAAAATCCAAGTGTCCTTAAGAAATGGTCGGAAAAACACTGACATCATGAAGGTAACAATTATTTTGTTTTTTATTTACTTTCACTCAATGTGCACTGAGTCTAGTGTACGACACAGTGTCACCATCTCGCAAAGCTACTTATGACGTCAGATCTATTTGCTCTCCCACCGCTTAGGAGGATTGGAAGCCACCGATATATTGCTGCAACGTTTTGGTAATGTCTCAAGCAAATTGCATGCAACTCGCTAGAAAGTTCTGTTACAGATTCTAGAATTTTTTGAACATTTTCAGTGCTTTTAAAAATAAATGTTTGGTGTGTTGTACGGGTTGTTTACGGAAAAATAAAATCTCAATAGTTAGGTAAAATCGTATAGGCGGTCAAGTTAAGTATACATGAAAAAACTAAATAAGATACACTCGCTGTTTGTTTAAGTTTTTCCTGCACACTTTATCAGGACATTAATAGATATTTATCTGTTCGGAAATACAATAGTACCCTCATAAAATGTGCAGATGATCGATCTGATATTAAAAACACATGTGAATATTTCAGAACAAATAAATATCCAACTGTTTCCTCAGAAAAGAAACATTTAAAACTTCAACAAACAACATTGTGTAGTGAGAAGTTTAGGACCCTCTTCACTCAGGCTCTACAGATAACCACAAGATTTCCACCAATCACACACACATATCCACAACGATACTCAAATTGTGTGAGACGAGCTTAACTCATGGAGCTGCACGGCATGCGTGGGCTGCCCATCTGGGTTAGTACACGATCCAGCCACATAAGGGGGCCGTTAAGGTGGACTTCTATCCAGCAGGGTGTAGACGTGACCGTCTGACGTCGATACTCAGCACCCCATCCCTTCACGAAGCTCATACGGGTCGTACACATACGTGTCAGCTGGTACACGGCTTCGAACCTGCAACATACAGGGGGGTAGGTTAGTATGAGGCAAGCCGCAATAACCGAGTGGTTTAGTCGTATGTCTTGAGACAACCGGATCACACCAGTTCGATCTCGACCCTGTTAAAGTTTTTCTGATCAGCATTTTGTAGCCAAACGTATGCTTCGAATATTTATACAATTTATCTTATCGCTAAGTTGGAGTGGTGAAAGCCACCAATTGCTAACGAAAACACCCATAGCGCATACCCTTCTGTGATGCTGCGGGCTAGTAGAGCAGTAAATTCGTCTTTGCTGAAGATTTTGAGGTTGCATTTTGTAGGTACCTTGCAAACCGTAGCCGGATGCCATCCATGTCTCTGAAAAGTGAAGGATGGTTAAGGTCGACTACACGTACTTGGTTCGCAATGCTAAGTACTTCAAGCCCTACTCCGAAGTTACAGGGCGAGTGGAAAGTGATTATAGGGGGATGTAAACCTGAGACTCTTTGTCGTGAGGTAGTGTTGTATTTTTGCATGAAATGGAGTAATAAGCCCACAGGAGCGATTTTAAACAGTCAACTACCAGTCCACATGTTTTTTTGACAGATCGCGAAAACACAACAATACCTCATGCGGAATATTTTTTTGAAAATTTTCGGACTAAAAAATGTATGATTTTATCGTCACATTTAGTAGAAAAGCTTGATAAATGCTTGTACTATTTACCGTAGCCATGTTGCATTTTGGCAATTTTTATTTCACTTACGGAAGTGGGTAATTTCAACAGCATTTCTCTACTTTTCTCCTGTAAAAGCTAAACATAGTGTCCTACTTTTACTCGTTCGTTTCGCGTTCAAATAGCACACTATGTTTAGCTTTTAAAGTAGACACAATCAATACGATATTGCAATTACCAGTCTCCGGTTGTACTAATATGTAAACATTAGTTTTGTCGAATATTTACTTTCGCACAGTGGTTTTGGTGGAGTTCGTCGAGAATGTATGGTGGCCCTTAAGCATAGTAGCAAATTAATGAAACTTCCATCTATCGACACTCGATCGAGACCGGTAATTGCACCTCAATTTCTATCGTTCGATCATATTCGTTCTCTGGTAAAAGCTTACATAGTGCCCTGTTCGCAATCGTATGAATCGCACACTACGTTTAGTTTATACAGTAGCCATGGCCATGGGTGGTCTTGTATTGCTTCAGTACCTTTTGTGACATAAAAAAATGGGCCAAAACTGTCAAATCAGATGCAGACTGATAACTTACCATATTACAGTTGGCACTCTGGACAAAAACAGAGTTTTCTGACAAACACTCTGCATAGACGTCTCCACCTATGTAGTACAGCCGGACGCCGTTCCCAATGCAACTTCTTGTTCTTTCCACTATCATGTTGCGCTTAACGTTTGACAAGACTCCGACACAAAATCTGAAAAAGAGAAAAGTTTGTTTGCCTGTTTAGCAGAAATTACCTCTCAACAGGGGCTATTCCCGTGCTCTTAACATTAGAGCAGCACCGAAGTCAACACCATGAAGGAAGCTAGAGATTGGTGGTGCTATTTTGGTGTCAGTAAGAACGGGAATACCTCAGTACATAGGCAACACAATCGCATCGTCTTCGGAAGGGTACAAAACTAGGGTAGGTAAGAAGCACGATGAATATGTTCTTGGAATGGGGTTAGTTGCTGGGCTTGTCCCATCCTAACGCAAAATGCTCTCATGGTCACGCCTCTTGTACTTAATTTCCAGTTAGTTTTAAAACGCCTTGAAACTAAATAACATACCTGTCAGAGCTGCTTGGGTCCGTGAAACCATCAATAGTCACTGAAGGCTGGGAAGCGTGAAACGTTTCACCAACGCGAAGGCTAAACTCATAATAGGAAATGGCACACCAAAACGGAGGCTCAATGTACGCCACCGGTTGGAAAATTATTTCGTCCGAGTCTTCCTCTTCCATAGATTCAGAAAAGTACGCTCGGCGCACTTCGTCTTCAGATAGCCTTTGCGCTGAAAAAGGTACCAATGGTCCCTCCATTTCAGTTAAATTAGAAATTCATTAAATAAAAAATTACAAATTGAGAGGACAATGGATTTTTATTTTATTTTTGTTGCTATTTACGTTTGTTCTGCTGCCACGACATTTCCTTTAGGGCTTGACGCGTAACGAGATAACGAGATGCTGTAGCGTCATTTTGCCATTTTATTTTTCGTTATTTTTTCACATAAAATTAATTAAAAATGTTCAATTTACTTCACAAACTTATTTTAAATTTTATTATTAGTATAAAAATGTATTTTTTACTGTCCATTATTTCACAAATTATTGTTGAAATGGTAAAAATCTTTGTAACGGTTATACATATTTTTCGAATTGTTTTTAAATTTTCGAATTAAAATATACTTTTAAAACCTTAAAAATTTATAACTACACTGTTTCAAATCATGAATTTGCAATTTAAAGATAATTTTTATGTTAAATAATTGTGAAATAGAAGTTGAAGGTGTGGTGTTTATTGATTTTATTGATTTTCAAAATGGCCGCGATTCTGCTATAGCTTGGCGGCGTTAGGAGTGACTTTTGTAAATTATTTAGTCTAATTTGATTTCAATCAGACATTTTAGCTAAATTTTACTTCAAAAAGCTTTCCCAGTTGTTGAAGTGTAATTTAAAAATACCAGGTAAGTCTTGCGAGTCTTCTAGAATCTTAGGGAAACACTCCCCAGCTCTGTTGCAACATGCGTTGGTGGGTGACAGCATTTTTACCATTTCATTACTTTTCTGTTGTATTCCCTTTGCGAGGATCTGTACTTTTCCTCTAAAACTATATATTTACCCTACAGCATCGTTACTGGTAGAAATCCCGATGCAAATAGGTTGAGAAATGGATGCGCCAGTACAGACGCCGGTTGGATTTAACCACACGGTGGCCAGGTAATTTTTCTAAGTCCCGAAAAATTTCAGAGTATTTTTCGTCGAAGGGGGATTCTCAAATTTCAATTTCGTTTTACGTGTGAGGGCATTCCGAACACATTAAAATTTTGCGCCATCCAAAATATGGCAGAGTCCCGAAAAAATTCTAGGTATGTTCTTTTCAAATTCAGGAATTAATAAGATTAACACTGCGAGCGGCGATTCATTTTCAAGGTTTACCCTTGGTTGGAAAGACACAAAATTTTGCCTATACCTAGCCCTAACAATGTCGCGTCGGTAAGTGTCGTACAGCACAATACTGAAATTACTCCCTACGACGTAAGTCAACTTTATCTATGACATGTGGCCGGCGTTGGTAAGTTGGGAATCAGCTTGTGCCGAATCAGAGGCAATACAATTTCATTCGAAATGTGCGTAGGTAAGTAGGTACCTATGAGATGTGGGCCGGCACACCATCGTTCTGCCCAATTCTGCGTTAGGTATCTCTGATTCTGCAAATAAGCAATGGCTGCGGCTGTTGTTTATATTTGAAATGTGTTTCAGTCTGGTGAGTAGGTACCTTATCCAATATTCTAGATTACGACATAAAAAAGAGAACTTAAGGTCGGCACACCGGAAAGGGAGTCCTGATTAAACAAGGAACGTTAATAAAACGGAGCGGTGCAAAATCTAGTGATGCATTGATTTATTCAGTATTTTTCAACAAAGAGCGATGAGATAGGTAGCGTAAATTGGCAATAGGGGTGAGTATTCAGGTGGGTTTCACGGCAGACTTCTTAGCGTGGGGGAACAGAGCATCAGTACAGACTTAGAATCCGTGGCTTGCTGTGGTGCGTTGCCTTTACAAAGCCGCTTCTTAGAGTAACCAGAACAGATTAAGCTCCCCTCCTTTCACTTCCATCCTCCCTTTTCTAAAAGCCGCTTTTGATATGAGTCGAGAGCCAGACAAATTTCAATTACCTGCCTTGCCTTGCCCTCATTCCCTGCTTCTGAAAGCAGTCCCAGATAGATTTTCAATTACTTGAAAATTAAGGTGGAATACACGTATTTGGTTCGCAATGCTACGTACTTCAAGCCCTACTCCGAAGTTACAGGGCGAGTGAAAAGTGTTTATAGGGGGATGTAAACCTGAGACTCTTTGTCGTGAGGTAGTGTTGTATTTTTGCATGAAATGGAGTAATAAGCCCACAGGAGCGGTTTTAAACAGTCAACTACAAGTCCACATGTCTTTTTGACAGATCGCGAAAACACAACACTACCTCACGCGAAATATTTTTTTGTAACGTTTCGGATTAAAACAGTATGATTTTATCGTCACATTTAGTAGAAAAGCTTGATAAATGTTTGTAATATTTACCGCCGCCATGTTACATGTTGACAATTTTTATTTCACTTACGGAAGTTCGTAATTGCAACACCATTTCTCTACTTTTTCTCCTGTAAAAGCTAAACATAGTGTCCTACTTTCACTCGTTGGTTTCGCGTTCGAATAGCACACTATGTTTAGCTTTTAGAGTAGACACAACCAATACGATATTGCAATTACCAGTCTCCGGCTGTACTAATATGTAAACATTAGTTTTGTCGAATATTTACTTTCGCACAGTGGTTTTGGTGGAGTTCGTCGAGAATGTATGGTGGCCCTTAAGACCGTAACATGCAAAATAGAAAACATGTAGGTACTTTAGTCAAAGGGGGATTCTCAAATTTCAATTTCGTTTTACGTTTTGGGGCATTCCGAACACTTTTTTTTTTTATTCTAAACATTTTTTGGACATGGAAATTTTTCGCCATCCAAAATATGGCAGAGTCCCGACAAATTTCCGTGTTCTTTTCACTTTCAGGAACTAATATCTCTGTTACGGTCAAGAATATGGGGCTGGTTTGTTGGACTTTTTTTTAGTCTTGTCTTGTAGAGTGAACACGTTTGCAATTTTCCTCGAGTGTTTTTTTTTAAAAAATAGTAGTAAAAGTGCCCTCCGATTCCTAAGTCAGAGTGAAGGACTGCGGGTAAGGATGGAGTATGTTTTCTGATGACTGAACTATTCGTAAAGTTTGACAATTTTGTGAAATTACGATAAGAAGAGAACGAAGCTGACGAGGCGTCATTCAACTAATTAGTTGTGGCTACCAATCACAAACTTTAAGTGTGCTGTGGACGAAGCCAATGGTCAAGGCTCTCATTAGCTCAGTTGGATAAGTGACTACCAAGTGTGATGATGACTCAAGATCAAACCCAGCTGGAAGAATTTTTTTTTTCCATCTCTGGTGATAGTCCCCCTGATCCAATCGAGATGGGATCTGAAGAGGAACTCACTCAGCTAAAACATGAAAGAGACAAGTTAAGGACCAGACTGCAGCTGTTCGAATCGGAAAGTGACGATAGAGAAACTGAATTTAAGGAAGAAATTAGACAAATGAAAGAATCGCACAAAAGAGAATTGGTAGAAGGCAAAAAATCTATAAATGCCCTATTGGACCACAACCAGAGCCTAAAAATTGCAGTGGATAGACTGGAGAAAGAGGTGGCTTCTTTACGTAAGCAAAGATCTTGTGCTGAGATTGCTGTTCAGACTGAAACTGAAATATTATCGAAGGATATCACTGGAACCGTGACAAGGAACTCGTTGTCATTGTATGATGAATTGATTTCAACCCCAGGGGAAACACTATTTGCTTCTTTGCCGCTTATCAACTTAACTTCCCCTGATCCTGATTCCCCAAAGAATGCAGACCACAAGGAAGTGCAGGTGACGTCACCGGAGAGGGAGGCAGACGAGGACAGAGACGGCAATACTGGAAGAAGGCGGAAGCACAAGCGACGTCGGAGGACCAGCGACACCTTTCAACCGAAAGACCCGGAGAAGAAGAAACTGGACTGCACCCACACCTTGGAATGCCGTGACTGCACTAACGTCATAGATAAGTTAATTGATAAGATAATTGAGAATACTGTGACAATCGACCAAACCGAACCTAATCGTGAAAAAAATGAAATCTCACCCCAGCCCCGTTCTCAGCCTAAACATTGTATAAAAATTTTCGGTAGCAGTATGGTACGAAATATTGCGGAAGAATTGAATTCTATGTTACCTAGAGACTATGCGGTTACCGGCACGTGTTTGCCCAACGCTAAGTTTGAGGAGATAATTCTGGCAGCTGAACGTGCCAGTTATCGCATGGGAGATAATGATTGTCTTGTAATAATGGGTGGTTTAAATAATGTACTGGATGGCCAAGGTTCACGCCTATTCTCCCTCGAGAAAGTGAATGAAATGGGTCAAAGGACAAATGTCATTTTAAGTGAGCTTCGTCATCTTTATCGCAAATCCCCAGAAAAACGTAAAAATGAATCTATTTACTTCCAGAATGCTAACATTTTTAAGTCGGCTATCTCCTACAATGTGCTCGAAATTAGTGACATGGGAGCTGAATTTTGCGGTAAGGACGGCATGCATCCAAACAAATATGGTAAAACTGAGATTGCCTATCGGATCAAAACTCTCCTGCTTAGGGGAAGCGGGGTTGTAAAGTCACACGAAATCATGTCTGATGAGGTAATTGGAAAAGCTATCCCTGTATTGTGTTCAAACCGAATGGATCAGCAGCTGGTCACATCACAACGTAATTTTTTAGAAGAAATTTGGCCCAGATCCATCTACAGAAAATAGAGGAGGATACTTATATTACGACGATCCCCATGGAATCTAAAAGCCAAAAATCAAATAGGCCTAATTTGAAAAATTGTGACAGGGCACGTAACGAATGCCGCCACCCTAATGAAAAATTTCTTGCTCAAAATGTAAGATTTGAAGGTAGCAAAAGAGAATTTACTGTCTTTCACCAAAATGTGAACAGGGCTGAAAATAAGAAAGATAATGATGTTATAGAACCCAAAAATCAGAAATCGGAAAATTCAACTAAAATGTTTGGAGATGTTAATGTGAGTAGGTCTAATAAAATGCCTTTCACCATATTTCATCAAAATGTTAGATTTTCTGCTAACAAGACTGAGCTCATCGAAGATACTATTGAAACCTATAAACCGTCGATCTTTTGTATGACTGAGACAGCCCTTTTTGAAGATGAAGCTCCTTACTATATGCTAGAAAATTTCACTCTGATTAGTAGCTATAGCAGAAAATCTAAACACAGAGGAGGAGGATGTGCGATTTATTGTTGTACCTCTATTAAAGATGTGGTCAGACAGATAGATGTCACATCATACTGTAAGCATGGAATATTAGAGGCTACTTGCGCAGCAGTAACAATAGGCAAATTGAAATGTGTTATAGTGTGTGTGTACAGAAGACCTTCTACTCTCCACAATGATGTTGACGAATTTATATTTCTACTTACTGAGCTCCTTGAGAAAATGGCATCATTGTCTGAAACCCCTGTAATAGTTATAGGTGATACTAATATTTGCATGAACACTGATGATTACAGGAGGCAAGCGCTCACTGAGTGTATGTCACTTTTCAACCTTGTTTCACTAATTAACACACCGACTAGAGTCACAACTAACTCTCAAACGTCAATTGACAATATTCTTACAAATTTTCCGTCTGACAAATGTTTTGCAAGGGTTCATAAAACATTAGTAAGTGACCACTGGGGCATTAGTGTTGAAATACAAAGTACAGAACAGCATAAAGCTGATCCCAAAGTGGCTACTTGCAGAAATTTTCGCTCTGAAGAAAATCAAAATAATTTTATCAACTTTTTGGAAAGTGAGACGTGGAACAAAGTGTTTGAGGCTGGACCATTAGATTGCTTTGATGTCTTTCACAGCATGTTCCTATGCTACTTCCAACTTTCTTTCCCGCTTAAGGCTGCGCTTCACCCATTAGATTACCATGTTATCTTCTGAATTTTTTTTAATTTTTTCGGGCCGACGGATTGCCTTGAAATTTTGTATAGAAGTAGCTCCAGTAAATGTCTAGGGAACGTTCGTAGCAAAATTTCGAATTTGTTCTCGGATTATTAGAAATTAATTTTTTAGTAAATTAAAAATCGTGAAACACGGTTTTTTCAAACGGGTAGGGAGCGTATTTGACTGGGAATAAAAATTTCGAATTATTACAGTTGTTATGTAGAAGGTGTAACTTAGTTCGTGACCGAAGCAGTTTTTTGAATTTCTCCTTAGGTTGGCAAATAATAAATGATAAATATGTGTGAAAAACACATTTTGAAGAAAAGTGATGGTGAGCAAGGCATGCGCGGCCACCGCTCAGTGCCGTGTTAGCTCTTGCCGAGTGAAGTTGTACCGTCCATCGCCCGCACTAGCCCCCGCGGAAAACATCGCGACCTGACTTCTTATGTCTGACATGTCGATTGGTTGATGTGAGCTGTTTTTGTGCAACATCCTGTAATCTGTGAATCGTAGGACTCGTAGGTAGGTATAGATTGGGTGACTTATGATGACATCTACTATATTGGGGGATGTGTTGCCTGCTTTTTGCAATTACGTAGGTACCTACCTACTTATCTAAATTTTGAAATACAGGAGAGACCCTTATTCTGTGACTGCCGTGTCGTGGGTAGGTATATACCTACTTATCTGCCACATTCTGTGGGCATAGGTTTATCTAAAAAATAATAATTGTGGGATTTTATGTTATGTTGGATACCTATTGCATAAAATGTGGATCGCACATAAGTCAAATCACTAGGAGGTAGTTAGGTAGGTACCTACCTAATATTGGTTTATTACACGTACCTACCTTCCTATGTCAGGTGTGGGTATAGGACCTATTCCGCAATTTTCTGTTTACCCATAGGTTAGGTTAGACTGGTGGGGGGGGGGGGGGGGGGGCAAGCCCAGCAACTAGACCATTACAAGAATTATCCATTTTGCTCATCTGGCAGCAATACCGGTAAAGGTCTACTCATCGCACATCGCGGCAGAGTGAGCCGCCGCTAGAGGTGAATCACAGGGGTGAATCACAGGGCTGTTCCATATATATAAAAAAATATCCTCCAGCCAGTGCGACCCATAACCAGGTGCACCAAGCGGCAGAGTGAGCCGCCGCTAGAGGTGAATCATTCTGGAAAATAAAAAATTCGAACCCCATCCGCCAGTCAACGGAGCAAGAAATCTGTTATTGCCTCATTGGGAGCAAGTAAGAAGTACACTCCGAAGTAGTCGCAGTGTCGTGCGACAATCGGAAGCAAGTATCGGCGGAAGTGCGATGAGTACACCTTATCCGCAATACCGAATACCAGCTCCCCAGCCATCGTGCAGTACACGATGGGGACCTACAGTTTTAGGTGGGTTCCGAACCACCACAGCCTCAATATACATTTCACTTGAAATGTTGAACATTTCAGTTGTGAAACCGGTGTGATTGTTCAGTGTTCCTCTATAGAAAACCATTTCGACCACTCGGCTATCGAGGCTGTTCTGTTTACCCATACATATGACTGCGCTGAATGAAGAGTAGTTATTGTGGTGGTGTGGGGTGCATTTTTCTAGTTCTATGTTTTTTTTACCTCCTGGAGGGATGTAGGCACCTACCTACCTACCTAGACCGATATTTACCTATTTGGCGTAGGACCTATTAGGCACCTAACAGTTTGTTTTGTAGTGTGACTTATTAGGTAACAGAAAGCCTCGATAGCCGAGTATATTGTAGGTATAAAAATTTACACATTACCTATACATTCCTGTATGGTAGTCAAGTCAGACATTGTACAGCATTTCCCTATTACTCCAATACAAATTTCTGACATGTAGGTTTTGCCTACTATACCTATGCCTCCACCTGTACCCACACCTGGTATACATATTTTACGTGGGTAGGTATTGAATATAAGTACACCGAGATAAAGGGGGGGGGGGGGGGGCTGAGTTTAGGCCATGAGTGTAAACTTAGTAGGTACCTAAGTAGGTACCCTATTCGGCATCACCGGCGATTCACAGCCAAGTTATATGGTCTATCTTACCAGTGAGTGCGCAGTGAAATTCCTAACCTAACCTTTACCAAAGTGAAGGACAAAAATTCCAAGACCACTTGTGCACCTTCAACTAAAAAACATTTTTTGGGGGTGTTCCCCGATCTGAACAAAAAAAATACCGACCACCCCCCCCCCCCCCCCCCCCCCCCCCGGGAAATTGTGGGTTGGCTGAACTCTGGACGTGAATCGCCTTATGGATGGTATTAGTATTGTGACAGCAGGTATCTATGGTCACGTAATGCAGAGTAATGCAGAGTAAGCGAAGATAACTGAAGCCGCAGTTGTACCTACCCAGTTGCTACAGCCATAAGAAGTCAGGGTCTCTGTAATCACAATAGCCTTCTTCACGCATACGCTTTATCTCACCTCGGAGCCAGCGCTGACTTGCACCGTCACCAGAAGCGTCCTCTTAAGACAATGAAATTAAGTAACTTTAGAAAAAAGCAAAATCACGTAAAAAGTGAAAAAACCCTTAAGCTAAAAAATGAACTAACCATCATACACGAACTATATCTTGAACATAGAACTGATGGGTTAAAAGAGAGGTTAAATTTAAAAAAGTCAGAGTACCAAAAATACCTAAGGCAGGAAAAGTCTGAAAATTTCTCAAATAGACTGATGAAGGCAGATAATCTAAGCAAAGAGGCATGGAAGATTATAAACCAGTCCACAGGTAGGGTAGCTGAAAAAAAGAAGGGTATAAGCAAACTCTTGGTAAATGACAACAAACCAATCAGTGATACCCTACAGATTGCAAATGCGTTAAATGAGTTTAACATAGCCGCTCCACTAAACGTTGCAAAAAAAGCTGAATCATTTAAAGGGGCATCCAGAATAAGGCCCCGTGACCATGCCCCTTCAAAATCACGAAACCCTCTCCACTTGGCGCCAGTTACAGAAGAGGAAATTTTAGCCCTGGGCAAGAAAATGAAAAACTCTTATTCCTCTGGACCTGATGAGATCCCTTGTATACTACTTAAAAAAGTCATCCCATACATCATCATCCCTCTGGTTTATGTTCTGAATATGTCTCTAAGCATGGGAATATTTCCTAGCATGTTAAAAAAATCCAAAGTGTTACCGATTTATAAGAATAAGGGGGAAAAAACAGATGCAGCATCGTATAGAGGTTTAGTCATTACTTCATGTTTTTCCACACTTTTTGAAAAAGTTTATATGAACCGACTTTTGGAATTTTTGGAGTATAACACTATAATTTCTACCAATCAGTATGGGTACAAGAGAGGAGTATCAACCAAGGATGCCATAGTTAGTATGGTTGAACATGTACTGAAAGGTTTTGAACAAGGTCAACAGACAATTGGTACTTTCCTTGACCTTTCCCTCGCTTTTAATTGTGTAAATCATGACTTACTGCTGAATAAGCTACAGGAAATAGGCATAATAGACGAATCCCTTAGGTGGATTAAGACTTTTCTCAGTGACAGAACACAGTACGTTGAACTTGAAGATAATAGTGTAAACGTAATAAAAAAGGTAAAGTCAGCAATGCTGATCGGAAACTGTGGGGTACCACAAGGGACGTGTATGGGTCCCATTTTATATGTCTTATATGTAAATGATTTACTGCTGAGTGAACCTGATCATAAAGTGATAATGTATGCTGATGATACGAGCTGTCTGACCTCCATGAAGCATCTTGAAGAGACAGAAATTAAAGCCAATGTTAAGGTCAATGTTCTTTGTCAAAAGTTTGCCGAATTGAATCTTCTTACCAACCCTAGGAAAACTAATGTGCTTGTTTTTAAGAGTAATGCGGCCAGGCTTGGCTTTGCCCCGTCGATAACGATTGGTGATTGCACTATACAAGAAGAGAGACAGACAAAATTCTTGGGCGTCACTTTAGACAATAACCTTTCATGGCAGCCACATGTTGATGAGCTGAGTAAGAAACTAAATAGCTGTCTCTTTATTATTCGCAAACTTGCTAAAATTTGTCCAAAACGGATTGTTTTCCTGGCATACCACGCGTTGATAGTAAGCAAAATGACATACGGGCTTATTGCCTGGGGTGCTACCTCAAAAACCAATTTTAATCGTATTTTCAGACTTCAGAAGAGAGCTATCAGGTACATTTTTAGCCTAAAAAGAACAGATTCGTGTAAGCCTTTCTTTAGAGAATACCAATTATTAACCTTGCCTGCTCACTATATGTTGATGGTTATTACCAATGTCAGAAAGAACTTTGATACCGTTGCAACGCTTGGTAAAACTCACACGTACAGCACTAGGCACAGAAATGATTTTACCGTGGATAGACACCGAACCAACTACTTTGACCAGATGCCGTGCAATAGAGGTGCAAAATTATTCAATAGGCTCCCGGAAGATATCAAGACGTCAGTAACTGACAGAATTTTTTATAATAGACTTAAAAAATATCTTATTGAATTGTGTCCGTATGATCGTATGATGTGAATGTACTCCTCAGTTAAGCAATAGGTATGTGTGATTGACTGTTTGTGCTGATTTTTACCTTATTACTTATTGGTTTGTATTGGCGCAGGTTATTCCACAGGTATTTCTCGTTAATATCTTCAATATAATATAATACAATGTCACATGTTCGTGTTATCAATTTGACCACTTGGACAAGATGGCCGTTCTCCACGTGGCAGCAGCCAGTCTATACGTCATCTTCGACACACCCCCTCAAATTCAGCTTCCTCCGTTGAAAGATGAATTTGCTTCCAACTACTGGTTTCGTCAGCATGTCCGCTTCTTGATTCTCACTTGCTATGTACTCCAAGATCAGCTTGTTGCTCTCGATAAGATCCCTGATGTGATGGTAGCGCACTGCAATATGCTTCAACCTCTTCTGAACTGGTAGCTGAGCGCTCATGATTGTAGATCTGTTGTCTTCATAGATTTTGAATTTCTGAATCTTCACTCTTAGATCGTAAAGAATTTTCTTGATCCAAAGTCCTTCAATTGCTGCGTTGCTCAGTGACACGTACTCTGCTTCTGTAGTACTCGTAGCTACTGCTAACTGTTTTCTTGAGTTCCACACCACTGGAGAACCGAACACTTTGAAGACGTAACCGCTTGTACTCTTGCGATCACCTAAGTCTCCAGCAAAGTCCGCATCTGCAAATCCGATTAGAATCTCCTTTTCCTCTCCTTCTTGACGCAGGTACACCATTGGCATATCTGTAGTACCTCGCACGTATCTCAGCACTCTCTTGACTGCTTGCCACAGTAGATCTCCTCCTTTCGCTTGAAACCTTGCCAAATAATTAACAACAAAGCATAGGTCTGGTCTGGTATTTAGCGCTGCATAAAGTAAGCATCCTATTGCTTTCCGGCACATTTTTCTCTTCTTGATTTCTTCTCTATCATCTGGATTCTCTGATTTCAAATCTGTACATTTTTCGATTGGATTCCGAATTGGATTACATTGATCCATCCCAAATTTTCTCAACACTTTCATCAAGTAACTGGCTTGGCTTAATTGAAGTTTGCCTTTTTCTAAATCATAACTGACATCAATACCAAGAAAGTTTCCGATTCCTTTCTTGTCTCTTGTTTTGAACTCTTCACAAATTTCCTTCTTCAGTTCATTTAGTATTTCTTTCGATGCGCTTGCACAGACAATGTCATCCACGTATAGCAACAGATAGACATTTTCTTTTTCAGTCTGGCCTTTCCTTATGTATAAACAGTTATCACTCATTGACCTCTCGAAGCCGATACTTTTAACATAGGTATCGAACCGTTCGTTCCATGCATGGCTAGATTCCTTCAGTCCATACAGTGCTTTTACAAGTTTGTATACTTTGTTATCATCTCTCTCAAACATTTCTGGCGGATAAATGTATCCATTTGTCTTCACGAAGCCATTTAGAAATGCTGTCTTTACATCTAATTGGTCAATGTGAAATTTCTTCTGTAAACCTACTGCTAACAAAATTCTCAATGTTGCAAGTTTACATGTTGGCGCATATATCTCAGTATAATCAAAATCATCTTCTTGAGCAAAGCCTCTCGCAACTAATCTAGCTTTGAATCTATTTTCTCCTTCCTCATGTTCTTTATAGGCATAAATCCAACGTGTATCAATAACATTCGAATTGCGGGGTTTTTCTACAACTTCCCAAGTACCATTTTCTTCTATAGACGTCATTTCTCTTTCCATAGCTTTCTCCCATTCAACTTTCTCATTACAATACTTAAGACCTTCTGGAGAATTTGGTACATCGTCTACATATGCATTACATGCCATGAATAACTCATAATCATCATATTTCTTGGGACTGTTTACTGCTCGCCTTGGCCTTTCACCTACCACTTTTTCAGCGTTTTCATCTTCATCTTCTGTTTCGTCTTCTGATGGTTCTGTTGACCTTTTACTGTTGTTGCTCCCCAAACTGCTGGCTTTCTTAGGATCATTCTTTTTCTTCTTTTTCTTTTTGCGAGTTCTCTCTGGCGTACTCTTTGTGCTGCTCTCACTGCTTGGTGGAACGTAATCTTCATCTTCCTCGTACCTGGTTGGCTCATCTTCTTCAACTTCTTCTCCGTATTCATCTGGCTTTTCATTTTCATCTTCTTCTTCGCTATGGTGACTGGATTGGACTGGTTCTTCCCCCTCTTCATCGTAGCTGCGCACTCCCACCATCCGAGGAGCCGTCTTCTTTTCTTCTTTCTCTATGAACCTGACATCACGAGCTGCGATGACCTTCTGTTCTGCCATGTCCCATAGTCTCCAACCATTGTCTACGTAGCCAAGTAGACGCGCTTCTTTTCCTCTGTTGTCAAGCTTACTTTGTCTAGGTAATGGAGAGTAATAGCATTTACACCCAAATACTCGGACTTTCTTTAGATCTGTGGTACCATACCACAAGCTTGCAGGCGTGAGACCATCTATTGCTCTTGACGGTCGTCGATTTAAAAGATAGGCGGCGGAGAGTATAGCGTCTCCCCAAAATTCTTTTGAAAAGTCAGTTTCACACATCATGGTTCTGCTCGTATCTAAGAGTAAGCGATTAAACCTTTCACTGACGCCATTTTGTTGACTCGAGTAAGCTATATTTTGCTTCACTTGGATCCCTTTTCCTTTTGCAAAATCCAGTAATTGTCTGTTTACAAACTCACCACCGTTGTCACAACGGATACAATGCACTCTTGTATTGTGCTTCGCCTCGAGCTTATTTACAAAGTCTATTACATTAGCAGCTGCCTCACTTTTATTTTGAAGCAGGTACACGACTGTAAAATGGCTGTAGTCGTCTACAACAACCTGGAAATAGCGTTTGTTGTCTCTTGTAGGAGGATTTATCGGGCCGCATAAATCGGTATGCACTGTTTGTCCTATTCTGGTTGAGCGGGGTTTCTGACACGAAACAAATGGCAAACGTGTCATTTTTCCCTTGAGACACGTCTCACACACTTCCTCTTCTGTAGGTAGCCCCATGCGTCGCATGCCACGCCGGTTCAGATGGCCCATGCGGCGATGCCACAGCTTGGCATCATTCTTGTTGCTGACCCCAACCGGAGCTGAGACATCTTTTTCTGTAGAACACGCTGTTCTTTCACTTCGAAGTCGAAACTGGAGCTTGTATACTTTTCCACACTTAGTAAAGTGTATGTGTAAGGAATCACTTTGCAACTTAGCATAGTCTTTACTAAAAATCACATTGATTCCTTTTCTGGTCAGTTGGTTTACCGACAGCAAATTATGTGCTAAATTTTTCACTACAATGGCTTGTAAGTTAATATTATGACCCTCATATTTAAGTCTGAGTCTGCCTTTCTTCGAAGCACACAATGTTTGGCCATTTGCCACAACAATCTGAATTTCTTTTGGTAGTTTTTCAATGTCTGTCATATACTGTTCAAGTTTTTCACTCACGAGATGATCAGTAGCACCTGAATCGAGTAGGAACGTTACATCATCACCAGAGTCTTCTTTTGCTGACATACCTGTCAACGCAACAAAACTAATGTTGTCTTCTGACATCGCAGAATGTCCACCACGGTTGCCGCGTCCTCTTGCTCGGAAACTACTTCGTCCTCTTGCACGAACGCCGCTACGTCCTCTTGCACGTCCTCTTAACTGACCTCTTGGGCAATCCCTTGAATAGTGATCTGCACCGTTGCAGGTCCAGCACGTAAAAGCATTTGGTTGTGAAGAGGATTCTACGTAAGTCTGACCTTTCAATTTCTCGAACTCGGCTCTCAGTTTATTTTTCACTTGTTCCAGTGTTAAAGCTGGGGTTGCATTTTCTATCACTGTCACTATTGTTTGATAATTGTCTGGTAAACTGTTCAGCATCACACAAATTATTTCATCTTCTTCGATTTTTCCACCGGCTTCCTTCAGTAACCTTATGTTCTCTTCAATTCTATGAATGTGGGTTGTCATATCAGCACTTTTGTCCATTTTCATACTGTGTAACTTTCTTCTATAAGTTAGTTGTCCGTGCAAGCCTTAATTTTCATAGGTTGCAGTCAAGGTTACCCACATGTCATTGGCCGTTGTTTTCCCCATCACGCTTTCTAATATTGAATCGTCGAGACCTTGCACTATTAAGTTTCTTGCCTTTGCAGCCTTCCCACGATCTGTCCGTTCATTTTCTGCCACTTTTACAATATCCAAAACACCATTCTCTTCCAAAATTTGTTCCATGCGGAACCGCCACATGCTAAAATTCCTTCCATTAAATGGCGTTATTACGTAATTTTGCACTTTTGTAGTCATCTTAAAACTTGACTGGGCACTGTCCTGGGCCCATAACCTATTGGCGCAGGTTATTCCACAGGTATTTCTCGTTAATATCTTCAATATAATATAATACAATGTCACATGTTCGTGTTATCAATTTGACCACTTGGACAAGATGGCCGTTCTCCACGTGGCAGCAGCCAGTCTATACGTCATCTTCGACAGTTTGTTTTGTTTTGTGTGTAATTGACTGACGCGTTGTTACAAATGTTGCATTTGAACAATTATATTTATCTTATCTTATCTTATCTTATCTTACCTAAAACTTTTTCCTCAGACATTTTTCCTAAAACCCACTTTCATTGCCCAACTTGCAGATAGTTAGCCAGGCGGTGGCCATCAAAAATTCGGCAGAGTCCCGAAAAAATTTCTATGTTCTTTTCACTTTCAGGAATTAATATCTCTGTTACGGTCAAGAATTTGGGGCTGGTTTGTTGGACTTTTTTTTTAGTCTACGCACTACCTAAAATTTTTTGACCGTAACAGAGATATTAATCCCTGAAAGTGAAAAGAACATAGAAATTTGTCGGGACTCTGCCGAATTTTTGATGGCCACCGCCTGGCTAACTATCTGCAAGTTAGGCAATGAAATTGGGTTTTCGGAAAAATGTCTGAGGAAAAAGTTTTAGGTAGTGCGTAGACAAACAAAAACGTCCAACAAACCAACCCAAAATTCTTGACCGTAACAGAGATATGAATTCCTGAAAGTGAAAAGAACATAGAAATTTGTCGGGACTCAGCCATTTTTTCGACGGCTTACTATCTGCAAGTTAGGCATTGAAAGTGGGTTTTAGGAAAAATGTTCAAGGAAAAAGTTTTAGGTGGTACTAGGTGAACAATAAAGTCGAATATACCAACCCCAAATTCTTGACCGTAACGGAGATATTAATTCCTGAATTTGAAAAGAACATTTTTTTTGTAAAAAAAAAAAAAAGTGTTCGGAATGCCCTAACACGTAAAACGAAATTGAAATTTGAGAATCCCCCTTCGACGAAAAATACTTTGAAATCTTTCGAGGCTTAGAAAAATTACCTGGCCACCGTGTGGTTAAATCCAACCACAGACGCCTCTTCGGCGGTAAAACCATTGGCCGTTGGGATGCAGTATCCAACCTTTCATTGAATTTGGGGATAAGGTCTACTCATCACACTTCTGCCGATACTTGCTTCCGATTGTCGCACGACACTGCGACTACTTCGGAATGTACTTCTCACTTGTTCCCAATGAGGAATTTGGAACTCAGTGCCTTAAAATACTTAGTCTGAATTTGGTTTTAGAATGGATCGAGAGGGTACCTGTTACTGTGGCAAAGAAAGAAACCTGAACGTTTGCGAGCTGCTCTGCTCGTCTTGCCAGCGATGGTTTCACGAGAACTGCATCAGCTACCAAGTCGGAAAACTGGTTCCTTTCCTTTGCAACTACACATTTACTTGTAAGAACTGCTCGTCGACGGGACTTGAAAGCTTTAAAAAGAGCCAGGCTACGTTTCCACAGGTAAATATACTGAAAATCACGTAGGAGGTAAAGTCGTAGGAGTAAGACGTAGAAGCCAGGTTCGAATTCTGAGTGGATGGTAAAAGAAAAATTATTTTGGAAACTTCCCCTTACACAGGACATTAGATAAGTATTTATTTCTTGTTGTGTGTCGCTTCTAATGACTTGTTTTTGTTTTTCAGATATGTCTGACCGCAATCGGGAACCTCATGCAAAGCTCAAACAAAGATGGCGGAAGTCGGAAGATGTTCAACAGGGAGAAGGAGATAATACCATTTATAGAAAATCATTGGGAGAGCATGACGACCATGCCTCGCAGAGTCACTCAGTCATGGCACGCAACGGTATGTTCATGTACTGTGTTTTCCATTCACTACCTTGGTGTAAGTCCCACTATGTCGGTGTAGGGTACATGGGGGTGCAAGGTCCCACCATTCTGTACACAAGGGAATAATTTGGTCAGAGTCAGGCCCGACAGTCAAGTTATCCCCTAACTGGTGAATCAGGTACCCTTTTGTCAATAAAAAAAAAACTTGTCAAAATTGCACATTGTAAAATCACAACTAGTAAGCTTTTTTCTGAACTTAGAAAGACATAGGTATTATATTTCAGAACATATAAAAAGCTATCCAACAGTTTACTAGTAAGAAATGGGAGGAGAAAACCATTCTGGGGACACGAGTGTAAATTCCATTAAGTGAAAGAAATCACTCAGTTGTTAAATCGTACATCCTTAAAAACTGTTCTGCTGCCACGCCTGTTTTGTACCCTTAGAAAAGTTGCAACTTTGGCCACCCTTGGCTTGTGCATTTGAGCATAATGCTCTGACCTTGGGCCCCTACTTCACTCTAATGTTTACACATCATCTCTTTGTTCGGGGTTTGTACTCGAGACATTATCTTATTGACTTTTAATGCCTTATTATTACACAGGATACAAAAAGTTGAGCAAGTTAACAATGTTGGGGCTGACTATACTCCGCGCGCATCTTGGATGACAGTATCTTCACACATTGTTTTCAAAAAAACACAGGGTTCTCAACATTATTTTTTGTTCAAAACCAGAAGTAGAGTCAAAATGATCTAAAAGAGTTTGACAACGACAATTTACATATCTGTAAAGGATGTTGGCGACATATTTTGTCATATACCTGCTTTCCAATACCCCCGGTCCGCAGCCCCCATCCAACCTTAAAGTCTGTGTCTATGACCGGCTGTGACGCTTACGTGATTTGCGCCAAGGACTTGGCCCTGTAATAAGTGATGTCACTAATTTTGGGGGCCGAGTGATAGCGGGAATGTTGAGAACTTGGCCAACATTTTTTATATCAAACCCTTTTAAGGGCTGTTGAGTTAGGCTAATTTTTGGAGGGTTATAAACTTGGCTGTTTTTTTTACACGGAGTGTTTTTGGTCGGATGAAAAGACTACGGATAACCCATTTCATCTTAACGATAAGATAAATATTTGTATAAATATTCCAGCGTATGTTTAGCTTACCAGAAGTGTTATCGCTAAATTTAGAGGATGGTTATATCATATTTATCATATTTTTAGGTTTGACTAGAGAAATCATCCCTTAGTGTGCATTAAATATATCTGCAGGTTAGTGAAGTGTTCACCTCGACGTTCAAATCTACCCTTAATGGTATATTTCACGTGTCAAGATTAGTGGTTAGGTAAATTCGTTCGTTTAGCTTATTATGAGTACCAAACGGTCCTAAAGCGAGCTTTATAGGACGGCTTGCCAATAATAATAGATAGTATGTAATTAACTTATCTAATCCTTTAACTGGATTGGTATCGTACAGAGAAAGTTGGTAGTTGTCTTCATGGAAAAGTGGCCGAAAATTGTATCTTGCCGTTAAAAGTTCACTTTAGTTAGCGTTACGATAAAGTCAGCAGTGTGGTGAAAGGCACCAGCTTGTTTACGGGACGATAACGCTATAGTGAACTTTAGAGGATGCTATAGTAGACTTTAGGAACTGTTGAAATCCACCCTTAATATAAAATTGTAGTTTTGTATGTTTGGCCAGCCCTGGTTGATGTATTAAACACAGTGACCTTGGCTCAAGCTCGGCCGTTGCTGTATATCCCAGTTATCTCTCTTTTTACTGCGTGGTCTCTTGTCTATCAGGTGCTTAGAAGTTAACTGTGTTTAGGGTAGTTTTAACCTAAGTTACTTAACCTCGGGTAACTTTCTTGTTCAGGAAAATTAAGTCAAGCTAAGTTTCTGGTAAATCTTTCCTTTAAGGCTGAATATACATTCGCTATTTTCGACTACACGTACTTGGTTCGCAATGCTAAGTACTTCAAGCCCTACTCCGAAGTTACAGGGCGAGTGGAAAGTGTTTATAGGGGGATGTAAACCTGAGACTCTTTGTCGTGAGGTAGTGTTGTATTTTTGCATGAAATGGAGTTATAAGCCCACAGGAGCGATTTTAAACAGTCAACTACCAGTCCACATGTTTTTTTGACAGATCGCGAAAACACAACACTACCTCATGCGGAATATTTTTTTGAAAAATTTCGGACTAAAAAATGTATGATTTTATCGTCACATTTAGTAGAAAAGCTTGATAAATGTTTGTACTATTTACCGTAGCCATGTTGCATTTTGGCAATTTTTATTTCACTTACGGAAGTGGGTAATTTCAACAGCATTTCTCTACTTTTCTCCTGTAAAAGCTAAACATAGTGTCCTACTTTTACTCGTTCGTTTCGCGTTCAAATAGCACACTATGTTTAGCTTTTAGAGTAGACACAATCGATACGATATTGCAATTACCAGTCTCCGGTTGTACTATTTTGTAAACATTAGTTTTGTCGAATATTTACTTTCGCACAGTGGTTTTGGCGGAGTTCGTCGAGAATGTATGGTGGCCGTTAAACTGTATCATCCCTTATTTTAAGACTATGATTGACGGTGCATTTCTATCGTTTGTATCAACTGTATTTCACAGAGTATATATACGATGCTACATTTGCCTGTGTGTTGGCGTCTAAACGCAATGAGGGTGAATATCACCACTTCTTAAGGGTCCGGTATACCTGACGGTGCATTTTTTGCCGCCCATAAGATTAACATTGCGAGCGGCGATTCATTTTCAAGGTTTACCCTTGGTTGGAAAGACACAAAATTTTGACTGTACCTAGCCCTAACAATGTTCTAGGGAGTGTTCGAAGCAGATTTCCCATTTTTTTTTACTGGTTTTCGAGATACAGCACTTTTCTTGAGGTATGCGATGCTAGCATTTGCAAAACAGTTGCAATAAAAGAAACCAGTGAGAAATTGGGAATCTGCTTCGAACACTCCCTAGAACATTGTTAGGGCTAGGTACAGGCAAAATTTTGTGTCTTTCCAACCAAGGGTAAACCCTGAAAACGAATCGCCGCTCGCAATGTTAATCTTATGGGCGTCAAAAAATGCATCGTCAGGTATAGCGTCCTCTTAAAGCGTACTACAGTGTGATTGCACTGGTCGTAAGCTAATCACATGATAAGATGAATCTGTTCGATAGGAGACACTCTAGTATACTATACTATAATAAGTGGTAAATTGTAGCCTCTCAGTGGCCGAGTGGTCAAGGGGTCCGCTTTGTGTCCTGAGAGGTCCGGGTTCGAATCCCGGCGGAACGGAAAAATTTTCCGCTTCCGACATGGATGTATTGGCTTCGGCCCACTACTAAACTGGCTTCGGCCCACTCATATTCGGCTTCGGCCACTTCATCTTCGGCTTCGGCCAAAAACATCTAATATACCAACTCATCGGCGCATATGTTCTCTGAACGTCGCGCGTAAAAAAAAAAAAAAAAAAAAAAAAAAAAAAAAAATAAGTGGTAAAATCCAGCCTTAGACATAAGAAAACCAAGGATCTAGTCCCGAGGTGTCGAAGTTTTTCCTGTTGGATTTTGCTTTTTGCTCCGACCTGGATCCACCCAGCCTGGATGGGTAGGTACCTGGACTTCACCAACTAGGGAAAAACTCGACTGTCGGGTGAGGTTCTGACCAAATCATCCCTTGTGTACAGAGGGGTGGGACCCTGCATCCATGGCCATGGATTTTCCCCACTATGTGCCTCTCAGTGGTCAAGGGGTCCGCTTTGTGTCCTGAGAGGTCCGGGTTCGAATCCCGGCGGAACGGAAAAATTTTCCGCTTCCGACATGGATGTATTGGCTTCGGCCCACTACTAAACTGGCTTCGGCCTACTCATATTCGGCTTCGGCCACTTCATCTTCGGCTTCGGCCAAAAACATCTAATAAACCAACTCATCGGCGCATATGTTCTCTAAACGTCGCGCGTTAAAAAAAAAAAAAAAAAAAATCCCCACTATTTTTGGCCAGGGGGGTTTTTTCACTATTTTTTTTTCCAACTGTTTTTTGAATTTTTCAGATTCTCCGAGCCTTAACAAAAGAAACGGGAACGCTGTTCAAATCGGATGAAAGGGAGGATGGGACCTGCTACGGGTTACTAGGTATGCAGCTAACCCAAATCCGGCCAACCTACGACGGAATGAACAAGCCAGGTGTACGCCAGGGGGATTGTAAGTATCAGACGTTGCGACCCCATTAGTGGCGAATGTCACATCACTAGGGAGGTATATTACGCATAGTGTGGACGAAGAGCCAATGAGTGCCAGTGCCAGTGGTGCCACGTGCTGGGCAATTTTTATAAAAAATGTATCACTCACTTGTTCAATAACTAACACCAACACTCCATCACTCACTTGTTCAATAACTAACACCATCACTCTATCACTCACTTGTTCAATAACTAACACCATCACTCCATCACTCACTTGTTCAATAACTAACACCATCACTCACTTGTTCAATAACTAACACCATTGAAGGTGTGACGATACCACAGAGAAACACAGCGGTTACCATGGAAACCATCGAGTAATATGGCGTTATCATAGTTGATTCGGCTCTCACCAGCAGGTGTATTCCCTTTCTCGAACACCAGCAAACCCACTCAACTAACACCTTCAAAATTTATTGTAAGAAGAACTGTTCTCCATATATTGCATCATGGTGTGCCTTATCTTCTTACAATAAATTTTGAAGGTGTTAGTTGGGTGGGTTTGCTGGCGTTCGAGAAAGGGAATACACCTGCTGTAATGGCTTAGCGCCTTACTTCGATTATTTTTGGTGTGTACACGCACACGCAGCGGTTTGTTGATGTTGTCTATTTTCACTCATCAGCTGAAGGCTATGAAGCTATGAAGGAGGCCATTAAAGTTACCTGACTATTGAGTATGCCTTGGAAAGATGTTCGGATAAAACTTAATTCCCTCTTTATAACGACCCTTATGGGTCGCTATAGTCTCTCGTTATAGAGAGGTTTTCCTTATAGCGAGTGACTACTGTGCATTGTCTAATTGTGTTATGATTTCTTTTCTGGTTTCAGTGGCTGGTCCAAAAGGTCGTGCCAAACGAAAACTTCCTGTTGACGCTTCTCAGCTTAAGAAAGGTCGGAGCCTGACTTGTGAGATGATTGCCAAGTTACCGTCCCATGGGTACCCGTTGGAGCATCCCCACAACAAAGATGGCTACCGGTATATTCTTGCTGAGCCGGACCCCCATGCCCCCTTCCGACAGGTTTGTCAAATCCTCTCGTTAAAAGACACAATCGGAAAGTGGTGAAATTCAGCCTTAAATCACCAATCACGCCATAGTTTATTTCTGACGTTAAAAAGACATATTTTATTTCAGAACATTTAAATGTCCAACAGTCTCCTAAAAAAACACAAATATTGTAAATTTATTTCTTCTGAAATATAATGTATCTTTTTAGCGTCAAAAACTAGTTCCGTTTCAGTTTCAAAACCTAGAAACTTGTTCGTTTAGGAGTTCGACGAAAGCGCAGACTGGGCCGGCAAGCCCATCCCCCCGTGGCTGTACCGTGCGGTAGTACCGGGCACTACCCTGCTGGCTCTCCATGACCGTGCCCCGCAGATCAAGGTGTCCGATGATCGTCTAACAGTCATTGGAGATAAGGGCTACTCCATGCTAAGAGCTACCCATGCCGTAAGCAGAGGGAGCTGGTACTGGGAGGCGCAGATTGTTGACCTACCGGACGGGGGAGCTGCGAGGATTGGATGGTCGCAGGAGTATGCCAATTTACAGGTGTGTTGATAGTGTAAAGAAAGGGATTTAGTCTTGGTCTCTCGATGGTTATCCTTAGATCCCGATCCTATCAAAGTTTTTCTAATCGTTATACACAGCAGGAGGTGTATTCCCTTTCTCGAACGACAGGAAACCCACCCAACTAACACCTTCAAAATTTATTGTAAGAAGAACTGTTCCCCGTATATTGCATCATGGCGTGCCTTATCTTCTTACAATAAATTTTGAAGGTGTTAGTTGAGTGGGTTTGCTGGTGTTCAAGAAAGGGAATACACCTGCTGGTACGTATGGAGAATCCGCCTAAAGCTGTAGGTCACTAGTAGGCTGGGGAGCCACCTGAGCACAATGGATACTTTATGGAATGCCCTATAGGTGCTGAGTTTGTCCCCCACCCTCCCCTACAACCCCTACCTAAGTATTTACGTATACTGGAACGTTCATTCTCCTAGCAGAAAATTTGCTAGTTTCTGGTTTCGAACCTGGGACCTCCAAGGAGCGAGCCCAACTCGCTACCAACCACGGTGCTTTTTACTTTCACTACGCTTGTTAGAATTGAAGGGAGTTCCTTGAACTGATTGCTGAATTTTTTCCGTTTTTAGGCCCCCGTTGGATACGATAAGTTTGGATACAGTTGGCGGTCCCGGAAAGGCACCAAGTTCCACGAGAGTATAGGCAAACACTATTCGGACGGTTACACGTTGGGGGACATTCTGGGGTTCCTTATCGTCCTACCCGAAGTCTCCGGCAAGAGCTATCTCCCTCAAACATACAAGAAAGACAGGGTAAGTAACACGGAACACCATGGTCTAGCTAGAGGTTAAGTATCGGACTAGTGACAGGAGCTTGCGAGTTCGAACTCCGGTGGGCTGAGATTTTTTCTTTTGGATTTTCCGTTTAGGTCAGTGGGTAGTGATGATTCGGAGTGTGCCTTAAACTGATGGTCCCTACCTAGGTCTTTCTAGGAGGTCACAGAAGTGCTAGTGGCTATCTAGCGCATGCTACGGAATCGTTAATTTTTGGCTGCACTTTGCTGTGGAGAGTCGAAAAATCACCCAAGTCCTCTTCAGTTCCAAGGATTTTTAGCTCCGGGTGGGCAGCTTTGCACTGTTTATTTCTAAACGGATTTGTTTTCCTTTTCCGTAGCCACTGGTGAAGTTCAAGAGCCATTTGTACTATGAGGAGAAGGATCATCTGAGTGATGCCCTGAAAAGCCTGAAACCTCTCAAAGGCTCCAAGGTAAGAATCTTTGTTATACAGGATGCTCCCGGATGACGGGGCCGAAAAAATCCATCAATGTGTATAATTTTTGGCTTATTCACGTGGCCAGGTATCAGGTCCTTCCTGACCAACCTACAGGGCCAGAACTAGGCATCGCTAACAGCTTGCGATGGTGATGGTTTAAGAACCATTAAAGGTAGTTGAAGAATAAACAGATGTCTCAGATCCATCTCTAAATATTTGATATATTTTTTGATATTGAAAGAGTAGTGTCTCTTTTTCTTCGTTACTTACACGCCAGATAATTCCTGACAGCATACTAATAGTTGGATCTTCGTTACAGATCTATTTCTACAAGAATGGAGAGTGCCAGGGGGTGGCGTTTGAAGATATTTATGGGGGAGCGTACTACCCTGCTGTGTCGCTGTACAAAAGCACAGCTGTCCAGGTCAACTTTGGACCCACCTTCAGTCATAAACCCGAGATACCATGCAGAGGGGTAAGTACCATTACAGAAACAACAACGACAAAGAGTCTCAGGTTTACATCCCCCTATAAACACCTTTGACTCGCCCTGTCACTTCGGAGAGTAACTTGTATTTAGTAACATTGCAGAAAAAAGTCTGTGGTGGTTCTTAAGGCTGAATATACATTCGCTATTTTTTTACGTTCCGATTTCAAACTTTGGATATTTAAATATTCTGAAATATAATATGTCTTCTTAACGTCATTACTCATGAGGCTGTGTTGTGATTTCACGATTTTGGACAATTTTGTTTTGACAAAAATTACTCGATCGTAAAATCACAACATAGCCTCATAAGCAATGACGTTAAAAAGACATATTATATTTCAGAATATTTAAATATCCAATAGTTTTCTCACGAAGTTTGAAATCGGAACGTAATAAAATAGTGAATGTATATTCAGCCTTAAGCTGCTGGGGGAAATCCTGTCGGATGTGATTTTCACTGCCCTGTGTACGGTTACGGATGGTGGGACCCTGGCTTTTGTATGAATTAGTTTATAATGTCCAACCTGTCTCTTTCTTTCTCGAATAGTTCTAACCTAATTATTTCGTTTATTTCTTCTTAGGTGTGGGAAAAAGCTGAGGAAGCTATTGTGGAACAGACTGTCGCAGACCTGGGATTCCTGACTGAAAACCACGGCAAGCTTAAGCTCGACATATAGCAGATGAGTTCTCTGCTGTAGCTCGTGGACAGCGACTCTCCCTGAGAGCGCTCAGTAGCGAGTATATCGCCAGAAATTCGCGAGAATGTCGCAAAGTTGCAGGCTTGGGTTTCCTTACTGAAGACAAGCTTAAGCTCGACATAGTGCTCTGCTGTAGCTTGTGGACATAGCGACTCGCCCTTAGTAGCGAGCTTATCGCCAGAAAGTCGCGGGAATGTCGCAAAGTTGCTAGAAAGTCGCAGACTTGGGCTCCCTTGGCGTGGATCGTCAGCAAGTTGCCACGTTGTGAAAACGTTGCGTAAAAGAACGTTTGTAGAAAGTTTTGAGAAGCCAGAAATGATGGTCGCTGAAACGTTTCTTTATCTCGTAGAGACACGTGAAAAAGATGACTGAGAAAATAAGTTGCATAGAAAAGAGTGCAGTAGTACTCCCTCAGAGTGACCTGTGAAAATCAAGCCAGAGGCAGTGGTCAGCGAGACCTGCTGAAGAACAGAAAACGGTGGAAGAAACTCCAGGGATGCCGGTTGAAAAAATATTCTGTGGTGGCTGGGATCGAACCGCTGACGCCGCAAGTTTCGGATAAACGTCTGGACCATCGAGGCTGCTCATCAGGTTGGGAAGAGATTCTTCTCGAGTTACTGGAGAGGACATCCTGGAATGGGGTACGTTATATCGTCAAACTTCACGTCGTCATCAAAGGAAAATTAAGGTAATTAGATTTAACATTTTTAAGGTTCGACCTGACGATCATCATCTATTGACACACCCTCTCTATAGTGACCAAATTTACTTGGTTTCTTGTCAGTCGTTATAGAGAGAGATTGGTACCCAACAGCAGTATTAACATGTCTGATTCAATGACACTGCATGACAATGTAAAGTTTTTATATGAAATGAGTCTTGTTTACGTTCCTAGGTGTTTGTAAACGACGTGTAGATCGTCAGGTCGACCTAAGCACCTAAGGGATATCCAGTATTCATTTTAAGGACTGACTTATGCGTCTGTATTGTAAAGGTTGGTTTCATCCGTAAGAGCTACGCTTGGCCAGTCGTAGTAAAAATTGGCTATTCAGGAGACTTGCGATAGTTTGACCAGTAGATGGCACAGCAATACTATTGGTATAATCGTACTGGTGTGCAAGTTATTGGAACATCTTGTACATCCATCTCCAAACAAGCTGCTATTGGAAGGTAATCCACTGGCCATTTTCAAGATGTTATTTAAACTTCTGATGGCTATACTGAGACCCACTATAGACGTCCATGCTCCTAAAAGAAAATCTGCTGGTACCGGTATTTGAACTCGGGACCGCATCACCTTCACAAAGATCACCGAACACACTTAATCGGCCGTCTTCACTTAGTTTACCTAAGGTCTTCTAGATCTTTGAAGGTGTTGGTGTCACAGGATGTTGAAATTTTTATTTTCCTAGCTTGTGCTCTTTTGAGTACGGAGCCTTCATTTGACTGCGCGATTTGGTATGATGATTGGGCTTGCCGAGTAACGGCCTGCACTAATTGTCTAGGTACGGTAAATTGTTCTGATTTTCTTGTATCATAGCGTTGACGACAATTTTGGTGATTTGTTCGACACCCGAATCTGGTGGCCCTGTTCCGTGGCTCGCTGTGACATCTGGTTCGTAACCTGGAATGACTTAACACATTTCCGGGTGTTCCTTTAAGGTTTTATATACTACGCCTTTTAGTTTTGACACATTTATTTTTATTATTATTTATATATTTAATATGCTGACGTGGTCCTTGTGGACCTTTGAATAGAACAGAACAGAAGTTCACTTCACTCCATAGTTGTTGAGGTGGGAGGAGCACCAGTACCGGGGCCCCAAGACAAGACACTCTAGCCGTGCCCTCCACAGAAGTGGGCACTCCCGCAGGATATGTGCAGCTGTCTCTGCCGCAGAGGGAGACTGGGTAGGCAGACGGAGGCTGAGGCCAGCATCGTCAAGATCAGCCGAGAGCCGTGTGATTGCCGCAACAATGTGATGGGCGAGACGGTCCCGCAAGGCTGCCTGAAAGGGAGGGAGGGGGGCGGATGGGAGTAATGATCCGCAAGCAGCATATAGTGCGCCTGCGTTTCATGGGCCTCATCCGCGTTTGTAGGGGGTCGGGCTGAGGTGCGGACCCCATGGTGCCTGAGCACAAAGTCGGTGAGCACATTTGACTCGGCAGGCGTGCGAGCGGTGGGGAACCGCTGCACAACCTTGGCCCAATCGGGCTCACCGGGCTGGGGCACTGTGATAGAAGGCAGTACGTTGCCAGCGGATCGCTTGGTGGGAGCTGACCCATCGGAAAGCGCCTCCTTGAGGAGGGGCACGTCGATGGCCAGGTCCAGGATGGGAGATGAGTTGCCCTCGCCTCTCTGTGGCTTATTCGGGGTCTCATCGGCATTGTTTTCCCCATCGCCCGTTAGGGAGAGCTGGGGAAGTACTCTCCTTGGGCGGCTACTGCCGCCTCGAACATTTTGGTTTATAGCAGACATTGATACGATTACCAACAGTAAGCTTGTGGCAGCTTCCAATACTAACTAACCTACAATAAAACTAACTATTAACTAACAAAAAGGGGGTTGGGGATGGTTACGCCACTGGAGGCAGAAGTGCCAGCCGATTGGTACTACGCCTAAGCACTCCTCCAGTGGTCCTAACCATCACTATACGCGAGGTATTCACGGAACCCGGCAGCAGCTCCTCCACAATACCTAGAGGCTGTGCTAGAGGCCATCGGCCTGGGGCACACTCCTGGTCGCGGACCCAGACCAATGACCCAACGGTGATGTCGGGCTTGGGGGACGGCCATCGCAGCCGCTGAACAAGTGTGTGCCAGTACTCTACCCGAAACCGGTTCCAGAACCCTCGAAGTAGGTTCCGAACACATTCAGTGGGTGGACTTCGTACCCTACCTTCCCATATGTATCGATGACTGCTTGGATGAACTTGAGAGATGGGCTGGCGAATATGACGTCATCGCCTTGCGCATAGAAGTGGCTCACTGACCCATAGCGCCCAACCCTCTCGCCGGCTAACCTCGCGATTATCCTGAAGGAGCAGACGTGCAGGATTGTATCGAGCACCGCTATCCACCGCCACCCGCTGGGCAACCCGTTGGACCATCGGCTCTCCTAGTGGCCTTTGACCTCCACCCTGGCCCCGATTACGAACAGTGAGTCCCACAGAGCCGCCCACACCTTCCGGGCATCCTGCGGTACGTCCGCCCTACATATGTGAAGTCCAATGGCCTTGAACGCGGCCTTTATCGTCGCATAGCTCTGGTGTTGGTCGAACCCTCCCTGGTCAAGGGGTACCTTGAACAAGCCTTCGTTTCTGACGGCGTTTATTAAGTCGAAGTTCCCTTTTTCGCCCGCGAATAGAGTTGGGGAGGGTAGGCCACAGTGGGCCACTTTTTTTTAAAAGCCTGATATCTTCCGATCTGTCAATGTGACTGCATTCAATGAATGCACTACTGAAACGTTGGTTCTTAAGCTTTAAAATGACGTATCACACTGCTCCCTGCTCTAAATAGTTCTTAAGCAAATTAAAGATTTAACGACGCGGGCACACCGGCCCACTGTGTACGATGGTAGTACACAGTGGGCCGGGGCATGGTACACACTGAGCCATCCATGGTTCGGTCCTCAAGATTCGGGGGGATTGCAGGGGCTGGAACCGGAACTGGCTTGGGCTTAGGCTTGGGCTTTACAGCTGGTTTGGAGGATGATTGAATTGGCTGCTGGGACGATGAGGTGCTGGCCACATTGGGGAAGGGCGGAGGGGGTACAATAGGAACACGAGGCTGGCTCAAAAGAGGAATGGTCTTCTGAATGTACTCACGGTGAGAGCTCAGCGCAGCTACTAGATTGGCTGCCGCAGATTCTATCCTCTGGGCCGCACTCCGTGCCAAGCTTTGCTCTGCTGCAGATTTGTCTGGTGGCCTGGTGTTTGGGGCATAAGATGAGGCCAACCTAATGATTGCCGTTTGGTGGGGCCGAAAAACATAGTCTCGACAAAATGCCTCCCAATTAGCGATGTCACTGGCTCCAGGTGGTTGTTCCCATGCTTCTGACTCCGACATTATTCCAGACAAAATTGTTCTATCCACCAATGCTGCCAGTCCAACCGGCTCCGGTAGCTGCCACTTAGACAACAGGGTGGTAAACTTCTTGGTGAGGCGAACCGGAGCATCAGTCGGCTCAATACCATGGGGAAGGAAATCATCAGGAAGAAAAGAGTAAGCTGTGTCACATTTGCTCGGTCCCGGGCCACTGCTAGTGGTCATCTCGTCATCTGATTCGCCGCTTAATACTAATGAATCCTGCAATCTCTTGATCTTTAATGACGGGGTGTCTTGGGGACCACCAGAGGCTGACTCCTCCTCCGGCCTGGATTTCTTCCTGGCCTTCCCGGGCCCCATGGCCGCTTCCGAATGGGTCCTGTAGTCTTTTTCGCGAGGTTCCTTTGGCATTAGGGGGACGGCGGGGCGAAAGAAGGGGTGTTCGTTGATGTTGTGTCAGGGGTTCGGTGCTTTTGTGTTGTCATAGAATGGCCGAGGCTGGGCGTATTCTAAGTATAATAGACAATGTGACTTACCCATAGTTCAGATGAATAAGACTTCAGGATGTCGATAAAATAGAATACTATAATTTTTAAACTTAGGAGTGGTCACTACCACTTAGTATGAGACACTTCACTTTCCCCTTCTCTACTCTTCTCATCTCATCTCTCTTTACCTCTGACACCTCGTTTTTATAGGCTCCTACAGGAGCAATGACCGAACTTTCTAGTCTGCATTCTTAAAGTAAATGCGGCCATTAATTAGAACAAGTAGGATTGTCATCTTCTTAAGTTAAGCATAAAAAATCAATACTTTAGCCTAACACGCGCGGACATTATTCACACGTAGGCTTTGACCTCTAATTGCCCGTCACTGAGAACACCTGCGTAGATCGGATGATCGCGACCTTGAAAGCATCGATCGATATTGGACATTATTAGGCCTACAAGTGCAGGACACTCGACAGTGTGGTATACGTCTATTAATGACTTCAAGACAGATTTAAAGGAACAAATATATTCGTTTGTCACAGAACCTAAAACTTATACAAATGACATTGTCGTAGGGAACTTAATGCTGAAAGAGATGAAACCCCTACGAATATTAGGAGTAGGGAGCAACCTGACTATGCGACTTTTTGTCACAGTAGCTTCATCTTTAACAGTTGGCCAGATGTAGGATTTTTTAAGAAACGTTACGAAAAAGTCATCGTCAGGCAATATTTCTTTGACTTGGCCAACATAAAAAAGTGGCGTTTTTTTCCCTTCAAACCTGACTGCAACGAAACTTCCCACACTAATATCACCATGGACCACAGGAGTTTTCAAAAAATTTGTTTCGTCTATCTCCTCATCTGAGGAAGATGACAAAAAGTCAGACAAGTCATCCCCAACACCTTCAGCTTCACTTTCACTTTCAATAAAGATTTTCCTTTTTACTGGCGCTTTGATTTTCGGCTTGGAGCGTTGCGCTTCTATCTCAGCAAGGCGTTCCTTGACGGGTGTGCTAGTTATTATTGAAGACCTCCTTTTCCTGGAGGGCTTCTGGGTCACACGTGGGCCAGCTTTGGGAAGCGGTCGGAGAACTTCAGGAGACACAATGTCCCCTGAAGAGCAGGCTGGCATACCAGTTTCATCAGGCTCCGAAGGGGGAGCAGGGCGATCGGTAACTGAACTTAGTAAAAAATCATCGACGGTGAAGATATTCTCATTGAGAGGATAAATTCCTGGCTTAGCGAAGCCAGCCTTGATGTTTTTTTGCGTGAAAGCAGATTCAAAAGCTATCCCAACTAGTGAAGCCACTTTGTAGATATCAATGGTTTTACCAGGATTAGAGGCAAGCCAATTATCGCAAGCTGTGTTGTAATAGGCTTTAAAGGGCCCATAAACAGAAACGTCAAGTGGCTGCATTTTGTTGCTACAATGAGGCGGCAAAGTGACGATGTGCACACCTGCATCCCTACATTTATCTATCACTTGAATCGAGATGTGGGCCTCCAAATTGTCAAAAATGACAAGGATTGGGTTCGCCTTTGAACAGTTGGTGAATCTGACGATATGATCAATTACTTGTGGAAACAGTTCTTTTGTCATCCATCCAGATGGGTTTGCCAATCCTACAGTTCCTGTTGGGGCCCCGAAAATCATGAAGTCTTTGAAATTGACTCGAGCTGTCCGCGTTCAGCGCTTGTTGCTGCAGCCAACTGCTTAACACCTTTTTCACTGACAACTTTTTTGGGAACTTGGACTGTTGTTGTAGCCGTCTCGTCAAGGTTGAAAATTCGCAATGCATCGATCTGAGGATATTTACTGAGAACTTCTTTCAAATTTTCGAAGAACTCTTCAACATTGGTTTTGTTAAAAGAAGTAAGCCGAGAAAGGCTACAGGCCTCTGGCTGACGAACTGAAAGCTTGTTACGTTTTAAAAATGAGCGCAACTAATCCTATCCTGCCATTTTTGACGTTGCCCATGATTTCGGCATTTTGCAGTTATTTGCTAGTGCTAATTCATATGCCAGTTCTCGGGTCTTTTTCGTTGAAAGACCAAACGCCATTTTGGCAGACGTCATCAAATATTCGGAAAACTGCGCCTCTAATTCCCTTGTAAAGACTCTGTTAACAGAATAATTGGGTTCACAGAGAGCCTCCGGGTATGTGCTTGTCTTTTTCAGGTATCGCTGTAATGTCGCCTTTGCAATTTTACACGTGACAATGCTCTTCTGCATGACATGCCGTCCTTGACCATGTTCACTGCCTTTTCGATGTCTTGGTGACTAAAATTTGCAATTTTTCTTTGTTTTGGCTTTCGTCCCATCTAAAAACGAAATAAAACACACGTTAAGCTACTTCACAATTGACCAGTATTGAAACTAAAACAAAATTGGCAACTTATTTTGATTGTGGTACACAGTGAGCCGCGGCCCACTGTGTACCGTCGCTTCCCGGCTCACTGTGTACTTCCGCATGCTTCCAAAAAAGAACGTTGCTAATAGCGCTTAAAAAAATTTTGTGTTATGAAACAACAACATTAGAAGGAGCTCAAATCACACACTTTCGCACTAGTTTATAGAAAAATAATGATTCGACACTTACCTATACCAGGATCCCAAAGCAGGGCCAACTAAGTGAAACGTATGAAATCCGACGATCAGCCTTTTAATGGTGTTGCAAAAATAAGGAATGAAGGTTTTTGTGTTATGAAACAATACATTAGAAGGAGCTCAAATCACACACTTTCGCACTAGTTTATAGAAAAATACTGATTCGACACTTACCTATACCAGGATCCCAAAGCAGGGCCAACTAAGTGAAACGTATGAAATCCGACGATCAGCCTTTTAATGGTGTTGCAAAAATAAGGAATGAAGGTTTTTGAAATATTGTTGGTTTTCAGGCTGAATATCATGAAAATATGAATATCTAAGTGAGTTCAATTCGGATCTCCGCCATTGTTTGTCAGCTTGTGCATTATGTTGGTACACACGTATGATCCAAATATGGCGCGTTTTTAACAAAAGTGGAGGGAAATTTGAACAGTGGGCCACTGTGTACTGCGGCCCACTGTGGCCTACCCTCCCCTACTCAGTCTACTTCCGTGCAATCCGCGATCCAGGGTTGCTGAGAGGTAATTCATTTTCCTGTAGACCTCATTCCCGGTCTTAACGACCCCGCGAATCTTGAACTGTCTGGTGACACTTTCTTCTAGCAGACGATGCTTTTTTTTGTAAACAAACAATAATAATGTCAAATGAATTTCCTTCAGATATTTATAACGATAAATGGTATGTACCTATCTCTATAATCGGGCTTTTTTTTAGCCAGTATTATCTCCTGTTACATACTGCCACCGGCGAGGTCGATCGATATATCGGTGACTTTTGGAATAGTTCTATTATTCTTTAGGCCCAGCCTACAAAATACAAGTTAAAAAATACCGGAACGGTACAGGTGCATCTTCCTTAAAACCCTAACTGGAGGTTAAACTGTAAAAACAACCATACACACTAACCTTTCCAGCTATTCTTGAGCTCTGCACATGCAGAAGTTTTTCATGTTAAAAAATGAACTGCATGGGAGCATACGCAATGCATGGCTGTATGTTCCTCGTTGAGTGAGCTTCCTCCACCCCCCGGGAACATGCTTCCGGAGGCATATCAATAGGACACAGTGGTGCCAATTGTCCGATAGGTAAAACGTTACAACGGGTCGTACGGCTGGCACCAATTCTTTAGTGAAAGGAGTTATGGTGCGGTTTATCTGGCCACAGTTCCTCCCACGATACCTAGAAAACAGCAAATTTCTACATTTTTTCGCACATATTACCTATGCAGGATGGCACTGACCACCTTTGCACATAATTTTTCTGCGGAACGATTTTGTAGTGGTAAACGTTTTCACGCAAAGTCCCACCCAATGTATATCTTCCTCTGAAATAATTTCATCTTTCATTATAGGACGGCAACCAACAGGTGTTTGAGCGAATTGTTCCAAGTGCAAATATCCCATACGAAGTACGCTGTCTAGGAAGCAATTCTAATGAAGTGAAAAAATTGTCGAGGTAAATGACTGTTGTTGCCTTTGTCCTCTCTGGAATTGAGTGACACAGCCCCAATACAATTTTAGCCCCTAAGCCTAATTTTTCTTCCACTGTGGGAAACGTATGATAACGAAAAGTATCGGTGAACAAGCACAACGTTAGCAACACTCTCCCATTTTAGTCGAAGTTTTTTCCGCCCATGGATCACATAAAAAATTTTGCTGTCTTACCCCATGTTAGTCTCTTCCCTCCTTGTGTTCTTTTATACATAACTACATGCGACTATACTACTAGACCAGGTAGGTACTATTACCTACCTACTCTTCGCCAAGACCTCGGGGTGTTATATGCCACATCCGGATCGGGGTCTGCAACAAAGCATTCCGTAATTCAGCTCTTTTTCAGCCACTACCGATTTCATGTCTACGAGACAATATCTGCCAATATTAGCAAAACAAAGTTTTTGTTTGGTCAAGACGGATTTTACGCTTTACAAATCGACCGATAATCTCGAAAATTGATTAAATTGATCTGAGATAGATGCTTCAGACTCATCCCTTTTAAGGGTCCGCTATACCTGACGGTGCATTTTTTGCCGCCCATAACATTAACATTGCGAGCGGCGATTCATTTTCAAGGTTTACCCTTCGTTGGAAAGGCACAAAATTTTGCCTGTACCTAGCCCTAACAATATGCTAGGGAGTGTTCGAAGCAGATTTCCCAATTTCTCACTGGTTTCTTTTATTGCAACTGTTTTGCAAATGCTAGCATCGCATACCTCAAGAAAAGTGCTGTATCTCGAAAACCAGTAAAAAAAATGGGAAATCTGCTTCGAACACTCCCTAGAACATTCTTAGGGCTAGGTACAGGCAAAATTTTGTGTCTTTCCAACCAAGGGTAAACCTTGAAAATGAATCGCCGCTCGCAATGTTAATCTTATGGGCGGCAAAAAATGCATCGTCAGGTATAGCGTCCTCTTAACAGAATTTCGATTTTCCAAAAATTATGGCCGTTATAAACAAAAGAATAAACGAGTAACTTGCGCACAAGCCGAAACTTCACCATTCTGTGGATATGCTTGATATTCGGCATACCTGGGCCTAAAATTATTGCTTAGGGGTGTGCAAAATATGAACTTGATAAATCACAGTTGTAAAAAATGTAAAAAGTAAGAGAAAGTCAAGTGTGACCATTGTGGAGCCTCATTTGTTTAACCTACGCTAATGCCCGCTGGGACTACACACACGGGGGGCTAGCACTTTTCGCCAAGCTGTGTGGAGTACATATTAAGTACTTATAGTAAATATGAAGTATTCTCACATGTACTCCAGATTGGTACATGACATATCTCTGGTGACAGGAGTAAATGGGCGCAAGTTCCCGGCTGGGATCTTGACGGATGCCTGAAATTTCATTTAATTGGTATTGGTATGACAGTGAGTCAGTCTGCCAATCTACTAACTTGCAGCGCAAGAGAGGGGAGTGTGCGGCAGCTTGCATCACGCTTTCCAGCTATTCTTGAGCTCTGCACATGCAGAAGTTTTTCATGTTAAAAAATGAACTGCATGGGAGCATACGCAATGCATGGCTGTATGTTCCTCGTTGAGTGAGCTTCCTCCACCCCCCGGGAACATGCTTCCGGAGGCATATCAATAGGACACAGTGGTGCCAATTGTCCGATAGGTAAAACGTTACAACGGGTCGTACGGCTGGCACCAATTCTTTAGTGAAAGGAGTTATGGTGCGGTTTATCTGGCCACAGTTCCTCCCACGATACCTAGAAAACAGCAAATTTCTACATTTTTTCGCACATATTACCTATGCAGGATGGCACTGACCACCTTTGCACATAATTTTTCTGCGGAACGATTTTGTAGTGGTAAACGTTTTCACGCAAAGTCCCACCCAATGTATATCTTCCTCTGAAATAATTTCAACTTTCATTATAAGACGGCCACCAACCATAGGCGTAGCAGGACCAAAAACCTGGGGGGGCTAAGTCCCCCTAGCCTTCTCCTCACCCGGGGGGGGGGGGGGGGGGGCATGGCATTAGTGACGTTATGTGTAGGTAGCACATCACATGCAACATCACTTTTCTTGAGGTGAAAAATGCCCAAAACTCTTACACAAAAGTTCCAAAACTTATTTACCTACTGACCGCATGAAGAAGCAGAACTAGGAAGCAGGAGAAAGATTTTATTTGCCATTTAAATACAACAAAAACCATGTATGTAAGGTTCCGCACTTGTACATCTTGTTTCGAATTCCAGTTCTTTAGAGATAGGTACCTATCGTGCCTACGCTCCGTCGCAACAGAAGTTAAGTATACTGGAATAACAGTGCATTCCTAAAGAAATGCGAGATACAAGAGAAGCAACTATACACCTACATACCTATTTAAATCAAGTTTTGACTTCTTGTCTTCTTTTTTTGTTTAAAAGAGTTGACCAGCTGATCATGGTCCAGAGATTTGACCACTTTACTTTCAATGTTCATCAGCGCCAAAGAACTGAACCTGTCTTGGGACATCGTTGTCCTCAGCCACGTTTTCACTCGCCTCATCGCCGAGAAGCTTCTCTCTGCGGAAGCTGAGGAGATCGGTATAGTCAAGGCAACCTGCAATAGTTTGAATAAATTTGGGAAGAGGTCCGCCTTTATAGTTTTTTTAATTTCAGACAGTGTGACGCAGCTTAAACAGTTTTTCAGCACCGTAGCTTCAGCATTTAGGGCGTCAGAGTCCACATTCAAGACAGTCTTATAGTTTTCAGTGAACTCTTCACTGTTGACCATGTCCAGCAGCATGAAGTTGTTCACAGCCGTGGCAAATTCCATATTTCCAAATCTGGACTCCATACCGGAAATGACCCTGTCCAAAATTTGGAAGTACAGAACTCGCCAATAGCTCTCCTCTGACTGGTAGTTCTCTGAATCTTCCTGCCCCAATGGGGCATCGACAATGAAGTCAGTCAGGCGCTTGCTATGCGTTTGCCTTCTCTTCTTTGATGCTCTTGGTATTGTGAGTTCTACATCGTTTTTCTCAGCTAGCTCTTGGATTGTGTTCCAAAGACAGAAATTCTCCCTGCACTTTTTTAGTGTGGCCATGACTCCAGTCAGTAAGGTCGATGCATCGGCAAGGGTAGCATTTTTCGTTTGGAAGTAAGTGCTCACGACGTTCATTGTTTGCAATATATCTTTCATGATGACCAGACACACGATAAAACTTCCAGACAATAAGGAAGACAGAATTCCCCCTGCCTCGACGGCATCTTTGTCCTTTCCTTCTCTGATTTCATCTTCAAGAACAGTTCTGATAGCCTCAAAGTTTTCAAGTATGTATTGGCAGTTCTTATATCTGCAAGACCATCGCGTGGTACTGAGGCTGTTCAACTCCCGCTTTGGTAAACCTAACGATTTTTGCATTTCTTGAATCATGTGGTGGCTACTAGGCTTACAGAAATGGTGGTAAATCGCTTCGACTGTGTTGAAAAAATGAACGGCAAATTGCACATTTTCACATGAGTCGGACACGACAAGGTTTGTCCTGTGAGCCAGGCAATGTACGTATACAGCGTAATCGTGCCTTTCCTTCACGATGGCCTGAACGCCACGGTGCCTGCCGGACATCACCGACGCACCGTCATAGGACTGAGCGACAACAGGAACAACTTCGATTCCTAGTTTCTCAAAGAGTGAAAACATCATGGAAACCAGAGAGGAAGCGTCGCGAGCTTCCGAACAGTTAATGAACCCGAGAAAGTGTTCCCGTATCTCCAGCTCATTTCGTTTGGGGTACCTTACAACCACTGACATTTGTTCTTCTTTAAATGAGCGGGCTTCGTCCAGTATAACGGCAAATATGCCGGCATCTTTTATGGCTTTTGATATCTGGGAAAGAATTGTGTCAGCAATTACTGAAATTATTTCATTCTGAATTTGGGGACTGACGTATATATGTTGTTTTAACCGTTTTTGGAAAGATTCATTATTTTTCCCCAGCAACTCTGCAATTTCAAGGAAATTTCCTTTGTTCGGAGAATCTTCTGATTCGTCGTGGCCCCGAAATGACAGCCCTTGCCGACCCAAGAATACAATAATTTCAACAAGGCGTGTAACGTACTCATCGTCTTCTTTTTGTTGAGCTTCACATTGTTTAGACAACTGATCTAATACATTTAGCGCTTTTCCTTGTTTCTCCATCTTGTATGCTATAAAGTGCTGCATACATTCAATGTGAGTAAGCGACTGATTATGCTTATCAATGGCATCCTTCAATTTTTTCCACTTTTGAAATCCTTTTGTCACGAATTTTTCATTTTGCTCCCTGTGGACTGATTTGACGACGAAGTGGCGGCAGACAAAACAGTAGGCTCTGTCGGTCTTCGTGGAGTACTCCAGCCACTCATATTTTTCAAAATATTTTTATGAAAATGATCTTAACTGTCCTCCATATCCTCTTTTTGGGTAACTATCCAGTCTTGGTTGGGAAGGCCCAAACTCCAGAGACCCCAAGGTGTCAGGAAAGTCAGGAAGCAGCGATGACGATGAATCTCGGGGCGTTACTGATGCAGACGATGGTCCAGGAGACTGGCGTGTTTCGGATTCTTGGCTCACTTTCAATGGTATCGGCTCTTTTGACGATGACGGTGATGGAGGAGGACCTGGAGCTGGAGTAGGAGACTTCTTCTTGAAGAATCTTCTGATATCCATACTTTCAGATTTTCCCGAGTTAACTGGAATAGTAAGACCATCCAATAAAAAAATAAAATAGGTGAATATAAGGTAGCTACTCAGCAAAGAAGCTAAAAGCTATTGCCACGGACAATATATCACTCGGTACAACGGCATGCATGATTCCGAGTAATATTTAACTCCCCATAGTAACAGTACCTAATCAATAAAAACCGAGTAAAGACCTGCTTACTGCTTATATTAGTAGGTGCGTTACTTACCTTTATAGTGGGTAGGTAATCGGTTCTCTGGTGCCTATTATTCTGTTTTGAAATGACACCTACTTTGTTTTGATAAATCATGAATCTCTATGTGGAGTAGTATCGACACGACGTATCGTATCGTATCGAAACATTGCGTCCATTTTTCAAAACTTTGGCGGGAACTGATTATTTGGTGTAAATTGAATGTAAATATGAAATGTATGAAGTATGCTAGTCTTATTTTATTTTTCAATAATAATAATATTGTAGGTATATAATTTTTTTTTAGTTATTTTTGTATTTTTCCTTTATTTTCAATTTTTTTGTTCGAAAAATCCTGGGGGGGGGGCTAGACGGATTCTGGGGGGGGCTAAGCCCCCCCAGCCCCCCCTTGCTACGCCTATGCCACCAACAGGTGTAAGTGCAGTTGAAAAATTGACTTTCAATTGGATGGCGTGCATGGACTCTGAAGTTCAGGTTCGTGTTGAACAATTTAATTTGCATGGCACTAAGTGGACTTTCATTGGAGATTTTTGGTGTACCATTATATGTGAAATAACCGAGATACCGCCTATGGCCATCCTTAAAAACATCTTTCCCGGTCCCCCACAAAGTCGAATGTATTTTAGGAAGAAACATTGGCACCCAATGCGTGAGAATTTTTACCACTACAAAAAGGTACCACTACAGGCGGGGGTACCAAAAGGTAAAGGTACCAAAACACAAAGACTGTAATGCCCCTGACAGAGAAATTACTTACCCATAACGGATAGTTCGCTTGTTAGTCAGAATGTATAAACCTATTGGCTTCTCGTAAACGCAAATAGCCTCCCAAATCACTAAATTGGAATTAGTGTCGTACCAGAATACTCCTGCCATTTTTTTTTTTTTTTTTTTTTTGTAACGATCGCTGATTTATCACTTGTACAGCAGGTGTCACTGATGTACTTGTTCGAATCACTGAGGATGCCCGACTGAATCGAATGCATTCGATATCCGCGATGCATCATCTCACAGCTGGACCAGCAAATGGTACTTTTCCAGGGGGTGGGCGCCTGCTTCTAACAATTTGTGAGGCGACTCACCTGTTTAGCTTCTAAAAGATCTTTTTCCAATCCAGTCTCAGCACTAGTCGTACTTTCTATCATCCCATTATAACCTTATGTCTTTTCGTTCCTCGTTTGATTTCACCTTTACCCCAGCTCGTACGAAAATTTTATATCCCCATTTCTTGGGTTTGTTTTTGAGGTACTGGCAGCGGTTACCGGCCATGGTCCCTTTATAAGGGACCATCATTTCGTCGATAGACTGCCTCCTTTCGTTGTCAGTGCTCTGAAAGTTTCTTTGAAGCAAATCCACGAATGGACGAATTTTGCAGTAACGATCATCGTCAGCTGTGGAATTGTCAGCCAAATGAAGAAAAGAACGCAGTTTTTTATATTTTTTCAATGGCATACTGTTTTTTACTTTCGTGTATCCTATACGGTTGCTCCAATACGAGTAATCGGTATAGGCAGGTAGACGACACACTCCCATAATGAGTTCTATTGCAATGAAGTCTCTAATGTCTCTGTATCTCATGGTTTGTTTGACGTTTAAGATGTCTTTGTCAGAGGGATTTTCTAGATATCTACTTTCATAGTTGACAGCAAAAAGCAAATCTGGACGTGTCTTGTTTGAACAATACGAGAGAGAACCCACTGCCTCCCTGTATGGAAAAGTCTGTTTTAAACTTCCTACTTCCGACTCTGTTCACAAATGGGAGTTTTAGTAGCGTTGGCCTCAGCCATCCTGAACCTTTCTAGGACATTGTCAATGTATAGTTTCTGAGAAATTTTTAACGATCCCTCACTTCGTTCAATTTCCATGCCTAGGACGATAGACTCCTGGGCTTGTTTGTCAGTAAAGCTATAAAACGCAGCTCGAAATTTTTCGCGATCTCTTTGCGGATCTGCCAAAAATTGCCGAGGTTTGAAGGTTTTTCCATATAAACTGCCACAACGTTCATCACTTCCTTACTTGTCAATCCTAATCCCCACTTGTTCATTATCTTCAGCTTTTCAACTAGGGCTTCTTCCACCTGCCAGTGCAACTGTTGCTGACGAGCGCCCGGTTTCCCCAGATTAAGGTGCTTCTGGGGATTTTGTACATTCGGCTAGCAGCTTTGCAAATACACCATTTTTTATTGCGTCTTTTTTGCGTCTTTCAACTCATCTTTGTACTTGGGACCAACTACTATACATATCGACTGCCTCATGTAAAAGTGGCGTAAGCGCCACAACCTTAGTTTTGAGATAATCGCGTTTGAAGTTTCGATTTTGGTTTTTCTTACATAACTCGGTTTGTTTGGAAGATACCTGGTTGAAATTTGGTGCACGGGTTGACAATATCGTTACCTTTTCTATGATGTGATAAATTTTGGGAAAATTGTTGACTAAAAGGTACTTTTTGGTTGTTACGTCATTATTTTCCAAATGGATTCTGTGTTAGAACGCCTTAACTGCCATGGCTTTGGAATGTTATGGCGAACAAAAATGACACAGCAACCATCATCAAGCACGCTTAGCTCACGGGGCAGGTATGGGGTAGGATTTTACCTCCCCTGTTTTGCTAATTTTCCCTCTTGTATGCTCTTGTTCTGAATGGCTACCTACTGAAAAAATGTGTTCAAGTCTTCTTCGATACTTATAACAAAACGCATGTTTATTTCCTTAAAAAATGTAATCCCAATAAAGATACAAAAATGCAACGAACAATCGAAGTTTAAAGTACGAACCTTGGTAAGTTCTTACGTTGGTTCAGAAAAGTTAAGCAGCCATTTTTTTCTTCAGTTCCTCCCTCATTGCTGCTAGGGGAAGATCGTCTTCATCTTCACGCATCACCGCGTTCGGAAGATTCTCATAGAAGGAGTGGTAGATTTTTGGTATTACGTCGGCTTTACAAAGAGTGATTAGTTCGTTGAATTTCGCTTTTGAGATTGGCAGCTCTTCACTGTATGGTGATGACAGATCCATAATCGAAGAGCAGACAGTAGTAGCAGTAGAAGTAGAAGGTTTTTGTTTCCTGACATTCCGGGTGTCCACAGATTTGAACTCTCCCTTCATTTCTTCTTTGTATTTGAATTTGGTTGGATGTTCTTTTTTAAATCTGAGCCATTTGATTTGGTTCCACAAAACTTTCTCTCCAGTTTCGGAGAAGGACATGTTAGGGAAAACTGGGCGAATGCGCATAAAGTCGAGTGAGTCATACTTTGAACAGTGTACCTTTCCCCAGACTTCTTAGCCAATCTTATAACATTCAGCCAGTCTTCAGGCACGCAGATTTTGGCAAATTTTGTTGCTGTTTCAATAGTGGCGTTCATCGAGTCGCACTCCATATTTGTATGGCCTCATTCCAGAAACTTAAGGTCATTTTCCCTCGACTTTTTTCCAGGATTGTGCAGAAGTTCTTCATGTTGGCGAGTTGCAAAGTACTCTCTACACAACTGTCGGGTGTTTCGCAATTCCATTCATCTCCCTTTGAATTTAGTCCCCCGTAAAGCACGCGAAGCCTCTCAGACTCGCAGCTTCTACAGTACACTATGCTGAATGTAGAACCAAATGCGCCAGCCCCGCGGCCCTCCTGTCGCAGACAGATTGGTACATGAAATATCTCTGGTGACAAGAGTAAATGGGCGCAAGTTCCCGGCTGGGATCTTGACGGATGCCTGAAATTTCATTTAATTGGTATTGGTATGACAGTGAGTCAGTCTGCCAATCTACTAACTTGCAGCACAAGAGAGGGGAGTGAGCGGCAGCTTGCATCACGCTTTCCAGCTATTCTTGAGCTCTGCACATGCAGAAGTTTTTCATGTTAGAAAATGAACTCTGCAGAATGCAGTGGAGATGGTGAAGCCCATTCACTACTTGGTCATATAGACCACTCGAGACACTTCAGCTGCTGCCGTAGCAACAACTTGAGCATTCTGCTGAGGTGTATCCACAAGAATTCTTCTAGTTCCATTCATGAATTCGTTGAGAGCCGTCGCTCTAAAAAAAAAAAAAATGTTTACTGCAACAGTTAGAAACTTTTCGTTAGCTCTGCTTGTGCAGAAGTTTTTCATGTTGGTGAGTTGCATAATACTCTCTACACAACTGTCGGGTGTTTCGCAATTCCATTCAACTCCTTGCGAATTTAGTCCCCCATAATGCACGTGACGCCTCTAAGACTCGCAGCTTCTAAGGTACAGGGCTATTGTAACAGAAAATATTATGTTTACGGAGTTGAAGCCTCAATTTATCAAAAAATAACCCATTACCAGTTTAAGCTTCTTGAGTTCTGCACTTGCAGAAGTTTTTCATGTTGGCAACTAAGTCTGCAGAATGTAGTGGTGATTGTGGATCCACGCCACTGCTAAGTGATAGACCTCACACTACTACTTAGCCGCTAAGCCCGTCAGCGTCTACGATTCAGTGCCATTCGTATAGGTACCAAAACACAAAGACTGTAATGCCCCTGACAGAGAAATTACTTACCCATAACGGATAGTTCGCTTGTTAGTCAGAATGTATAAACCTACTGGCTTCTCGTAAACGCAAATAGCTTAGCTACTTAGCCGCTAAGCCCGTCAGCGTCTACGATTCAGTGCCATTCGTAACATGGCCAGTTGATGCCATTGTGCGAGTGGTGGAGGATGTCCCTGATGTCGATGGAATCCACGTCGTTTACTGCAACAGTTAACAACTTTTCGTGGGTTCTGCTTATGAGGAAGTTCTTCATGCGCGCTTGAGACAGGAGTGAGCGGCAGCTTACAATACGCTATCTAACTTTTCGTGAGCTCTGCACATGCAGAAGTTTTTCATGTTGGCAGCTATGTCTGCAGAATGGAGTGAAGGGTGTGAATCCACTACACGAGCAGCTTATTTTTCGTGACGTTTGCGGTGTTTCATCAGCAAACTGTACCTTCCGCTTGGCTTGACTGAGGAGTTGGTGGTGTGATATTTTTTCACATCGCCGTCATGTTGTGAGCGTGATTGTGTAGTTATCCCTATCATTCGTTGTACCAAAGTACGTCAAATACATTTGTGTCCCGTGCTTTTATAACCGTCTCGCCTACTGTGGCAGACGTCATCTTCATGCAGGCTCTCAAGTCGTGCGGATTTTTTTTTTTTTTTTTTAGGAGAGCTGGCTCTCATGGCTTGCTGATTTTGACTACTTGCAGAAGTATTGCGTGGAAAAAAAAATATTTTTGAATCAAGGGGGTCCTCTGACGTGTCTAATCTGGTGACACAACCAGTCAAAATCCGTACAATAAACAAGTAGGTAGTTTTCGCGCCGTGCGACCCACATTATAACATAGGGGTTGGTAACCCGAAGAGATCTGAAGTATCAATGATTTATTATAGTTAACCGTATTAACTTCGTTTTCTTTACCGGGGAGGGGTACGCTATGTTAGGTGACTTCCCGAAAGTTCTTACAAAATGGGATCGGTAATAATTACTGTTTTTTGGCACCACCTTATTTTCAACTGGTGCGAAACATTTCGTGGTTGCTTTCTTTGCTTACCTTGATCTTCTTTCCGCGCCTTCGCTGGCATGGTACAAGGGAAGTGTACTTGAGGATGGTTGAATCCTGGGCTTGTTTGATTTAGCATAAATGGTAAACTCCGCCTCTGTGCTGGAAAGCGCTATTACTGATTGTTTCTTGGAACACCAAGCAACCGCACCTCCACATTACATCAAAACGTATCCTGCAGTGCTGTGGTATCACTGCCGTAACTCTCGTCACAATAGGCAAGAACTTCGTAAGAACAACCAGAGCTGTAACGAATGCCAACTCCTTTTGAACCTTTCATGTATCTCATGGTTTGTTTGACGTTTAAGATGTCTTTGTCAGAGGCCTGGGCCTAAGTACCCTACGCCTAACCCAGTTTTTATTGCCAGCCATTATACTTACGAGGAGTTTCCGTAGTTGACACTGACATTCTTTTTGACGAAGGTGGGGTCATGGAAGAAATGTTCGGTACTGTCACTAGTAACACCGTGGCGTCCTCGTTACCTGAAGCAAAATTGATGTAGCAGCTTATATCCGTTTACAAATCTGGGATTAAGTCAATATTTCAACTCAAATAGATACAAATCGAGGCTGTGGTGGTTCCGAACCCACCTAAAAGTCCCCATCGTGTACCATATTATGGCTGGGGATTTCTTCGGACTGCTGGTTGAAGACGACAGATAATTTATGAAATAGTGGAGGGTATTTAAAAAAAATAAATAAATAAATAGCATGAGACTGTCCAAATAGGCCTCAGCTTGGAAATTTGCTGTAAACACCTACTTTCATTGTTTTCGGCAGACACCGGACGCAGTCCAGGTTTCAGCAGCGGGTTGATGGGTGCCCTGAGATCTGCTGGACAGTACCGCCCGCTCCACGAAAATTCGTCTGTATTTCGTCTGTATCTCTCTAAAAAAAAAATTGTGTACAGACATAAAATGATAATCTCAGGAGTGGTCGCTTCCACGGGCCTGCCTGGACGTGGGTCGTTCTCAGTGGAGCTTCGGCCTCATTTAAACTTGGACCAATATTACACTGTATAAGGAGAAGGGGAAGAATCACCGTACACAGCCAACATCCGCTCATGAATCACTTTTGGTCAGTTTCCCTCCAGGGTAAAAAATTTGATGACCGAACGATGCTCCAAGTTCAAATTTTCCATCTTTTGTCTTTTGCAATCATTTGGAGGTGGGCCAATAACTTGGCCCAGTTTTGGCCCAAACGCGTTGGTCATCACTCTGGTAGGACTATTCGATCGATTTCAATAAAAATTGTACGACTTCCCCATACTTTCGAGCAGGCGATGATTGTTCAGGTACACCATATCTTCTCGAGACAATTTCGCTATCACCTCATCTAAGCCTGACTCACATATTTGATCAGGTTTTTTAATTGTGTTATACTGCTGTATTGTCAACGCCTCGACTTCTCCCGGGCGACGTCGGTTGAACACTATGAGTCGAGCCAAGCAGTGTTTCGCCGCACTTGACCACTGTGTTTCCGACCAGTGAGCCAAGGCCAGTAACTTTTTCAGTTCGATAGTGAGCTTGTAAATGAATTTAGTCACGACGTGGGACTTGGGTACTTTCGTCTCGAGGTTAAATTTGAGTATTTTTTGAGTATGTTGCGAAACGTTCGAAATACTTTCTTTACTTTCAGTGTTAAATAGCATTAAAAAGTCCCTACACTGTTCTCTGTCTTCTTTGCAACCATGTTTTACATATTCCTTTTCAAGGAAATATGCATAGGCCATTAGGACCTGACAGTATCTCTCTGCCGATGCCGGCATTTTGAATGTTGCCCCTTGACATGAAACCCCATACCCAGACAGTTCTTTGACTGTATTTATCAGCGTAATTACGTACTCAGTACGTTTTTGAGCAAGCAATTAGGTCCCATTTTGTCACGAATATTTTGCTGCAGTCGCACCAAATCTCTTTATGTTGGAGCAAACTTTTCCCGAATTCGGAATGATTCAGGATATCTAAAAACGACTGAAGCTGCTGGGTTGTCTGGGTTGTGACATGATGCTTTGTTACCACAACAGGCGTGATAGGTGTCCAGGTTGTCTCTACCGATAGAGACTGGGGGGTTGGCGGCTCTTTGACTAGTATCGCAGCCGTTGAAGATTTCCCAAAGTGCGCGGGCGCGGGCGGTTCGTCCGGCAAGTATAAAGGTGAGTAGTCAGGCAGCGCGAAACGTCCCAACTGGTAGTAATCGGGGTCTTCTGTTACCAATTCACTCTGAAAACAACACGCCAATCGGAGTTTAAATTCAACTTTTATACTGGCAGGTAACGTCACTGTTGACGGGATGACAACCGAGACATAATATTATTTATTCCAGAATTTAGGTTAAGCTAGAAAGGGAAAAGTAAGGAAATTTAGGAATACAAGCAGAAACATGGTTGGGCATGTTCTCTGATCCTTCCTGAACACCCTCTGAAAATTCCCAAAAATTCCCGATGGGGAAACTATCCGAAATATTGAAAAGTAGTCGGCCATGTTGGATTCGTGTACCTGATGCCTTCTTGGGTTCATAGCTACGAACCTACAGGTCGCACACGAACACAAGTTGCAGAAAATTACTCTGTAATGTCAGGGCTAAGAAGACAAATCACACCAATAAATCTCAGTTTAACACTTTAACAGTAATTAACGAAATAATTAACGGAATCCTCGGTGAGATCAGAAGGGAAAAACTTCAGAGCCAGTTTCTGAGCCTTTTTGCAGTCCAAATCCAAGTTATGACTGACACAAAAGTTATAAAGCATTAATTGAAGAATTTAAATATGTAGTTGGTTTTCACCTGAAGTTAAAACTAGGCGAGTTATAAGCAAATCACCAGAGGCATGTTCTCTAATACCTCGCGTTATCATAGGAAGATATGGCTATTTCAAGCGTAAATTTCAAGATTAGGGTACCAGTCTTTTTACAAATTCAATAATCCTGCAGTAATTTTCATCTTGACTACTCGAAATTAAACTAACTGAAGATTACATTAATGTAGTGCATATCCTGCTTAGCTTAAGGTGTGTAACCTCCGGTTAAGCTCAGGTTAAGGTAACCTGTGCCTCACCGAAACCAGCAACCTTTCTTAGAGGTTTCTATCTTTAATTTAACCGGAGGCTAAATGTTATGCTTAAAAAAGACAATTTAACGTCTGTTTCAAGTAGTCCGTCGAAGCCAGTCCTATACGGTGGCAAACTCCATCGATATTTCCTTGTAAGAATCCATCTAAATAATAAGGTTCGAGGAGTTCATTGTGATAACTTTATTTTTAACCGGAGGTTAAATTACCATAAATATTTTAATCTCAGTTGTTATTGTAGCCTGTGCGAAACCTACTTATTCTGACGCAGAATCCAGAACCCACCTAGTTACCAGTAAGCTGGCAATCATCCATCAAAGCTGAGTCATCGTCAAATTAATCAGATGATTCCACGGATTCTTCGAGGTCACTTGGCCGGTTCGAGCAGCCGTCACCGGCACAGGTTCCGCATATGGACGAGCAGTAAAGCCCTCCTTTCTGACATTCGCACCCTCGCTCGCAACCAGCTTTACAGTTGCAGCTGACGAGGTTTGTCAGGTTCTCCGGAGCAGGAGGCCAGGTGGTTGAAATAGGAACCAAATTTCCACTTCTACCTGCTTTCCACCCCCATTCATCCGGGGCCAGGTTGACACCTAGCCATTCCTGCACTTGATGGTCACCGAAAGCTGTGCTGCCTTGCTGCAGCAGCTGTTGGTGGGAGGATGGCTATGTCGAATTTCGCGGTCAACGGTTGTTTGGCGATTGTCTGCAAGTAATTTTTGTAGCGAAGTTTTTTTAAACTGTCCCCCTTTTTCCCTCCGTAAAGTGCGATGAGGAAATCTTCCACAGCGGCAGCAATAATCGGCACAAGGGATAGGTAGGATGGCATTTCATGGATGGGACTTTGATCACACGTAACACAGAAACTGACATTTCTTTGGACGCGAATGTGGCAATAAATTTTGAATTTGACCACCCTATAGCGAACGACGCCTTGGCCAGACAACTGAGTAATCCCAACGCATTTTCTGAGAATGCTATCAAGCATCCCGCTTTCATAACTCATAACTTCCAATTCTTCCATGGAGTTATCATCATCATCTTCTATGGATTCTAATGTGGATGCAAGTTCGCTCCCGGAACTCCTATCAGTACTACTACTGTTGGTCTCATCGTCATCATCATCAAATTCATTGTCCGAAATATCTAAGTGAAAAGGATTTTCACTATCCGTACTATCCGTCTCTCCTGGCACTATTATGTCCCGAGCCGGAGGAATGGGATCAAGATCTCTGAAACATAAAAAGAAAAAAAGCTACTGGTGCTGTAGACTGAGTAGCCGGTGCTGTAGACTGAGTGACCGGTGCTGTAGACTAAGTAGCCGGGAATGAGTAAACCACTTCATAGTCATCGACTTCTTCGTGACCTGCACTCGTTTCTTCCATTTCCTGGTTCATCTGTTCCACAATACCACCGATCTCGAAATCGCACTCATAGTAAAGCTGGTTGCTGGGGCCGTCGAGAAGCCGCCGCCCGCCATAGCGATTGACGAGGGGGCATCGTGGAGCGGGAGTCCTGTGGCTGCTGGGGTTGCTTAATGGTCTTTCTATGACCGAAAACACATAAATTACACAAACCTTTATTTATTTGTCTGCGAAACGAATGTTTGTTCTCAAACCACACAAGAGCAAAAAACAAGATGGCCGAGACGTCGTGTCAGTCGTGGCAGGAGCGGAGTCGTATCAGTCGTGGCAGGAGTTCCCGCCACAGGACTACCTCCCGAGCCGGCCCGGCGAGCTAGCCGGAAAGGTGATGATGTCCAGGTAACGGCGGGGAAAGCGGACGACACGGCCCGAGCCGAGCGCGCTAGGTGATGAGCGAGGTCTGGGCACCGCTGTCTAGGAGCGGGCGAATAGCGTGAGGGCGGCCGTAGTGGTCGAGAACGTTCACCATAGCAGTGGCAAGAACCACTTGCGCCTCCGCTGCTGCCGTAGCGACGACTTCAGCATTCTGCTGAGGTGGAGCCACAAGAATTCTTCTATTGCCTTTCTTGAATTCGTTGAGAGCCGTTGCTGCAGGAAGAAACAAAAATCCTGGAAACATTTATTTATTTATTTCTCCTTTACGGGAACAATTTTTGGAAATGTGTATATGATATTCACCCCTTCTGGATCGTTTGCGACCCTACCCGGTCTGATTGAATCTTACACCATGTCATTGGAGAAGTCTTTGAAGAAGGTATGGTCTGTCTTGTAGCATCCCTTTGTAGGGTGCTTCTTCCTTGCCTCCTTCGTCACCCCTGATGTAGTCCGAAGGCAGGTATATAATATTTAAATTTCAAAGAAAAGGAGACTTTTCAGAAAACCGAAACAGAAAGCCTCTAAGACTCGCAGCTTCTACAGTACAGGGCTATTGCAACAGATAATATTATGTTTACGGAGTTTAAGCCTCAATTTGTCAAAAAATAACCCATAACCAGTTTAAGCTTCTTGAGTTCTGCACATGCAGTAGTTTTTCATGTTGGCAACTAAGTCTGCAGAATGTAGTGGTGATTGTGAAGCCCATTCACTACTTGGTCATAGACCACTGGAGACACTTCAGCTGCTGCCGTAGCAACGACTTGAGCATTCTGCTGAGGTGTAGCTACAAGAATTCTTCTAGTTCCTCTTTTGAATTCGTTGAGAGCCGCCGCTCTAAAAAAAAAAAATGTTTACTGCAACAGTTAGCAACTTTTCGTTAGCTCTGCTTATGAGGAAGTTTGTCATCTCAGTGTCAGCATCAGTGTCTACGATTCAGTGTCATTCGTCTCCAGATGAATTTAGTCCCCCACAAAGCACGTGAGGCCCCTCAGGTATATCTTCTCGAAACATGGCCAGCTGATCCCATTGTGCGAATCGTGGAGGATGTCCCTGATGTCGATGGAATCCACGTCGTTTACTGCAACAGTTAGCAACTTTTCGTGGGTTCTGCTTATGACGAAGTTTTTCATGTCTCACTTTTGAAAAATTTCTTAAGATTTCGCTGAGCTGCAAATCCAACATGGGGGTCTCTAGCTCTACCCCCAACTCGTCAGCAATAGTCTGTAGGGTTAATAACGGCTGGTTCCTGAACCCGCTGCATCATTTGGGAAATACTCAAAATTGAATTTTGTACACGAGAGATGTGCTGGATGGGGCATGAGCTTGCAACAGGGTTGCAGGTTTATGCACCATCCAACCTGTGTACGTGTGTGGGCTCGGCCACACACGAACTCTCGCACTTGTATTAGCAGTCTCGATCGAATAGCACCTTCTCGGACTCTTATCATTTTTCGTATTATCAAGGCACTCGGCCACCCCCTTTGTTGTTATTATAAACTGTTGTGCTAGTGGTCCCCCCGTCTCCAGCTGCCGTGCGGTACCGTCACTTTCTTCGGACTCACCGCTGCAAAAGGTAAGACCACCCCGCACAACACCCCCATCTCTCGGTGTTTGGGCTCCCTCTGGGCCCAAATTACTACAAGAGAGAGGATGAGCGGCAGCTTACAATACGCTGTCTAACTTTTCGCAAGCTCTGCACATGCAGAAGTTTTTCATGTTGGCAGCTATGTCTGCAGAATGGAGTGAAGGGTGATCGTCTTAAGTGGCCGACATGCCATTGTGCGGATTCTGCGCCTTAGCTTTGAGTGCCTTGCAATCGGCAGAATCAACACCCATCTTCTCGAGTTGGTCCATGTAGTGTGTCGGAGTTCGAACAAAACTTTGATATTAATTCATTATTATTGTTAGTTGTGTAATGTACCGATAAGTAGCGCTACGGGCGTTGTTGTTACTTCAGTGCTCGGTGTACCGCCCTCGTTATTAGACGTAGGTACAGAGGCTCCCGCGACAATATAATACTGCGGCTATAATTATTCTATCAGGCTTAGTAAGCCGTGTTTTGAGGATATTTTCGAGTGCTTATTCTCGTGACAGCCATACTGGAATACTTAAGAGGAACACTGCGAGTTGGTTCGTCCTTTCCACTGATTATCTCTGTTGTATTTCCCATATCCACCCTTATTTCTACATTATCATTATACCTACCCTACGAACCTAATTGTCCTATGCACCTTTACGGTCAACGAGGGTAAGTTGTGATTCATATTTCCCATTAGTAGGTATACCTACAAAACTCCATTAAAATATATACAGTCCACTATTACCAAAATAAAAATATAACTGGGTGGTACCCAGACATAGTGAATCCCTTAACTATTAATACCTATCACAACCCACCCACACCCAAAATAATACTAAATCTAAAGTCTATGTTAATTATATTATCGCATCGACCGACTTTTAGACGAGAGGCTTGGAATGCCGCCCCTCCACAAGTATTTTCTCTTATTGGAAGTTTCGCAATTCCATTCATCTCCTTTCGAATTTAGTCCCCCATAATGCAAAGACTCGCAGCTTCTACAGTACATGGCTATTGTAACAGAAAATATTATTTTTACGGAGCTTAAGCCTCAATTTATAAAAAAATAACCCATTACCAGTTTAAGCTTCTTGAGTTCTGCACATGCAGAAGTTTTTCATGTTGGCCTCTGGGCTCCCCCACCCGCCGAAAAAGAAAGAAAGAAAATAAAAAAAGAAAAAAAGAGGGGAGTGAGCGGCAGCTTGCATCACGCTATCCAGCTATTCTTGCAGAAGTTTTTCGTGTTCTCCTTCTTGTTCCTCTCTTGAATTCGTTGAGAGCCGTCGCTCTAAAAAAAAAAAAAAAAAAAAAAAGTTTACTGCAACAGTTAGCAACTTTTCGTTAGCTCTGCTCGTGCAGAAGTTTTTCATGTTTCTCATTTTTTTTTCATTTTGCAACTCTTCTTGAGTTCTGCGCATGCTGAAGTTTTTCAGGTTGGCAACTTAGTCTGCAGAATGTAGTGGTGATTGTGAAGCCCATTCACTACTTGGTCATAGACCACTCGAGACACTTCAGCTGCTGCCGTAGCAACGACTTGAGCATTCTTCTGAGGTGTAGCCAAAAGAATTCTTCTAGTTCCTTTTATGAATTCGTTGAGAGCCGTCGCTATAAAAAAAAAAAAATGTTTACTGCAACAATTACCAACTTTTTGTTAGCTCTGCTTGTGCAGAAGTTTTTCATGTTGTACTTCATAGCACTCTCTACACAACTGTCGGGTGTTTCGCAATTCCATTCTTCTCCATTCGAATTTAGTCCCCCGTAATGCACGTGAAGCCTCTAAGACTCGCAGCTTCTACAGTACAGGGCTATTGTAACAGAAAATATTATGTTTACGGAGTTTAAGCCTCAATTTATCAAAAAATAACCCATTACCAGTTTAAGCTTCTTGAGTTCTGCACATGCAGAAGTTTTTCATGTTGGCAACTAAGTCTGCAGAATGTAGTGGTGATTGTGAAGCCCATTCACTACTAGGGCATAGACCACTGGAGACACTTCAGCTGCTGCCGTAGCAACGACTTGAGCATTCTGCTGAGGTGTAGCCACAAGAATTCTTCTAGTTCCTCTCTTGAATTCGTTGAGAGCCGCCGCTCTAAAAAAAAAAAAAAAATATATATATATTTACTACAACAGTTAGCAAGTTTTTGTGGGTTCTGCTTATGAGGAAGTTTGTCATCTCAGTGTCAGCGTCAGTGTCTACCATTCAGTGCCATTCGTCTCCAGATGAATTTAGTCCCCCACAAAGCACGTGAGGCCCCTCAGGTATGTCTTCTCGAAACATGGCCAGCTGATCCCATTGTGCGAATCGTGGAGGATGTCCCTGATGTTGATGGAATCCACGTCGTTTACTGCAACAGTTAACAACTTTTCGTGGGTTCTGCTTATGAGGAAGTTTTTCATAGCACTGACCTCTTTTCGGCTGGGTAGGAGCGATGTCTTTGGCGGTTGTATAAAGCAGCAGGGCTATGTCATATGCATCTATTTCAAAGGATAGTTTAGCGGCACGACCCAGGTGCTTTAAAATCCTGCAACAAGAAAACAAGAGTTGGAATCATAGTTATCGAGCCACTCTATTTAACTTACTACAACAGTTAGCAACTTTTCGTTAGCTCTGCTTGTGCAGAAGTTTTTCATGTTGGCGAGTTGCAAAGTACTCTCTACACAACTGTCGGGTGTTTCGCAATTCCATTGAAATTGCAAGACTCTTGCAGGAAGAACAAGAACAAGAGCAAGAAATGATTTCTACTGCAAGAACAAGAACATGAACAATATAGGATATTCACTGCAAGAACAAGAGCAAGAGTCGCTTTGCGAGAACAAGAACAAGAAGTGCCGTTTCTTGCATCGTGCATCACTACTCTTGGAATGCCAGTCTACTAGTTTGCTGCACAAGAGAGGGAGGAGTGAGCGGCAGTTTACAATATGTTGTAAGCTGTTAGCCTATATGCTGTCTAACTTTTCGCGAGCTCTGCACATGCAGAAGTTTTTCACGTTCCAAGTTGTTCCAAGTGCTCAGCAGCACGGGGGCGAAGTCCCTCTTGGCTTGGAATGCCAGTCTACTATTTTGCTGCACGAGAGAGGGAGGAGTGAGCGTATACGCTTTCTAACTTTTCGCGAGCTCTGCACATGCAGAAGTTTTTCATGTTTGCAGCTATGTCTGCAGAATGGAGTGCGGATCGTGCGGATTCTGCGCCTTAGCTTTCAGTGCCTTGCAATCGGCAAAATCAACACCCATCGGGGCGAAGTCCCTCTTGGAATGCCAGTCTACTATTTTGCTGCACGAGAGAGGGAGGAGTGAGCGTATACGCTTTCTAACTTTTCGCGAGCTCTGCACATGCAGAAGTTTTTCATGTTGGCAGCTATGTCTGCAGAATGGAGTGAAGGGTGTGAAGCCACTACACGAGCCTCTTAATTTTTCGTGACGTTTGTGGTGTTTCATCTTTAAACTGCAAGGAAAAGAGAAACATTGAGTACTACTCACTAGTTACTAGGCGTTATAAGGTTTTGAATTGCTTACTTAACGAGATTCTGCGCCTTAGCTTTGAGTGCCTTGCAATCTGCAGAATCAACACCCGTCTTCTCGAGTTGGTTCATGTAGTGAATCTCTTAACTATTAATACCTATCACAGCCCACCCACACCCAAAATAATACTAAATCTAAAGTCTATGTTAATTATATTATCGCATCGACCGACACTGAGGCTCCAAAAGTATTTTCTCTTATTGGAAGTTGTACTGCTTTTGTGCTGATTATTTAAGGATCTGCTTGAGTGATGGTGCATTTCTATTATTCTATTGATACTGTACCTATATTCCCCAATTTCCAAGTGGCTTTCCGACCGCCCCCTTAAAAACTGAGGTTGAACAGGAAAGCGCAGGCAAAACAAATAAAAACGAAAAAATAACTGAGAAATTGGAGAACCAAGGGTGTTATGAAATCTCCAGTCACTCCCACAGTACACTTTGAGGGAGCATAACAGTGGTCGTTCCTAATAATATCTGAAATATAGGAAGTGAAAAAAAATGAACACTTACGTGGCTGCCCTGTTAGGAGAAAAGGGGACTGTCCGAATGATTGGCTTCTGGAAATAACATTAATAATTAATTCATATACTGATACAAGTGTGACCTCCCGTAATGCGTATTCAGGGTGGATGGCTTTCATGATAGAGATTTCGGGTTAATATTCCGAAAATAATCAATTCAACCCCTCTATAGCCACTGTGGACACTTCCGAGGGGAAGTAATCACCTCAAGATTTTCGACGGTTGAAGGTGGGCTCCGAAAATCAGGTTTCAGTTTCACAGCCCACCTACACCCAAAATAATACTAAATCTAAAGCTCATATCAGTGGCCGAGCGGACAATTTTACTTAAAAAAAAATCAAGGTGTGGCTCTGATCGGTGTCGTTATTCTTCCCCCCAGTCAAATAAGCAGGTATCAATACGTTTTCACAAACCTGAAAATTCTCAAAGCTGCCCTGGAAACTCTTAAAGGTCCAAGAAAGAGACCCGCGCAGCAGTATCTTCTGGTCAATGACGATGAAATTGCTGTTCATCCTCAGTGTGTCCTATATGAATATATTATGAATATGAATTATGAATAATCGGAACGCTCCCAGCCTGACTTGGACTATAAGAGGTCTGGATTCGAATCGCAGCTAAGGCTAAGGCTAAGGGAGAGAGGGAGGAGTGAGCGGCAGTTTACAATATGTTGTAAGCTGTTAGCCTATACGCTGTCTAACTTTTCGCGAGCTCTGCACATGCAGAAGTTTTTCATGTTGGCAGCTATGTCTGCAGAATGGAGTGAAGGGTGTGAAGCCACTACACGAGCCTCTTTAATTTTTCGTGACGTTTGTGGTGTTTCATCTTTAAACTGCAAGGAACAGAGAGACATTGAGTACTACTCACTAGTTACTAGGCGTTATATAGCATAAACCGCTTATCTATAGATTAAAGGTCAATGTGGAAATACCCACTGGTAAACAGGAGAAAATATAATCCGACCAAAAACACTCCGAAATTTTCGTTGATAAGACTTTTTAGTATGTCTCTTAGCTACCAAAACTTTTTTCCCAAAAGTTTTTCAGAAATCCCACTTTTTTTCTCTTTCATTTTCAGGCAGAGTCCGTGAGTGGACATGAATTTTTTTTTTTTTTTTTTTTTTCGCTTTTTCGTAATAATTAACAGATAACAGATCTCTTCCATTAGATGGAATAGCCCAGTTAGGTAATTCTGAATTGAAACAAAATAACCCAAAAATAAATTGATAAAATAGAAAAAACAGCCTGGAAGCCAAGGCATTACTTCTTTGCCGGCTCGCCAGTCCGGAAAGTATTCGGTATTTTGAGAAGGTTGTCTGTTCTGTTCCGTTTTCGTTACGTTCAACGGGCGGCCTCCCCACACTGAGCCTCCACAAGTATTTTCTCTTATTGGAAGTCCTACTTTCTTTATGCTGATTATTTTGTTGAGTGATGGTGCATTTCTATTATAGTATCACTAGGCTGACCTGCCTGACGCTACTATACCCGCACGATTGATACTGAGGGTATAAGAACAGGAAGTGAAAAAATGAACACTTACGCGGCTTCCCTGTTAGGAGAAGGGGTAGGAGTCTGTCCGAAGGATTGGCTTCTGGAAATAACATTAATAGTTAATTCATATACTGATACAAGTGTGACCTTTCGTAATGCAGTATTCAGGGTGGAGGGCTTTCATGATAGAGATTTCGGGTTAATATTCCGAAAAAAATCAATTCAACCCCTCTATAGCCACTGAGGACACTTCCGAGGGGAAGTAATCACCTCAAGATATTGGACGGTTTAAGGTGGGCTCCGAACATCAGGTTTCAGTTTCACAGCCCACCAACACCCAAAATAATACTAAATCTAAAGCTCATCAGTGGCCAAGCGGACAATTTTACTTTAAAAAAATCAAGGTGTGGCTCTGATCGGTGTCGTTATTCTTCCCCCCAGTCAAATAAGCAGGTATCAATACGTTTTCACAAACCTGAAAATTCTCAAAGCTGCCCTGGAAACTCTTAAAGGTCCAAGAAAGAGACCCGCGCAGCAGTATCTTCTGGTCAATGACGATGAAATTGCTGTTCATCCTCAGTATGTCCTATAGTCCAAGTCAGGCTAGGAGCGTACCGATTACTCATAATTTCTTGCAAATCTAGGGCTGATCAAAACTTCTTCTTGATCAGGAAAATATCTGCTCGGGGTCGGATTGGCATTTTTACCGTATGGTAGCTTATGGAACCCAAATCCGGATCGGCGTCAACTGAAAATCTTCAAAAAATTATGAATAATCGGAACGCTCCCAGCCTGACTTGGACTATAAGAGGTCTGGATTCGAATCGCAGCTAAGGCATGAATGTACCTACTCTCTACACAACTGTCGGGTGTTTCGCAATTTCATTCATCTCCTTGCGAATTTAGTCCCCCGTAATACACGTGAAGCCTCTAAGACTCGCAGCTTCTACAGTACAGGGCTATTGTAACAGAAAATATTATGTTTACGGAGTTGAAGCCTCAATTTATCAAAAAATAACCCATTACCCGTTTAATCTTCTTGAGTTGTGCACATGCAGAAGTTTTTCATGTTGGCAACTAAGTCTGCAGAATGTAGTGGTGATTGTGAAGCCCATTCACTACTTGGTCATAGGCAACTGGTGACACTTCAGCTGCTGCCGTAGCAACGACTTGAGCATTCTGCTTAGGTGTAGCCACAAGAATTCTTCTAGTTCCTCTCTTGAATTCGTTGAGAGCCGTCGCTCTAAAAAAAAAAAAAAAAAAAAAAAAAAAATGTTTACTGCAACAGTTAGCAACTTTTCGTGGGTTCTGCTTATGAGGAAGTTTTTCATGTCTCACTTTTGAAAAATGTCTTAAGATTTCGCCGAGCTGCAAATTTAACATGTGGGTCTCTAGCTCTACCCCCAACTCGTCAGCAATAGTCTGCAGGGTTAATAACGGCTGGTTCCTGAACCCGCTGCATCATTTGGGAAATACTCAAAATTGAATTTTGCACACGAGAGAGAGGAGTGAGCGGCAGCTTACAATACGCTGTCTAACTTTTCGCGAGCTCTGCACATGCAGAAGTTTTTCAAGTTGGCAGCTATGTCTGCAGAATGGAGTGAAGATTGATCGTCTTAAGTGGACGACATGCCATTGTGTGAGTCGTGGAGGATGTCCTTGATGTCGATGGAATCCACGTCGTTTACTGCAACAGTTAGCAACTTTTCGTGGGTTCTGCTTATGAGGAAGTTTTTCATAGCACTGACCTCTTCTCGGCTGGTTAGGAGCGAAGTCTTTGGCGGTTGTATAAAGCAGTTAGCAACTTTTCGTTAGCTCTGCTTGTGCAGAAGTTTTTCATGTTGGCGAGTTGCCTACCGAGCGACCATTTCAAGTGCAATCTATCGCCGCATAGTCTGCAGAGTTTTTCGCACAAAATATGGACTGCAATCCATGAATGAAGCTTTGGAAATAATCTACCTGGGTTTATGCAAGACTCTTGCGAGAACTCTTGCAAGAGTTCTTGTTCTTGCAAGTCACTTCTTGTTCTTGTTCTTGCAGTCAAAATCAACTCTTGTTCTTGTTCTTGTTCTTGCATACAAGAAGTGCAAGAACAAAAGCAAGACAAGAAATTTTCGTGCATCACTAGCAGAGATGAGTCGGTAATGAGTACTTACTATTTCCACACATAGGGTGATAAGAGTTTTGATGTGGAAGGCGCGTGCTGCTGATGTTTTGTGGGTAAAATCTCTGCCGTAACGATTCATCACCATAAAACGGCACGAGTCATGATCTCCAAAAACAAAAACTTGAGGAATGCCCAGATGTAGCAGGTGGCGGTCAGTCTTCCATTTCTCCACTTGCTCAACAGACGCCACCGAGGTGAAGAACGCCTCCTCGTTCGTTCGCAGCTGTTCGCTATATCCATTTTAATTGCGAACGGCGCGTAGGTCAATAAATTGGAAGAAGAGCCTTTCCACGCATCATATACGTCCCCAAATGCACATAGCATTCTGCTGAGGTGTAGCCACAAGAATTCTTCTAGTTCCTCTCTTGAATTCGTTGAGAGCCGTTGCTCTAAAAAAAATTAAATGTTTACTACAACAGTTCTCAACTTTCGTGGGTTCTGCTTATGAGGAAGTTTTTCATAGCACTGACCTCTTCTCGGCTGGTTAGGAGCGATGTCTTTGGCGGTTGTATAAAGCAGCAGGGCTATGTCATATGCATCTATTTCAAAGGATAGTTTAGCGGCACGACACAGGTGCTTGAAAATCCTGCAACAAGAAAACAAGAGTTGGAATCATAGTTATCGAGCCACTCTATTTAACTTACTACAACAGTTAGCAACTTTTCGTTAGCTCTGCTTGTGCAGAAGTTTTTCATGTTGGCGAGTTGCCTACCGAGCGACCATTTCAAGTGCAATCTATCGCCGCATAGTCTGCAGAGTTTTTCGCACAAAATATGGACTGCAATCCATGAATGAAGCTTTGGAAAAAATCTACCTGGGTTTATGCAAGACTCTTGCGAGAACTCTTGCAAGAGTTCTTGTTCTTGCAAGTCACTTCTTGTTCTTGCAGTCAAAATCAACTCTTGTTCTTGTTCTTGTTCTTGCATACAAGAAGTGCAAGAACAAAAGCAAGACAAGAAATTTTCGTGCATCACTAGCAGAGATGAGTCGGTAATGAGTACTTACTATTTCCACACATAGGGTGATAAGAGTTTTGATGTGGAAGGCGCGTGCTGCTGATGTTTTGTGGGTAAAATCTCTGCCGTAACGATTCATCACCATAAAACGGCACGAGTCATGATCTCCAAAAACAAAAACTTGAGGAATGCCCAGATGTAGCAGGTGGCGGTCAGTCTTCCATTTCTCCACTTGCTCAACAGACGCCACCGAGGTGAAGAACGCCTCCTCGTTCGTTCGCAGCTGTTCGCTATATCCATTTTAATTGCGAACGGCGCGTAGGTCAATAAATTGGAAGAAGAGCCTTTCCACGCATCATATACGTCCCCAAATGCACATAGCATTCTGCTGAGGTGTAGCCACAAGAATTCTTCTAGTTCCTCTCTTGAATTCGTTGAGAGCCGTTGCTCTAAAAAAAATTAAATGTTTACTACAACAGTTCTCAACTTTTCGTGGGTTCTGCTTATGAGGAAGTTTTTCATAGCACTGACCTCTTCTCGGCTGGTTAGGAGCGATGTCTTTGGCGGTTGTATAAAGCAGCAGGGCTATGTCATATGCATCTATTTCAAAGGATAGTTTAGCGGCACGACACAGGTGCTTGAAAATCCTGCAACAAGAAAACAAGAGTTGGAATCATAGTTATCGAGCCACTCTATTTAACTTACTACAACAGTTAGCAACTTTTCGTTAGCTCTGCTTGTGCAGAAGTTTTTCATGTTGGCGAGTTGCCTACCGAGCGACCATTTCAAGTGCAATCTATCGCCGCATAGTCTGCAGAGTTTTTCGCACAAAATATGGACTGCAATCCATGAATGAAGCTTTGGAAAAAATCTAACTGGGTTTATGCAAGACTCTTGCGAGAACTCTTGCAAGAGTTCTTGTTCTTGCAAGTCACTTCTTGTTCTTGTTCTTGCAGTCAAAATCAACTCTTGTTCTTGTTCTTGTTCTTGCATACAAGAAGTGCAAGAACAAAAGCAAGACAAGAAATTTTCGTGCATCACTAGCAGAGATGAGTCGGTAATGAGTACTTACTATTTCCACACATAGGGTGATAAGAGTTTTGATGTGGAAGGCGCGTGCTGCTGATGTTTTGTGGGTAAAATCTCTGCCGTAACGATTCATCACCATAAAACGGCACGAGTCATGATCTCCAAAAACAAAAACTTGAGGAATGCCCAGATGTAGCAGGTGGCGGTCAGTCTTCCATTTCTCCACTTGCTCAACAGACGCCACCGAGGTGAAGAACGCCTCCTCGTTCGTTCGCAGCTGTTCGCTATATCCATTTTAATTGCGAACGGCGCGTAGGTCAATAAATTGGAAGAAGAGCCTTTCCACGCATCATAGACGTCCCCAAATGCACATAGCATTCTGCTGAGGTGTAGCCACAAGAATTCTTCTAGTTCCTCTCTTGAATTCGTTGAGAGCCGTTGCTCTAAAAAAAATTAAATGTTTACTACAACAGTTCTCAACTTTTCGTGGGTTCTGCTTATGAGGAAGTTTTTCATAGCACTGACCTCTTCTCGGCTGGTTAGGAGCGATGTCTTTGGCGGTTGTATAAAGCAGCAGGGCTATGTCATATGCATCTATTTCAAAGGATAGTTTAGCGGCACGACACAGGTGCTTGAAAATCCTGCAACAAGAAAACAAGAGTTGGAATCATAGTTATCGAGCCACTCTATTTAACTTACTACAACAGTTAGCAACTTTTCGTTAGCTCTGCTTGTGCAGAAGTTTTTCATGTTGGCGAGTTGCCTACCGAGCGACCATTTCAAGTGCAATCTATCGCCGCATAGTCTGCAGAGTTTTTCGCACAAAATATGGACTGCAATCCATGAATGAAGCTTTGGAAAAAATCTACCTGGGTTTATGCAAGACTCTTGCGAGAACTCTTGCAAGAGTTCTTGTTCTTGCAAGTCACTTCTTGTTCTTGCAGTCAAAATCAACTCTTGTTCTTGTTCTTGTTCTTGCATACAAGAAGTGCAAGAACAAAAGCAAGACAAGAAATTTTCGTGCATCACTAGCAGAGATGAGTCGGTAATGAGTACTTACTATTTCCACACATAGGGTGATAAGAGTTTTGATGTGGAAGGCGCGTGCTGCTGATGTTTTGTGGGTAAAATCTCTGCCGTAACGATTCATCACCATAAAACGGCACGAGTCATGATCTCCAAAAACAAAAACTTGAGGAATGCCCAGATGTAGCAGGTGGCGGTCAGTCTTCCATTTCTCCACTTGCTCAACAGACGCCACCGAGGTGAAGAACGCCTCCTCGTTCGTTCGCAGCTGTTCGCTATATCCATTTTAATTGCGAACGGCGCGTAGGTCAATAAATTGGAAGAAGAGCCTTTCCACGCATCATATACGTCCCCAAATGCACATAGCATTCTGCTGAGGTGTAGCCACAAGAATTCTTCTAGTTCCTCTCTTGAATTCGTTGAGAGCCGTTGCTCTAAAAAAAATTAAATGTTTACTACAACAGTTCTCAACTTTTCGTGGGTTCTGCTTATGAGGAAGTTTTTCATAGCACTGACCTCTTCTCGGCTGGTTAGGAGCGATGTCTTTGGCGGTTGTATAAAGCAGCAGGGCTATGTCATATGCATCTATTTCAAAGGATAGTTTAGCGGCACGACACAGGTGCTTGAAAATCCTGCAACAAGAAAACAAGAGTTGGAATCATAGTTATCGAGCCACTCTATTTAACTTACTACAACAGTTAGCAACTTTTCGTTAGCTCTGCTTGTGCAGAAGTTTTTCATGTTGGCGAGTTGCCTACCGAGCGACCATTTCAAGTGCAATCTATCGCCGCATAGTCTGCAGAGTTTTTCGCACAAAATATGGACTGCAATCCATGAATGAAGCTTTGGAAAAAATCTACCTGGGTTTATGCAAGACTCTTGCGAGAACTCTTGCAAGAGTTCTTGTTCTTGCAAGTCACTTCTTGTTCTTATTCTTGCAGTCAAAATCAACTCTTGTTCTTGTTCTTGTTCTTGCATACAAGAAGTGCAAGAACAAAAGCAAGACAAGAAATTTTCGTGCATCACTAGCAGAGATGAGTCGGTAATGAGTACTTACTATTTCCACACATAGGGTGATAAGAGTTTTGATGTGGAAGGCGCGTGCTGCTGATGTTTTGTGGGTAAAATCTCTGCCGTAACGATTCATCACCATAAAACGGCACGAGTCATGATCTCCAAAAACAAAAACTTGAGGAATGCCCAGATGTAGCAGGTGGCGGTCAGTCTTCCATTTCTCCACTTGCTCAACAGACGCCACCGAGGTGAAGAACGCCTCCTCGTTCGTTCGCAGCTGTTCGCTATATCCATTTTAATTGCGAACGGCGCGTAGGTCAATAAATTGGAAGAAGAGCCTTTCCACGCATCATATACGTCCCCAAATGCACATAGCATTCTGCTGAGGTGTAGCCACAAGAATTCTTCTAGTTCCTCTCTTGAATTCGTTGAGAGCCGTTGCTCTAAAAAAAATTAAATGTTTACTACAACAGTTCTCAACTTTTCGTGGGTTCTGCTTATGAGGAAGTTTTTCATAGCACTGACCTCTTCTCGGCTGGTTAGGAGCGATGTCTTTGGCGGTTGTATAAAGCAGCAGGGCTATGTCATATGCATCTATTTCAAAGGATAGTTTAGCGGCACGACACAGGTGCTTGAAAATCCTGCAACAAGAAAACAAGAGTTGGAATCATAGTTATCGAGCCACTCTATTTAACTTACTACAACAGTTAGCAACTTTTCGTTAGCTCTGCTTGTGCAGAAGTTTTTCATGTTGGCGAGTTGCCTACCGAGCGACCATTTCAAGTGCAATCTATCGCCGCATAGTCTGCAGAGTTTTTCGCACAAAATATGGACTGCAATCCATGAATGAAGCTTTGGAAAAAATCTACCTGGGTTTATGCAAGACTCTTGCGAGAACTCTTGCAAGAGTTCTTGTTCTTGCAAGTCACTTCTTGTTCTTATTCTTGCAGTCAAAATCAACTCTTGTTCTTGTTCTTGTTCTTGCATACAAGAAGTGCAAGAACAAAAGCAAGACAAGAAATTTTCGTGCATCACTAGCAGAGATGAGTCGGTAATGAGTACTTACTATTTCCACACATAGGGTGATAAGAGTTTTGATGTGGAAGGCGCGTGCTGCTGATGTTTTGTGGGTAAAATCTCTGCCGTAACGATTCATCACCATAAAACGGCACGAGTCATGATCTCCAAAAACAAAAACTTGAGGAATGCCCAGATGTAGCAGGTGGCGGTCAGTCTTCCATTTCTCCACTTGCTCAACAGACGCCACCGAGGTGAAGAACGCCTCCTCGTTCGTTCGCAGCTGTTCGCTATATCCATTTTAATTGCGAACGGCGCGTAGGTCAATAAATTGGAAGAAGAGCCTTTCCACGCATCATATACGTCCCCAAATGCACATAGCATTCTGCTGAGGTGTAGCCACAAGAATTCTTCTAGTTCCTCTCTTGAATTCGTTGAGAGTTGCTCTAAAAAAAATTAAATGTTTACTACAACAGTTCTCAACTTTTCGTTAGCTCTGCTTGTGAAGAAGTTGCTCTAAAAAAAATTAAATGTTTACTACAACAGTTCTCAACTTTTCGTTAGCTCTGCTTGTGAAGAAGTTTTTCATAGCACTGACCTCTTCTCGGCTGGTTAGGAGCGATGTCGTTGGCGGTTGTATAAAGCAGCAGGGCTATGTCATATGCATCTATTTCAAAGGATAGTTTAGCGGCACGACACAGGTGCTTGAAAATCCTGCAACAAGAAAACAAGAGTTGGAATCATAGTTATCGAGCCACTCTATTTAACTTACTACAACAGTTAGCAACTTTTCGTTAGCTCTGCTTGTGCAGAAGTTTTTCATGTTGGCGAGTTGCCTACCGAGCGACCATTTCGAGTGCAATCTATCGCCGCATAGTCTGCAGAGTTTTTCGCACAAAATATGGACTGCAATCCATGAATGAAGCTTTGGAAAAAATCTACCTGGGTTTATGCAAGACTCTTGCGAGAACTCTTGCAAGAGTTCTTGTTCTTGCAAGTCACTTCTTGTTCTTGTTCTTGCAGTCAAAATCAACTCTTGTTCTTGTTCTTGCATACAAGAAGTGCAAGAACAAAAGCAAGACAAGAAATTTTCGTGCATCACTAGCAGAGATGAGTCGGTAATGAGTACTTACTATTTCCACACATAGGGTGATAAGAGTTTTGATGTGGAAGGCGCGTGCTGCTGATGTTTTGTGGGTAAAATCTCTGCCGTAACGATTCATCACCATAAAACGGCACGAGTCATGATCTCCAAAAACAAAAACTTGAGGAATGCCCAGATGTAGCAGGTGGCGGTCAGTCTTCCATTTCTCCACTTGCTCAACAGACGCCACCGAGGTGAAGAACGCCTCCTCGTTCGTTCGCAGCTGTTCGCTATATCCATTTTAATTGCGAACGGCGCGTAGGTCAATAAATTGGAAGAAGAGCCTTTCCACGCATCATATACGTCCCCAAATGCACATAGCATTCTGCTGAGGTGTAGCCACAAGAATTCTTCTAGTTCCTCTCTTGAATTCGTTGAGAGTTGCTCTAAAAAAAATTAAATGTTTACTACAACAGTTCTCAACTTTTCGTTAGCTCTGCTTGTGAAGAAGTTTTTCATGTTGGCGAGTTGCATAGTACTCTCTAAACGACTTTCGGGTGTTTCGCAATTCCATTGTTCTCCATTCGAATTTAGTCCCCCGTAATGCACGTGAAGCCTATAAGACTCGCAGCTTCTACAGTACAGGGCTATTGTAACAGAAAATATTATGTTTACGGAGTTTAAGCCTCAATTTATCATAAAATAACCCATTACCAATTTAAGCTTCTTGAGTTCTGCACATGCAGAAGTTTTTCATGTTGGCAACTAAGTCTGCAGAATGTAGTGGTGATTGTGAAGCCCATTCACTACTTGGGCATAGACCACTGGAGACACTTCAGCTGCTGCCGTAGCAACGACTTGAGCATTCTGCTGAGGTGTAGCCACAAGAATTCTTCTAGTTCCTCTCTTGAATTCGTTGAGAGTTGCTCTAAAAAAAATTAAATGTTTACTACAACAGTTCTCAACTTTTCGTTAGCTCTGCTTGTGAAGAAGTTTTTCATGTTGGCGAGTTGCATAGTACTCTCTAAACGACTTTCGGGTGTTTCGCAATTCCATTGTTCTCCATTCGAATTTAGTCCCCCGTAATGCACGTGAAGCCTATAAGACTCGCAGCTTCTACAGTACAGGGCTATTGTAACAGAAAATATTATGTTTACGGAGTTTAAGCCTCAATTTATCATAAAATAACCCATTACCAATTTAAGCTTCTTGAGTTCTGCACATGCAGAAGTTTTTCATGTTGGCAACTAAGTCTGCAGAATGTAGTGGTGATTGTGAAGCCCATTCACTACTTGGGCATAGACCACTGGAGACACTTCAGCTGCTGCCGTAGCAACGACTTGAGCATTCTGCTGAGGTGTAGCCACAAGAATTCTTCTAATTCCTCTCTTAAGTTCGTTGAGAGCCGTCGCTCTAAAAAAAAAAAAAAAAAAAAAAAAAAAAAAATGTTTACTGCAACAGTTAGCAACTTTTCGTTAGCTCTGCTTATGAGGAAGTTTGTCATCTCAGTGTCAGCGTCAGTGTCTACCATTCAGTGCCATTCGTCTCCAGATGAATTTAGTCCCCCACAAAGCACGTGAGGCCCCTCAGGTATTTCTTCTCGAAACATGGCCAGCTGATCCCATTGTGCGAATCGTGGAGGATGTCCCTGATGTTGATGGAATCCACGTCGTTTACTGCAACCGTTAGCAACTTTTCGTGGGTTCTGCTTATGAGGAAGTTTTTCATGTCTCACTTTTGAAAAATTTCTTAAGATTTCGCCGAGCTGCAAATTAAACATGTGGGTCTCTAGCTCTACACCCAACTCGTCAGCAATAGTCTGTAGGGTTAATAACGGCTGGTTCCTGAACCCGCTGCATCATTTGGGAAATACTCAAAATTGAATTTTGCACACGAGAGAGAGGAGTGAGCGGCAGCTTACAATACGCTGTCTAACTTTTCGCAAGCTCTGCACGTGCAGAAGTTTTTTCATGTTGGCAGCTATGTCTGCAGAATGGAGTGAAGGGTGATCGTCTTAAGTGGACGACATGCCATTGTGCGGATCGTGCGGATTCTGCGCCTTAGCTTTGAGTGCCTTGCAATCGGCAGAATCAACACCCATCTTCTCGAGTTGGTCCATGTAGTGAATCCCTTAATTATTAATACCTATCACAACCCACCCACACCCAAAATAATACTAAATCTAAAGTCTATGTTAATTATATTATCGCATCGACCGACACTGAGCCTCCACAAGTATTTTCTCTTATTGGAAGTTGTACTGCTTTTGTGCTGATTATTTAAGGATCTGCTTGAGTGATGGTGCATTTCTATTATTCTATTGAAACTGTACCTATATTCCCCAATTTCCATCTTATCAGGAAGTTTTTCATGTCGCACTACCTAGCTGCTAGACTCTTCGCCTCTCTCCCTTTGGGGTCTGCCGGCGATATAGTGCTCAGCACAGCAGCACGGGGGCGAAGTCCCTCTTGGAAAGCCAGTCTACTAGTTTGCTGCACGAGAGAGAGGAGTGAGCGGCAGCTTACAATACGCTGTCTAACTTTTCGCGAGCTCTGCACATGCAGAAGTTTTTCATGTTGGCAGCTATGTCTGCAGAATGGAGTGAAGATTGATCGTCTTAAGTGGACGACATGCCATTGTGTGAGTCGTGGAGGATGTCCTTGATGTCGATGGAATCCACGTCGTTTACTGCAACAGTTAGCAACTTTTCGTGAGTTCTGCTTATGAGGAAGTTTTTCATAGCACTGACCTCTTCTCGGCTGGTTAGGAGCGATGTCTTTGGCGGTTGTATAAAGCAGCAGGGCTATGTCATATGCATCTATTTTTTTTTTTTTTTTTTTTTCCTCTTTTAATGGCCAAACAACGTGATACAAGCCAACAACAAATGCCTAAACTGGCGCACACATGGACAAAAACAAACCAAATATAAGGACAGATAAATAATTTAGATGCTGCTCCCAGCCACGGCGTCGACGACTGCCCGGTACACCTCGAAGGAGGGGGTCCCCAGCACCTCGTTCAATCTGTAGGGAGGTTGCACTCCTCTTTCGCGCAGAATTCCCAACAGCTTCCCCCTATGATCTCTGGATCGTGTGCAGTCAAAAATTATGTGTTCAGGGGTCCCTTCCGCATGTCCGCAAGGGATGCATCTATTTCAAAGGATAGTTTAGCGGCACGACACAGGTGCTTGAAAATCCTGCAACAAGAAAACAAGAGTTGGAATCATAGTTATCGAGCCACTCTATTTAACTTACTACAACAGTTAGCAACTTTTCGTTAGCTCTGCTTGTGCAGAAGTTTTTCATGTTGGCGAGTTGCCTACCGAGCGACCATTTCAAGTGCAATCTATCGCCGCATAGTCTGCAGAGTTTTTCGCACAAAATATGGACTGCAATCCATGAATGAAGCTTTGGAAAAAATCTAACTGGGTTTATGCAAGACTCTTGCGAGAACTCTTGCAAGAGTTCTTGTTCTTGCAAGTCACTTCTTGTTCTTGTTCTTGCAGTCAAAATCAACTCTTGTTCTTGTTCTTGTTCTTGCATACAAGAAGTGCAAGAACAAAAGCAAGACAAGAAATTTTCGTGCATCACTAGCAGAGATGAGTCGGTAATGAGTACTTACTATTTCCACACATAGGGTGATAAGAGTTTTGATGTGGAAGGCGCGTGCTGCTGATGTTTTGTGGGTAAAATCTCTGCCGTAACGATTCATCACCATAAAACGGCACGAGTCATGATCTCCAAAAACAAAAACTTGAGGAATGCCCAGATGTAGCAGGTGGCGGTCAGTCTTCCATTTCTCCACTTGCTCAACAGACGCCACCGAGGTGAAGAACGCCTCCTCGTTCGTTCGCAGCTGTTCGCTATATCCATTTTAATTGCGAACGGCGCGTAGGTCAATAAATTGGAAGAAGAGCCTTTCCACGCATCATAGACGTCCCCAAATGCACATAGCATTCTGCTGAGGTGTAGCCACAAGAATTCTTCTAGTTCCTCTCTTGAATTCGTTGAGAGCCGTTGCTCTAAAAAAAATTAAATGTTTACTACAACAGTTCTCAACTTTTCGTTAGCTCTGCTTGTGCAGAAGTTTTTCATGTTGGCGAGTTGCATAGTACTCTCTAAACGACTTTCGGGTGTTTCGCAATTCCATTCTTCTCCATTCGAATTTAGTCCCCCGTAATGCACGTGAAGCCTCTAAGACTCGCAGCTTCTACAGTACAGGGCTATTGTAACAGAAAATATTATGTTTACGGAGTTTAAGCCTCAATTTATCATAAAATAACCCATTACCAATTTAAGCTTCTCGAGTTCTGCACATGCAGAAGTTTTTCATGTTGGCAACTAAGTCTGCAGAATGTAGTGTTGTATAAAGCAGCAGGGCTATGTCATATGCATCTATTTCATAGGATAGTTTCGCGGCACGACACAGGTGCTTGAAAATCCTGCAACAAGAAAACAAGAGTTGGAATCATAGTTATCGAGCCACTCTATTTAACTTACTACAACAGTTAGCAACTTTTCGTTAGCTCTGCTTGTGCAGAAGTTTTTCATGTTGGCGAGTTGCCTACCGAGCGACCATTTCAAGTGCAATCTATCGCCGCATAGTCTGCAGAGTTTTTCGCACAAAATATGGACTGCAATCCATGAATGAAGCTTTGGAAAAAATCTAACTGGGTTTATGCAAGACTCTTGCGAGAACTCTTGCAAGAGTTCTTGTTCTTGCAAGTCACTTCTTGTTCTTGTTCTTGCAGTCAAAATCAACTCTTGTTCTTGTTCTTGTTCTTGCATACAAGAAGTGCAAGAACAAAAGCAAGACAAGAAATTTTCGTGCATCACTAGCAGAGATGAGTCGGTAATGAGTACTTACTATTTCCACACATAGGGTGATAAGAGTTTTGATGTGGAAGGCGCGTGCTGCTGATGTTTTGTGGGTAAAATCTCTGCCGTAACGATTCATCACCATAAAACGGCACGAGTCATGATCTCCAAAAACAAAAACTTGAGGAATGCCCAGATGTAGCAGGTGGCGGTCAGTCTTCCATTTCTCCACTTGCTCAACAGACGCCACCGAGGTGAAGAACGCCTCCTCGTTCGTTCGCAGCTGTTCGCTATATCCATTTTAATTGCGAACGGCGCGTAGGTCAATAAATTGGAAGAAGAGCCTTTCCACGCATCATAGACGTCCCCAAATGCACATAGCATTCTGCTGAGGTGTAGCCACAAGAATTCTTCTAGTTCCTCTCTTGAATTCGTTGAGAGCCGTTGCTCTAAAAAAAATTAAATGTTTACTGCAACAGTTCTCAACTTTTCGTTAGCTCTGCTTGTGCAGAAGTTTTTCATGTTGGCGAGTTGCATAGTACTCTCTAAACGACTTTCGGGTGTTTCGCAATTCCATTCTTCTCCATTCGAATTTAGTCCCCCGTAATGCACGTGAAGCCTCTAAGACTCGCAGCTTCTACAGTACAGGGCTATTGTAACAGAAAATATTATCTTTACGGAGTTTAAGCCTCAATTTATCATAAAATAACCCATTACCAATTTAAGCTTCTCGAGTTCTGCACATGCAGAAGTTTTTCATGTTGGCAACTAAGTCTGCAGAATGTAGTGTTGTATAAAGCAGCAGGGCTATGTCATATGCTTCTATTTCATAGGATAGTTTCGCGGCACGACACAGGTGCTTGAAAATCCTGCAACAAGAAAACAAGAGTTGGAATCATAGTTATCGAGCCACTCTATTTAACTTACTACAACAGTTAGCAACTTTTCGTTAGCTCTGCTTGTGCAGAAGTTTTTCATGTTGGCGAGTTGCCTACCGAGCGACCATTTCAAGTGCAATCTATCGCCGCATAGTCTGCAGAGTTTTTCGCACAAAATATGGACTGCAATCCATGAATGAAGCTTTGGAAAAAATCTACCTGGGTTTATGCAAGACTCTTGCGAGAATTCTTTCAAGAGTTCTTGTTCTTGCAAGTCACTTCTTGTTCTTGTTCTTGCAGTCAAAATCAACCTTTGTTCTTGTTCTTGTTCTTGCATACAAGAAGTGCAAGAACAAAAGCAAGACAAGAAATTTTCGTGCATCACTAGCAGAGATGAGTCGGTAATGAGTACTTACTATTTCCACACATAGGGTGATAAGAGTTTTGATGTGGAAGGCGCGTGCTGCTGATGTTTTGTGGGTAAAATCTCTGCCGTAACGATTCATCACCATAAAACGGCACGAGTCATGATCTCCAAAAACAAAAACTTGAGGAATGCCCAGATGTAGCAGGTGGCGGTCAGTCTTCCATTTCTCCACTTGCTCAACAGACGCCACCGAGGTGAAGAACGCCTCCTCGTTCGTTCGCAGCTGTTCGCTATATCCATTTTAATTGCGAACGGCGCGTAGGTCAATAAATTGGAAGAAGAGCCTTTCCACGCATCATAGACGTCCCCAAATGCACATAGCATTCTGCTGAGGTGTAGCCACAAGAATTCTTCTAGTTCCTCTCTTGAATTCGTTGAGAGCCGTTGCTCTAAAAAAATTAAATGTTTACTACAACAGTTCTCAACTTTTCGTTAGCTCTGCTTGTGCAGAAGTTTTTCATGTTGGCGAGTTGCATAGTACTCTCTAAACGACTTTCGGGTGTTTCGCAATTCCATTCTTCTCCATTCGAATTTAGTCCCCCGTAATGCACGTGAAGCCTCTAAGACTCGCAGCTTCTACAGTACAGGGCTATTGTAACAGAAAATATTATGTTTACGGAGTTTAAGCCTCAATTTATCATAAAATAACCCATTACCAATTTAAGCTTCTTGAGTTCTGCACATGCAGAAGTTTTTCATGTTGGCAACTAAGTCTGCAGAATGTAGTGGTGATTGTGAAGCCCATTCACTACTTGGGCATAGACCACTGGAGACACTTCAGCTGCTGCCGTAGCAACGACTTGAGCATTCTGCTGAGGTGTAGCCACAAGAATTCTTCTAATTCCTCTCTTAAGTTCGTTGAGAGAAGTCGCTCTAAAAAAAAAAAAAAAAAATGTTTACTGCAACAGTTAGCAACTTTTCGTTAGCTCTGCTTATGAGGAAGTTTGTCATCTCAGTGTCAGCGTCAGTGTCTACCATTCAGTGCCATTCGTCTCCAGATGAATTTAGTCCCCCACAAAGCACGTGAGGCCCCTCAGGTATGTCTTCTCGAAACATGGCCAGCTGATCCCATTGTGCGAATCGTGGAGGATGTCCCTGATGTTGATGGAATCCACGTCGTTTACTGCAACAGTTAGCAACTTTTCGTGGGTTCTGCTTATGAGGAAGTTTTTCATGTCTCACTTTTGAAAAATTTCTTAAGATTTCGCCGAGCTACAAATTAAACATGTGGGTCTCTAGCTCTACCCCCAACTCGTCAGCAATAGTCTGTAGGGTTAATAACGGCTGGTTCCTGAACCCGCTGCATCATTTGGGAAATACTCAAAATTGAATTTTGCACACGAGAGAGAGGAGTGAGCGGCAGCTTACAATACGCTGTCTAACTTTTCGCAAGCTCTGCACGTGCAGAAGTTTTTCATGTTGGCAGCTATGTCTGCAGAATGGAGTGAAGAACTCTTAGCGAGAACTCTTGCAAGAGTTCTTGTTCTTGCAAGTCACTTCTTGTTCTTATTCTTGCAGTCAAAATCAACTCTTGTTCTTGTTCTTGTTCTTGCATACAAGAAGTGCAAGAACAAAAGCAAGACAAGAAATTTTCGTGCATCACTAGCAGAGATGAGTCGGTAATGAGTACTTACTATTTCCACACATAGGGTGATAAGAGTTTTGATGTGGAAGGCGCGTGCTGCTGATGTTTTGTGGGTAAAATCTCTGCCGTAACGATTCATCACCATAAAACGGCACGAGTCATGATCTCCAAAAACAAAAACTTGAGGAATGCCCAGATGTAGCAGGTGGCGGTCAGTCTTCCATTTCTCCACTTGCTCAACAGACGCCACCGAGGTGAAGAACGCCTCCTCGTTCGTTCGCAGCTGTTCGCTATATCCATTTTAATTGCGAACGGCGCGTAGGTCAATAAATTGGAAGAAGAGCCTTTCCACGCATCATAGACGTCCCCAAATGCACATAGCATTCTGCTGAGGTGTAGCCACAAGAATTCTTCTAGTTCCTCTCTTGAATTCGTTGAGAGCCGTTGCTCTAAAAAAATTAAATGTTTACTACAACAGTTCTCAACTTTTCGTTAGCTCTGCTTGTGCAGAAGTTTTTCATGTTGGCGAGTTGCATAGTACTCTCTAAACGACTTTCGGGTGTTTCGCAATTCCATTCTTCTCCATTCGAATTTAGTCCCCCGTAATGCACGTGAAGCCTCTAAGACTCGCAGCTTCTACAGTACAGGGCTATTGTAACAGAAAATATTATGTTTACGGAGTTTAAGCCTCAATTTATCATAAAATAACCCATTACCAATTTAAGCTTCTTGAGTTCTGCACATGCAGAAGTTTTTCATGTTGGCAACTAAGTCTGCAGAATGTAGTGGTGATTGTGTAGCCCATTCACTACTTGGGCATAGACCACTGGAGACACTTCAGCTGCTGCCGTAGCAACGACTTGAGCATTCTGCTGAGGTGTAGCCACAAGAATTCTTCTAATTCCTCTCTTAAGTTCGTTGAGAGAAGTCGCTCTAAAAAAAAAAAAAAAAAAAATGTTTACTGCAACAGTTAGCAACTTTTCGTTAGCTCTGCTTATGAGGAAGTTTGTCATCTCGGTGTCAGCGTCAGTGTCTACCATTCAGTGCCATTCGTCTCCAGATGAATTTAGTCCCCCACAAAGCACGTGAGGCCCCTCAGGTATGTCTTCTCGAAACATGGCCAGCTGATCCCATTGTGCGAATCGTGGAGGATGTCCCTGATGTTGATGGAATCCACGTCGTTTACTGCAACAGTTAGCAACTTTTCGTGGGTTCTGCTTATGAGGAAGTTTTTCATGTCTCACTTTTGAAAAATTTCTTAAGATTTCGCCGAGCTACAAATTAAACATGTGGGTCTCTAGCTCTACCCCCAACTCGTCAGCAATAGTCTGTAGGGTTAATAACGGCTGGTTCCTGAACCCGCTGCATCATTTGGGAAATACTCAAAATTGAATTTTGCACACGAGAGAGAGGAGTGAGCGGCAGCTTACAATACGCTGTCTAACTTTTCGCAAGCTCTGCACGTGCAGAAGTTTTTCATGTTGGCAGCTATGTCTGCAGAATGGAGTGAAGAACTCTTAGCGAGAACTCTTGCAAGAGTTCTTGTTCTTGCAAGTCACTTCTTGTTCTTATTCTTGCAGTCAAAATCAACTCTTGTTCTTGTTCTTGTTCTTGCATACAAGAAGTGCAAGAACAAAAGCAAGACAAGAAATTTGCGTGCATCACTAGCAGAGATGAGTCGGTAATGAGTACTTACTATTTCCACACATAGGGTGATAAGAGTTTTGATGTGGAAGGCGCGTGCTGCTGATGTTTTGTGGGTAAAATCTCTGCCGTAACGATTCATCACCATAAAACGGCACGAGTCATGATCTCCAAAAACAAAAACTTGAGGAATGCCCAGATGTAGCAGGTGGCGGTCAGTCTTCCATTTCTCCACTTGCTCAACAGACGCCACCGAGGTGAAGGGTGGGCAGCCGTTGAAAATGTTGACGTAAAGCAACCTTGGAAGGAAAAATCGCATTTTTATTTTCCTGGTTTGGTTAGAATGAGTTGGCATCACAGTACAACTAAACATAGTATACTACCTAGAACCAACAATGATAAGATGATTTCAAATATTGCTACCTATTATGAGCTGAAATGAAAATTTATAGGTTAAAGACCAGAATCAACATACCGTAAAACTTGGGTAAATACCCGAAGTAAACAAGAAGAGAAGAAACATCTTTGAACTCCGGCGAGCTAGCCGGAAAGGTGATGATGTCCAGGTAACGGCGGGGAAAGCGGACGACACGGCCCGAGCCGAGCGCGCTCGGTGATGAGCGAGGTCTGGGCACCGCTGTCTAGGAGCGCGCGAATAGCGTGAGGGCGGCCGTAGTGGTCGAGAACGTTCACCATATCAGAGGCAAGAACAACTGGCGCCTCCGCTGCTGCCGTAGCGACGACTTGAGCATTCTGCTGAGGTGGAGGCACAAGAATTCTTCTATTGCCTTTCTTGAATTCGTAGAGAGCCGTTGCTGCAGGAAGAAACAAAAATCCTGTAAACATAAGCAAGTTATTTATTTATTTCTCCTTTACGGGAACAATTTTTTGAAATGTGTATATGATATTCACCCCTTGTGGATCGTTTGCGACCCTACCCGGTCTGATTGAATCTTACACCATGTCATTGGAGAAGTCTTTGAAGAAGGTATGGTCTGTCTTGTAGCATCCCTTTGTAGGGTGCTTCTTCCTTGCCTCCTTCGTCACCCCTGATGTAGTCCGAAGGCAGGTATATAATATTAAAATTTCAAAGAAAAGAAAAACAGAAGGTCCAATGCTAGGCTAAGGAGACTTTTCAGAAAACAGATTTACAAAAAGCAATCCAGGTAGATACACCACAATATTACAATTAATCAAGGAGCCGCTTTGGGGTAGTGCTTTGCCTTTTCAGCCTCTCAGATCCCTGATCAGTTTCCAAAGCAGTTCCGGGGTATATAGTAGGTTATTGGACGAGTATCCACCTTGACGGGTTGAACTGAAGTCTATAAACGTCTGATGTCTTGCATTCGATTATATTTGCATCCTGCTGCACCAACTTAACAAGCAAACCCACCTCGTCTGGGGTAAAATTTGCGCTTCGTGGTCTCCTCTTCTTATGTACCTACTTGACTCATCTGCAACAGAATTTTTTCATTCATATTACCTACTATTCTATTTGTCACTGATACCTAATCGTCCGGTCATAAGTACATGGGTACACTACGGGCATGTAATTGTGGATGAGCTCTGCTTGTGCAGAAGTTTTTCATGTTGGCGAGTTGCATAGTACTCTCTACACAACTGTCGGGTGTTTCGCAATTCCATTCATCTCCTGATGAATTTAGTCCCCCGTAATGCACGTGAAGCCTCTCATACTCGCAGCATCTACAGTACAGGGCTATTGTAACAGAAAATATTATGTTTACGGAGTTTAAGCCTCAATTTATCAAAAAATAACCCATTACCAGTTTAAGCTTCTTGAGTTCTGCACATGCAGAAGTTTTTCATGTTGGCAACTAAGTCTGCAGAAGTGGAAATGTCCCTTCGCGTTTCCGCCAGCGATATAGTGCTCAGCAGCACGGGGGCGAAGCCCATTCACTACTTGGTCATAAACCACTCGAGACACTTCAGCTGCTGCCGTAGCAACAACTTGAGCATTCTGCTGAGGTGTAGCCACAAGAATTCTTCTAGTTCCTCTCTTGAATTCGTTGAGAGCCGTTGCTCTAAAAAAAATTAAATGTTTAAATTAAATGTCGTGGAGGATGTCCCTGATGTTGATGGAATCCACGTCGTTTACTGCAACAGTTAGCAACTTTTCGTGGGTTCTGCTTATGAGGAAGTTTTTCATAGCACTGACCTCTTTTCGGCTGGGTAGGAGCGATGTCTTTGGCGGTTGTATAAAGCAGCAGGGCTATGTCATATGCATCTATTTCAAAGGATAGTTTAGCGGCACGACCCAGGTGCTTTAAAATCCTGCACCAAGAAAACAAGAGTTGGAATCATAGTTATCGAGCCACTCTATTTAACTTACTACAACAGTTAGCAACTTTTCGTTAGCTCTGCTTGTGCAGAAGTTTTTCATGTTGGCGAGTTGCAAAGTACTCTCTACACAACTGTCGGGTGTTTCGCAATTCCATTGAAATTGCAAGACTCTTGCAGGAAGAACAAGAACAAGAGCAAGAAATGGTTTCTACTGCAAGAACAAGAACATGAACAATATAGGATATTCACTGCAAGAACAAGAGCAAGAGTCGCTTTGCGAGAACAAGAACAAGAAATGCCGTTTCTTGCATCGTGCATCACTACTCTTGGAATGCCAGTCTACTAGTTTGCTGCACAAGAGAGGGAGGAGTGAGCGGCAGTTTACAATATGTTGTAAGCTGTTAGCCTATATGCTGTCTAACTTTTCGCGAGCTCTGCACATGCAGAAGTTTTTCATGTTCGCAGTTGTTCCAAGTGCTCAGCAGCACGGGGGCGAAGTCCCTCTTGGCTTGGAATGCCAGTCTACTAGTTTGCTGCACGAGAGAGGGAGGAGTGAGCGGCAGTTTACAATATATTGTAAGCTGTTAGCGTATACGCTTTCTAACTTTTCGCGAGCTCTGCACATGCAGAAGTTTTTCATGTTGGCAGCTATGTCTGCAGAATGGAGTGAAGGGTGTGAAGCCACTACACGATCCTCTTACTTTTTCGTGACGTTTGTGGTGTTTCATCTTTAAACTGCAAGGAACAGTGAGACGTTGAGTACTACTGACTAGTTACTAGGCGTTATAAGGTTTTGAATTGCTTACTTAACGAGATTCTGCGCCTTAGCTTTGAGTGCCTTGCAATCTGCAGAATCAACACCCGTCTTCTCGAGTTGGTCCATGTAGTGAATCCCTTAACTATTTATACCTATCACAGCCCACCCACACCCAAAATAATACTAAATCTAAAGTCTATGTTAATTATATTATCGCATCGACCGACACTGAGCCTCCACAAGTATTTTCTCCTATTGGCAGTTGTACTGCTTTTGTGCTGATTATTTAAGGATCTGCTTGAGTGATGGTGCATTTCTATTATTCTATTGATACTGTACCTATATTCCCCAATTTCCAAGTGGCTTTCACGACCGCCCCCTTAAAAACTGAGGTTGAACAGGAAAGCGCAGGCAAAACAAATAAAAACGAAAAAATAACTGAGAAATTGGAGAACCAAGGGTGTTATGAAATCTCCAGTCACCCCCACAGTACACTTTGAGGGAGCATAACAGTGGTCGTTCCTAATAATATCTGAAATATAGGAAGTGAAAAAAATGAACACTTACGTGGCTGCCCTGTTAGGAGAAAAGGGGACTGTCCGAATGATTGGCTTCTGGAAATAACATTAATAATTAATTCATATACTGATACAAGTGTGACCTCCCGTAATGCGTATTCAGGGTGGATGGCTTTCATGATAGAGATTTCGGGTTAATATTCCGAAAATAATCAATTCAACCCCTCTATAGCCACTGAGGACACTTCCGAGGGGAAGTAATCACCTCAAGATATTCGACGGTTGAAGGTGGGCTCCGAACATCAGGTTTCAGTTTCACAGCCCACCTACACCCAAAATAATACTTAATCTAAAGCTCATATCAGTGGCCGAGCGGACAATTTTACTTTAAAAAAATCAAGGTGTGGCTCTGATCGGTGTCGTTATTCTTCCCCCCAGTCAAATAAGCAGGTATCAATACGTTTTCACAAACCTGAAAATTCTCAAAGCTGCCCTGGAAACTCTTAAAGGTCCAAGAAAGAGACCCGCGCAGCAGTATCTTCTGGTCAATGACGATGAAATTGCTGTTCATCCTCAGTGTGTCCTATATGAATATATTATGAATATGAATTATGAATAATCGGAACGCTCCCAGCCTGACTTGGACTATAAGAGGTCTGGATTCGAATCGCAGCTAAGGCTAAGGCTAAGGGAGAGAGGGAGGAGTGAGCGGCAGTTTACAATATGTTGTAAGCTGTTAGCCTATACGCTGTCTAACTTTTCGCGAGCTCTGCACATGCAGAAGTTTTTCATGTTGGCAGCTATGTCTGCAGAATGGAGTGAAGGGTGTGAAGCCACTACACGAGCCTCTTTAATTTTTCGTGACGTTTGTGGTGTTTCATCTTTAAACTGCAAGGAACAGAGAGACATTGAGTACTACTCACTAGTTACTAGGCGTTATATAGCATAAACCGCTTATCTATAGATTAAAGGTCAATGTGGAAATACCCACTGGTAAACAGGAGAAAATATAATCCGACCAAAAACACTCCGAAATTTTCGTTGATAAGACTTTTTAGTATGTCTCTTTGCTACCAAAACTTTTTCCCCAAAAGTTTTTCAGAAATCCCACTTTTTTTCTCTTTCATTTTCAGGCAGAGTCCGTGAGTGGACATGAATTTTTTTTTTTTTTTTTCGCTTTTTCGTAATAATTAACAGATAACAGATCTCTTCCATTAGATGGAATAGCCCAGTTAGGTAATTCTGAATTGAAACAAAATAACCCATAAATAAATTGATAAAATAGAAAAAACAGCCTGGAAGCCAAGGCATTACTTCTTTGCCGGCTCGCCAGTCCGGAAAGTATTCGGTATTTTGAGAAGGTTGTCTGTTCTGTTCCGTTTTCGTTACGTTCAACGGGCGGCCTCCCCACACTGAGCCTCCACAAGTATTTTCTCTTATTGGAAGTCCTACTTTCTTTATGCTGATTATTTTGTTGAGTGATGGTGCATTTCTATTATAGTATCACTAGGCTGACCTGCCTGACGCTACTATACCCGCACGATTGATACTGTGGGTATAAGAACAGGAAGTGATAAAATGAACACTTACGCGGCTTCCCTGTTAGTAGAAGGGGTAGGAGTCTGTCCGAAGGATTGGCTTCTGGAAATAACATTAATAGTTAATTCATATACTGATACAAGTGTGACCTTTCGTAATGCAGTATTCAGGGTGGAGGGCTTTTTTATGATAGAGATTTGGGGTTAATATTCCGAAAAAAATCAATTCAACCCCTCTATAGCCACTGAGGACACTTCCGAGGGGAAGTAATCACCTCAAGATATTGGACGGTTTAAGGTGGGCTCCGAACATCAGGTTTCAGTTTCACAGCCCACCAACACCCAAAATAATACTAAATCTAAAGCTCATCAGTGGCCGAGCGGACAATTTTACTTTAAAAAAATCAAGGTGTGGCTCTGATCGGTGTCGTTATTCTTTCCCCCAGTCAAATAAGCAGGTATCAATACGTTTTCACAAACCTGAAAATTCTCAAAGCTGCCCTGGAAACTCTTAAAGGTCCAAGAAAGAGACCCGCGCAGCAGTATCTTCTGGTCAATGACGATGAAATTGCTGTTCATCCTCAGTATGTCCTATAGTCCAAGTCAGGCTAGGAGCGTACCGATTACTCATAATTTCTTGCAAATCTAGGGCTGATCAAAACTTCTTCTTGATCAGGAAAATATCTGCTCGGGGTCGGATTGGCATTTTTACCGTATGGTAGCTTATGGAACCCAAATCCGGATCGGCGTCAACTGAAAATCTTCAAAAAATTATGAATAATCGGAACGCTCCCAGCCTGACTTGGACTATAAGAGGTCTGGATTCGAATCGCAGCTAAGGCATGAATGTACCTACTCTCTACACAACTGTCGGGTGTTTCGCAATTCCATTCGTCTCCTTGCGAATTTAGTCCCCCGTAATGTACGTGAAGCCTCTAAGACTCGCAGCTTCTACAGTACAGGGCTATTGTAACAGAAAATATTATGTTTACGGAGTTGAAGCCTCAATTTATCAAAAAATAACCCATTACCAGTTTAAGCTTCTTGAGTTCTGCACATGCACAAGTTTTTCATGTTGGCAACTAAGTCTGCAGAATGTAGTGGTGATTGTGAAGCCCATTCACTACTTGGTCATAGACCACTCGAGACACTTCAGCTGCTGCCGTAGCAACGACTTGAGCATTCTGCTGAGGTGAAGCTACAAGAATTCTTCTAGTTCCTCTCTTGAATTCGTTGAGAGCTGCCGCTCTAAAAAAAAAAAATGTTTACTGCAACAGTTAGCAACTTTTCGTTAGCTCTGCTTGTGAGGAAGTTTATCATGTCAGTGTCAGCATAAGTGTCTACTATTCAGTGCCACTCGTCTCCAGATGAATTTAGTCCCCCACAAAGCACGTGAGGCCCCTCAGGTATATCTTCTCGAAACATGGCCAGTTGATGCCACTGTGCGGGTCGTGGAGGATGCCCCTGATGTCGATGGAATCCACGTCGTTTACTGCAACAGTTAGCAACTTTTCGTGGGTTCTGCTTATGAGGAAGTTTTTCATGTCGCACTACCTAGCCGCTAGACTCTTCGTCTTTCGAAGAAAAATCTACCTATTGTAGTCGCACTTTTGAAAAATTTCTTAAGATTTCGCCGAGCTGCAAATCCAACATGGGGGTCTCTAGCTCTAACAAACTAACTAACTAGCTAACTGGACAACCAGGCGTTTTATACTCTAGTTCCACCTATTTTTGGTGGGGCAAGGTCAACAAAACGTAATAAAAAATTAAAAAAAAAACTCGTCAGCAATAGTCTGCAGGGTTAATAACGGCTGGTTCCTGAACCCGCTGCATCATTTGGGAAATACTCAAAATTGAATTTTGCACACGAGAGAGAGGAGTGAGCGGCAGCTTACAATACGCTGTCTAACTTTTCGCAAGCTCTGCATATGCAGAAGTTTTTCATGTTGGCAGCCGTGTCTGCAGAATGGAGTGAACGGCGATTGTCTGAAGTGGACGACATGCCATTGTGCGGATCGTGGAGGATGTCATTGATGTCGATGGAATCCACGACGTTTACTGCAACAGTTAGCAACTTTTCGTTGGTTCTGCTTATGAGGAAGTTTTTCATAGCACTGACCTCTTTTCGGCTGGTTAGGAGCGATGTCTTTGGCGGTTGTATAAAGCAGCAGGGCTATGTCATATGCATCTATTTCAAAGGATAGTTTCGCGGCACGACACAGGTGCTTGAAAATCCTGCAACAAGAAAACAAGAGTTGGAATCATAGTTATCGAGCCACTCTATTTAACTTACTACAACAGTTAGCAACTTTTCGTTAGCTCTGCTTGTGCAGAAGTTTTTCATGTTGGCGAGTTGCAAAGTACTCTCTACACAACTGTCGGGTGTTTCGCAATTCCATTCATCTCCTTGCGAATTTAGTCCCCCATAATGCACGTGAAGCCTCTAAGACTCGCAGCTTCTACAGTACAGGGCTATTGTAACAGAAAATATTATGTTTACGGAGTTGAAGCCTCAATTTATCAAAAAATAACCCATTACCAGTTTAAGCTTCTTGAGTTCTGCACATGCAGAAGTTTTTCATGTTGGCAACTAAGTCTGCAGAATATAGATGATATCTCCCTTCGCGTTTCCGCCAGCGATATAGTGCTCAGCAGCACGGGTGCGAAGCCCATTCACTACTTGGTCATAGACCACTCGAGACACTTCAGCTGCTGCCGTAGCAACGACTTGAGCATTCTGCTGAGGTGTAGCCACAAGAATTCTTCTAGTTCCTCTCTTGAATTCGTTGAGAGCCGTCGCTCTAAAAAAAATTAAATGTTTACTACAATAGTTAGCAACTTTTCGTTAGCTCTGCTTGTGCAGAAGTTTTTCATGTCGCACTACCTAGCCGCTAGACTCTTCATCTCTCATCCTTTGGGGTCTGCCGGCGATATAGTGCTCAGCAGCACGGGGGCGAAGTCCCTCTTGGAAAGCCAGTCTACTAGTTTGCTGCACGAGAGAGAGGAGTGAGCGGCAGCTTACAATACGCTGTCTAACTTTTCGTGAGCTCTGCACATGCAGAAGTTTTTCCTGTTCGCAGTTGTTTCTGCAGAATGGAGTGAAGGGTGTGAAGCCACTACACGAGCCTCTTACTTTTTCGTGACCTTTGTGGTGTTTCACTGCTAACTGCAAGGAACAGAGAGACATTGAGTACTACTCACTAGTTAGTAGGCGTTATATAGCATAAACCGCTTATCTATAAATTAAAGGTCAATGTGGAAATACCCACTGGTAAACAGGAGAAAATATAATTCATTCGTCCCTCAACCACGCTGATAGTGACGTAACCCAAGCCATAGTTTCGATTTCCATGAACTAGTTCGGTAATCCATTATACAACGTTTCTACGAAATGCCGAACATCGCGTACTTGAAACTTTAATATTTTATATAATATTTCAAGTGATATTTCACGAGAATAATAGTGTTCGTTTAAACATCCCTCTGGGGAAGTAAAATAGCAAAATTCGGCATTTATATATAATTGATATATCTCTTGCGTGGTTAGACGAGCGACATGGGAATGAAAATGGCGAATCCCATCCTCTTTTTTCTTCTGATCCAAGTAACCAAACTCTGAGGACATGAATGTGTGTGTCCCTTGTAGAGCGTTTATAGGACACGTCAAGTGTTTTAATAAGTATTGGAATAACCGAAACGACGGGTGTCTTTCTCGGTTAATATGGCTCCTCGCTTTTTTAGATCCTCCACTATAAGCTTCTTGAGTTTGATTACCTGTTGAAGAACCTCGGGGTTCGAACTCTCTGAAAGAACGACCCTCGACCTCATCAACGCACTCCTCCACCAGTCTTTGGGTCCTGTTCGTACAACCTCCATCGGGTATATGTCGAACTTTATCAAATGGGAACCAGATTCTTTCTCCATGTTGAACGTGGATAAGACTCCGTCCTTCATCCATGAAATATTGGAGGAGATTGATAAGGTGGGCGACACTGAATCTGATAGATCTCCGTTTAAGTCTGGGAGTGCGTCTATATAGTTCTAATTTCATGGAGTAGGACGCATCGACATGAGGAGCCTGAGTACGAACAGTCATGCAAGACGTGGACGTGGTCGGAGTGCTTTGCGAGGATGACAAGGTCATTCTTGCCATTTCCACATTCAACTGATCGCTTAATAACCTGAAAGCTTTCTTCGGTAGGACAGGGGATGACGTCGTGTAAAATCCACCTTCTAAAAAGAATGCTTCCAGGTGATGGAGCGATACTTTGTTGCATGTTTCGTAACCAACCTGGCAGAGAATGCGGTGAAACTTGAATAGAGCGCGGATCTGATGAGCATCCATGTGGGCCATCATTGCTGGCATCGCTGCTGAAATGGCTTGAGGCAGGGCTCGAAACAGGTCGGGAGAGAAGTTCATCTCTATCAACATCATAAGATTTAAGAGTGAGTATACATTCCGCTTGGCTTGACTGAGGAGTTGGTGGCCGTCATGTTGTGAGCGTGATTGTGTAGTTATCCCTATCATTCGTTGTACCAAAGTACGTCAAATACATTTGTGTCCCGTTCTTTTTTAACGTCTCGCCTACAGTCCCGCCGAGAATTGGTGTGCATATTTGGTCTATCCTCGTCTCCATGATAGTGTTTCCGCTGCCCCCATCGCAGTCGATCTTGATAACATGACTCCACGGGGTCTGCGTCACCTTCCAGTCTATAATAGCGTAGGATGCGTTCCTCTAAATTGTGTCGTCGAGTCGATTGAGGGTTGCAGTAAGCTCGCTCTGAGGGAAGAAGGGAATAAAATATTTTTGTTTCTTCCAAATATCGTCTAGAAAATATTATTCAGTATTTATTATATTTTTTACAAAGTTCAATTAACAAATTACTTTGCTCCCCTGAAGGTCTAGGACCTTGTGTTGGGATGCGTTAATATTTTATTTTTTTCCTACCTCCAATAATGAAGATTACTGAAATAATATAAATATGCCTAACTGTAAATTATGATGACCAGCTAGATGTTATACAAATACTTATCTATCACCATGGACCTGCATTGACCATTTTTACTTTCTCGCTAGCCAAATATGGCGAGAAAGTATTGTTTTCGTGCAAAATTTCGAAATTGAGATTTTGGGTTTCCCATGATCCTGGGGGTCCCCTGAGTCCAAAAAAGTGGTTTCTGGAAAAAGTCTGTCCGTCCGTCAGTCAGTCCGTCCGTCAGTCCGTGCAGTGCTCTAGCGCCTATACCGTTCATCCGATTTTGATGAAATTTGGTATGGACCTGTCTAAAATCACTGCCGAGGGGCTTTTTAAAGGATTTTTTGATTGGTCAAAAATTGCGGCCGCTATTGTCAAAAAACCGCCAAAATAATTCAAAAATCGTGTTTTTGGTTAGTTAGACAAGCGCCGACGGTACACTTTTAAATCTATAACACTGAAAATTGGTAAGTGTGTTGACAAGTAGATGCTTCGAGGTCATTTGCAACTAAAATTGAATTGGTTGAAATTTACGGCCGTTCTGGACCGAAGTTCGATCGTTTCGGCGCCATTCACATTTATTGACCGATTGTCATGAAATTTGGTAAATTTGTGTAGAACCATGTAACTTAAACATCTGTCGAACAGAATTTTGTTATCTTCAAAATTACGGCCGTTTTTGTCAAAATAGTGTCGAAAATGAGTTGAGAATGAGAAACCACGTTTTTGAATGGTCGGAACGCATTTGGGACTACAGTAATAAAATGACAGACGTGAGATTTGGTATGAGTGATCTCAGATAGACGCTCGTGGGTCATTTTCAACCGATTTTCGATTGCTTAAAAATTACACCCGAAAAAAAATCTCAAAAAACAAAAAAAAAAAATCATTCTGGGCGAGAAAGTTAAGTGCGACTGTTGTCGGACTCTTTATTTTTACATCCGATATGTAATTATTAGTTCCATGCAGAGGTTTAATTGCATTGGGAAGCTCATTGAACAATTTTAGTGCTAGATATAAAGGTGAGTGAAACGTTATGGACCTGTAGATGCGTCGCATCATATGAACAGTGGCACTTCTGCAAATCGCTACTTTTCAGGAGAGCGTTCCAAAGTTTTCGCTTGGATAAAAAAATAATTTCTCTTAAGTGAAGTTGATTTAATTGAAATAATTTCACTTTCAAAAATTCTTCCCCCTTGCTATTCTCATTGTAGACAGTGAAATTTTCCAAAAAACCTCCTATTTATAGATTTATTGTCTGTTATGCCGTTATGCAGTGATTTTTCTGCCAGTTTCGTCGGCACAACTTCCAAAGTGCCGGTTTTACTCTGATATGTATTAGAAATAACGCTGTGCTATTGGCGGTTGTGCCGGTTCAGCTCGGATAAGTAGCTGAAAAACTTATTGCTATCGGCTGTTAAGCCTTTTTACCGTGAATTTTCCTAAACTACTTCTGCAATATTGTGTGACATAAAAATAAAGGATACCCATTAAAAATCCCTTTATTAAAAAATAACAAGATCAAGAAAAAACAGAAAGTAAAAAGAACTAACTAGGTATAACTAAGCTCCAATTTCTATTTCCTACAAGTTATTATAGAAATTGGCATACGCGCCGGGGATGAGCTTTTTTTGTAGCAGTGCTAGCAGAGGCTTCTTCTTTTGGTCGCTTATTGTCAGTTTTGTTACGTAGGCTGACGGTGGGTCTTTCATTTTTCCGTGTGAGTTTTTCACTCTTTTGCTTTTGCTTTTGACTGTTTCCCACTCGTATTCAAAAGACATTTTGACATACGTCAAAGTATCATTTTTTTTTAATTTAAAGGCGCAACAGTCATTGATTTTTAGATCGTCGTTGGGAATTGCTAGCGCTTTCCAGTCGAGGAAATCGTTGTGGCATAGTTCATGAACTTCAAAACGGTGTCCCTTCTTCTTTGCCATTTTAATTACAGTGTAGTACTGTTCTGGTACGTACACTGGCCCACTTTTCTTTGCTTTTTTTACCTCCCTCTCAATGAGAGAGTGGGCGACATCCCCTTCATTTTGGGTGTGCCCCCTAACTAAGAACTTGTGTGTAATACTTGCAATATTACCAAATTTTTCGACTGCATACTTGTACATGTTCTTCATGTATTTATTTTTTTGTTGTCCTGCGCAGTTGTCCGTGTAGAAAATTACATCTTTTGGCTCTTCCACTGTCTCGTTTAAGGCTTCCAAGTACTTGTAAACACAAGTAGCAATTTCTACAACGCCTCTTTTTCCCTCTCCTTCATGCCAGACGAAGCAGGTCGTTTTTGATTCTTTGATATCTGTTATGGTCAAGTTGTAAACAGCAACTTTGGACACATAATAAAAAGAGGAGGCCGTGCCTTGTGGGCAAGGCAAAACCGCCTGAAGGTCGTACACAGCTATTACCGTGGAATCGGGGGACTCATTCTTATCTTTATCCTTTTCTAGCCTTGCTAAGTCTTTTTCAATTATGTGTCTTTCGTAGCTCTCCTTTCGGTCTTCTTTCTCACTGGGCGAACTGTTTTCATATGCTACACATTCCTCACATGCGTCTTTCTTTGGTACAAAGAAGCTTAAATTGTACGTTTTAAAAATTTTGTGGTATTGTTTGTAATCTACTGACTGTTTTCCTTCTTCTTCACATTTTTTCTGGTAACCTCTGTGCAGATCTGCAACGGTTTTCCCCCCTTCGATGTAAAGACGTGAAGTATTTTTCCGGCAATAATGGCTAGGAACTTTGGGAATCGCTTGTATGTGGTCCCGCACCATTTCCAATACATCATTTTCCAACTTCTTATGTTTGTCATGTTTACCCCTGCGATCAATGTCCAAAACGCCAGTTTCTTTGTCAGTTTTTTCTACAACAGTTCGAATGAACCTTGAGGTGAGATTGTAGGTATTCAAAAAGAACTTCTTGCAGACTCGATATTTCACACCATCTATAGTCATGTAGTAAGCTTGGTTTTTTGCCCTGTCGAATTGTCGCTTTACACAAACCCTCTCTATCTTGGCTGTAACTGTTGTCATGCTATCTTTTATGAACTGTCTTTGTCGTTGCAGGTCACCCACTGCCCAAAAAGTATCAAACAGTGACTGTCTTTGGCTCTCGTCAATTTTTTCGCCGCATTTAAACTTGCAATTATGACAAGATGGCTGAACAGCTTTTTTTGCTTCCACTTTTTTATTTTTGGTAACATATTCCTTGCCCAAATTTTTCATTGTCTTTGCAAGCACTCGCTTGTTTACTTTTCGAGGTTTCTTAGCCTCTAAAATTGGCAGCTGATTGAAGTGTTTAGGGAAGGGATTCTCGCTTTCTGCCTCCACCGTAGGGTTATAGGTTGGATCTGCATTTTCATCATCGGATTCATGGTAGGGGTCTCGTGGCTCATTCAGTGTGTCAGATACACTAGGAACTGGACTTCCACGGACTTCAGTATCATTCAAGGAATTAGAAGTCACATCAGTCTCATGAGATTTTGAAACTCCAACCTTGATAATCTCAGTCTCAATATCAGTAACTTCAGTCTCATTAATTTTGGCAACTCCTGTCTCGATAACTTCTGTGAATCCCATCTCATTGATCTTGGCAACTCCAGTCACATCAGTCTCGACAGCTCCAGTCAGATTATGACTCTGTACATTCATCAGTTCAATTAAGTCGTTAGATTCGTCCAAATGAACTCCATCAGGGATAATAGGTACATGAACTGCCGTGGTAGCAGTCATCGCTGGAAGCAGGTCCGGTTCATCCGGAACCAATACGTGCTGCAAGTCTTCCATCTCAGAATTAATGTTACTGAGCACTGCGTTGTTCAGCAAACACTCTTGAAAAGCTGGTTCTGACGAAACTGGCATTTTCTTACTGTCACTATTTTCTGTCGTCTTAGAAGGAGGAAGTTTGTTTAGCCAGTCCAAAGTGTATGACATTGATGCTGAAAATAAAAAATTGCAAGCATGAGTGACGAGTATGTTTAGCGCGCTTCAATTTTTCTGGGTGGATTTTTCTTGGTGAAATAGGATCAATTGTCAAGTAAGTGGGGGCCATGGGATTCTAAGGGACTCCATAATACCTATACGCCACTGGCAGTGAGGCAGGAATAATTTATAAATTATTGTGTCACTTACCACCAGATTCTTCTGCAGACGCTTGTTGTGCATCATGTTTGATTACTTCCCACGCTTTCTTTTTAGCTGAACCCTCTCCAGAATCGTGTAGAACTGTTTTGCGCTTAGCCAAGTTGAGAATGAGCTCGGTTCTCCTATTCATGATGTTGAAGTTCTAACTAAAAAATTAAGATTGTTTACAGCTTTTTACCTTATTGGTGACCAGGTTAGGTTAGCTTAAACAGCATTTAATACACAATAAAACTGAACCATTAGCCAAAGTTACAACCCCAGTGTTGGAGAACGATCTTAATTTCAAGCCTACATTGGCACACTGGGCAAAGTAGCAATATTGCAGTAAAGTATACGAGGAAATAAATCATATAATTCAAAAATGCAAAGGCATATCAGCCAAAGTGCCGTTTTAATTTTGAAATATCATGCAAAACTATTCACTAAAGTCAACGATACACCGGCATAACAGCCGAAGTGCCGGTTTAGTTTTGAAAAATAAAGCGACACTAGACCCTTGATTCAACGACATACCGGTATTTCATCCGAAGTGCCGGTTTTACTTTCATAGGTATTAGAAAAACCCTGAGCTATCGGGAGTTGTGCCATATTAACTTACCAAACATTAGATGGTTGTCCTCTGAGCTACCAAGTAGGACTGACACAATGGGCGAAGGTTCACTATTCATGTTCCAACCTGCGAAAATGCATAACGACACTAGTGCTCCCTGGCGGTTATTAATTGAAATTTAGAAGTGCCGATATAACCACGAGAGAGAGAAAAAAAAAATGAAAATTTTTCATGTAATAAAAAAAAAAATCGATTTTTGCAGATGTGCCACTGTTCATATGATGTGTTAACTGTAAGGGGGTTTATCGGGGTTTGGAGGCTTACCGGTACCGGTGACGTCTTGAAGCGAAGGGGGTGGCCACCCTGATGACGATGATGTTGATGGAGCACGGTACCGAGAAGGGAGGCTTGTATATATATCAGGGTAAACAGGTTAACAGGTTAACAGTCAATAATAGCACAACAGGTAAAATTATAAGGGGAACTGAACTGGCATGGGACTTGAATCGGAGACGGAACGGAACTGACTGATGAAAAGATTAGACCGGGCAGAGCTCTGTCAACACAACGGTTGGACAGGCTGTGAACTGTCTATATTGCCCATTTTTTATTAACTAGGTACAGTGATTAAATTACGGACTGCGCGGCGAAGGGTGCCGCCGTTTGTACTGACGTCAACTACCCGAACTACATTGTCTGTGCCCGGGTAAATCCTGGTAACTCGCCCTAAGGGCCAGGTCCCAGGGACTGTACGAGTATCGGGTACCCAGACTAACTGACCCACAACAATACTTTGGGGGTTGGCTCTGGGCCATTTTAGCTTAAGCATCAGAGTATGTAGGACTTCTTTATGCCATCGTTTCCAAAAGAGATTTACCAGTTGGTTGATACGTTCCCAACGCTCTCTTGGGGATTCGTTATTAGACGGTAAATTTGTAACGGGGTTTTGCATACTCCCTCCCACAAGTAGGTGTGCAGGGCTTAGCAATTCTAAACTGTCTTTTACATCAGTAGAGGGCTCCAAGTATGGCCTTGAATTAAGAAGGGATTCAATTTTGGTAAAAACTGTTATATACTCTTCTTGGTAGAGAGGTTCTGTAACTAAGCAGTTAAGTAATCTTTTGAAACTTTTCACATGAGGTTCCCAACCTCCCTGCCAAGGAGTGTAGGCAGGAATGTGTAGGAATTCAATTGATCTGGAAGCTAGACTGGAAATGATTTCATTTGAGTTTTCAGTTAACCATTTTGATAGCTCTGACATTCTTTTAAAGCCGGAAGTAAAATTAGTTCCATTATCTGACCTGAAACATTTTGGAATTCCTCTACGTGCAGAGAATCTGTCAATAGCTGATAGAAAGGCTTTGGTAGACATTGAGGTTAAGACTTCTATGTGTACCGCTCGGGTTTGCTCACATAAGAATAATAATCCCCAAACTTTGGCAGTTGGCGAATTTCTGCGATTGGTTAATTTGTACGGATACGGTCCGAAACAATCGAGGCCTACAACATTTCGAAACGGGAAAGTTGTTTCAAATCGGTAAAGAGGTAAATCACCTTGGACGGGAGCTGGTTTTCGGGGGTGCCATTTTGCACAAGTGACACAATTATGAATTAGCGACCGCATCAGCGCTTTTCCGGAAGTTATCCAAAATTTAGTTCTGAGCAGCCCAGTACTTAGGTTAGAACCACCATGGGCAGCGAGTACATGATAGTACCTACACAACAGTTTTGATAGATTGCAGTTTTTCGGTAACAGTAACGGGTGCTTGGTATCATAAGATACATTGGCATTACGCAACCTTCCTCCAACTCGAATCAGATCAGAAGAGTCAGAGAAGGGTTGTAGAGACAGTAGGTTTTTTGGACAATTTTGACCATTTTTTAGATTTTTTAAAAGATCTGGAAAACTTTGCTTTTGAACGTTTTTTACAAGACACATTGTTGCGTTATGCAAGTCAGTAGCACTGATAGAGGAAAAGTTTCGCTCACTTTTCGGGAGTCTACAATTTTTTACAAAACGGAGAATGTATGCAGTGATTTTTTGAAGACGAGAAAAGCTTGAACATTTTTCTGATAGTTCATGAATCGGATTTGGTTCGTCAGCATTTTGAACAGACAAGACTGTTTGTTTAACATCTGGGAGTTCAGTACTGATAGTTTGGTTTTCTTTTGGGTTTTGATTTCCTTCAGGAGGGAAACTCGTTTTGAGAGAACAGGGTCCGTGAAACCACATTTCATTATTCAGTAAATTTTCTGGATTGAGACCGCGACACGAGAGATCGCTCGGATTCTCATTGGTAGGACAGTACATCCATTTTACATTTTGATTTTCTGTAAGCTTGTGCGTGTTCGACACTCTGTTAGCAACATAAACTTTTAGTTTGGAAACAGGTATGTTTAGGTAAGCGAGTGCTATCATCGAGTCTGAGAAACCATAAATGGCTTTAAAATGAAACGGTAGATCACAATTTACCAACCAATGAATCAGCTTTGCACTCAACTCGATTCCAGCTAACTCTAGTTGTGGAATAGTTCTCACAGTACATAGGGGTGCTAACTTGGTTTTAGAACACAAAAGATTACAGATTGGGGTTTGATCGGGTAAAACAGAGACAATATAAGCTGTGCTAGAGTAACCTGAGTTAGAAGCATCGCTGTATACGCAAAGATATTGTTCTGAATTAGGTAGAGTACAGTAACGAGGTATTTGGATTTCACGGATGAGATTCATTTTTTGAGTCAGGTTTAACCACTCAGTAACTGATTTTTCTGGGAGTTGCAAATCCCACCCGAGTTCGGGATGGTTTTGCCATAATAACTGAACAAAACGTTTGACTGAAAATAGGACAGGAGAGATCCAACCTAGGGGATCATAGCATTTGGCAAGGTAACTAGTGCAGTTCCTACGAGAGACAGTACCGGAAAATTCAGAGGTTTCGAACCTGAAGTTATCTTTCGCAGGATCCCACAAGCAACCTAACACTGGTACGGTTTTGGTTTCGGAGAGGTGCAAACATTCTTTTGAATTTTCAATGCCTAAAGTTTCTTGATGAGAGGATACAAATTTTCCTAGAGTGAACTGACCTTGGCCTAGTATGTGACATAGGTCCTTTTTCAGTTGCACACAAGTAGGTACATCAGGAGCAGAATAGAAATGTCATCGACATATCTACATTTAGAAAGAACAGCTGTAGCTTCAGGGTATATATTTGAGTTTTCTTCGACTAACTGGGAGATACATCTCAGTGCAATGAATGGAGCAGAAGTTAGACCATAACACAGGTGGGTTATGGCACATTCAGTAACTTTACCAGAATTGGAAACTTTTTCTGACTCATCTAAACGAGCAAAGACATGTAGGCGTTCAGAGTCTTCAGGATGAAGGGAGATAGATCTGTAGAAATGATCTATGTCACAAGCCATGGCTACAGGTCCGCTACGAGCAGCGAGAACAATTTGACCTATTTCTGATTGCAGTATCGGAATCAGTAGATACCAGAGCTTGAAAAGTACCTAATAGCACGACAGGATTTCTTACAGGCTCAGGTTGACGGACAGATAGGCATGTCAGTGCCTTATCAGAATCAGAGTTATTTTCAGAGACAGATTTATGTTTGTCAGGGCACAACATTGAATTGTGCTCAGCAGAATGACAATAGTGACAGTTCTTTTTGGAAGAACAGTTATCAGTAGGATGGGATAGGGAGAGACACTTTTTACATCTTTTTGCTTTAGTGACCCAATTACCTTTTTCAGTAAGTGACAGATTCAGGAATGTATTACAATAACCAAGACCGTGAGTTTTTGAGCAATAAACACAATTTGGTTTGAAAACTGATTGTGACACATTCGGATTGGACGGTTTTTGCGAAGTTTGAACTTGCGACTTGTTCGGAGTAGAGGAGCTTGTACTCTGTGACCTTGACTCACTTGAGGAAACATGTAGCGATTTGTAAATAGGTTTTTCACTTCTCTTTTGGGATGAGAAATTATTTGAGGTATTACGGAGCGACGTATTGTCAGAACTCTGTTTTTCTTCTGAGAGCAAGTCGAGAGTGCTAGCTTGTCTAGTGACAAATTTGATGAGGTCATCATAAGACGGGATTTTTTTTGCTTTATCTGCAAAATGAGACTCAAACAATTTTCTAGTCAGAGGATCCAAATTTTTTATGGCTAACGTGAACAGTAGGAAGTCACCTAAGTTCTCAATTTCAGGCATATTACGTAAAGTAGTAACGTGATCTTGATGAACTTTCAGAAATTGGTGTAAAAATTCCTTTGTAGGTTTTTTCTCGGGGTTAAAAGACAAAATTTCACGAGTAACAGCAGCAGCTAGTGATCTTGGACATTCGTATCTGGATTTCAGAGCAGCTAAGGCATCAATATAACCTTGATTTGAGAGAGGGAACGTGTTAACCAAACTTAACGCGTCGTCTGAGAGGCATTGCTGCAGGTAAAAAAATTTCTGAGTACCCGACAAGCCTAAATTTTTATCATAAACAGCAGTGAACAAACGGATGAAACGGGGAAAATCTAGAATTTCATTTTTAAAAGGCTGTATCGTTATTGGCTCAAGTTTGAGAACTGAAGTTCGGGGGAGAGGTGCATTTGGAGCTGCACTTGGATTAGAAGTACTAGATTTGTTTTGGTAATCAAGAGCTTCATAGTACAAAACATCTAAAGCTTCGATCATCTGATCGCACTGAGCAACTGGTTTTGAGTAATCAACTTTGGCTTCAGCTTCAACTTGGGCATTTATAGTAATTAATTCTTTTTCGATCACTGAAATATCGGACCTTATGGAAAAAGCTAAGTCTCTTTTGGATTTTAACAGATTAACTTTGGTTTTTCCATAAGTATTTGCAGTCACGACTAGACCAGATAGACGCGAGAATAAATTTTCTAGTTCTGCATATTTTATTTTAACTATAACATCATGAGATAGAGCCATAATTAATTTTTAATAGGTAACTGAACGGTATAAGCACAGACAATGTCTAATTTTTTTAAGGATCACATGCCAGAACAGTGTACAGAGGATAAAAAATGGTGTATACCAATAAAAAACACTGGGAAACTCGAAGGACCAATTTATGTTAACTGTAAGGGGGTTTATCGGGGTTTGGAGGCTTACCGGTACCGGTGACGTCTTGAAGCGAAGGGGGTGGCCACCCTGATGACGATGATGTTGATGGAGCACGGTACCGAGAAGGGAGGCTTGTATATATATCAGGGTAAACAGGTTAACAGGGTAACAGGTTAACAGTCAATAATAGCACAACAGGTAAAAATTATAAGGGGAACTGAACTGGCATGGGACTTGAATCGGAGACGGAACGGAACTGACTGCTAAAAGATTAGACCGGGCAGAGCTCTGTCAACACAACGGTTGGACAGGCTGTGAACTGTCTAATAATTATTTCTGTGACGTTGAGATGAAGTCAGTCTTGGGACCCGTACTTCCTCCCCAACATCTTGAAGTAGAGCCTTGACCGCCGAGAAAGTTTTGGAAAACTCCTGATCTATTCTACGACGAACGTCGTCAATATGATCTACAATGTTTTCAACGTGATCAACGGCCGATTTGAGATCACAGAGCGGTGACTGGAGCACTTGTCACTGTCGATAGGAGATACCGCAGTCTCTTCTTTGCTTTCGTTGCCAATGTCGATAGGAGATACCGCAGTCTCTTCTTTGCTTTCGTTGCCAATGTCGATAGGAGATACCGCAGTCTCTTCTTTGCTTTCGTTGCCAATGTCGATAGGAGATACCGCAGTATCTTCTTCTTTGGTTTTGTTGCCACTGTCAATAGTTATAGAGACGTTATAGAGACTGAAAAGACTTCTGCAAGAAAGCACAGACTTATTGCGAAAAAACTGCACACAATTGAGTTTAAAAATGAATTGGCCTTCCAAGATGTGTTCGCATCTGTGTCTTCCTTTAAGTTCTCCAATGTGAGCACTATCTATCTATCTATATTATAAGATTGAAGGGTACTGACACACTGACTCACTGACTGATTTATCATAATTCATTTTCTTCGCTCCTAATTGCCCGATCGCAATGTACAGAGGCCTGGTGGCCCCAGTGACGAATATAGTGCGAAATGGGGGAAATTCGAATTAGCCAGGGCCGTAGGCAGGATTAACCGAGTTCGATGATCGCGTGTTGTTTACGGACGGATCGTTACGATGGTCACAGGGTGGTCTCTACTGTTGGTACCAGTGACAAATATGGAGAAACCACTGGAATGGACGCATTATTCAGGGGCGTAGCCAGGATGGAAAAAGTTCGGACTTTTCATTTATTGAGCCAGGGGGGCGGCAGTCGCAGGGTATATTGCCCTACTGACCCTCATGAGGAATATGTTTAGAAGTGGTGGAAATTCCAATTAGCCAGGGCCGTAGCCAGGGCACCCCAGATTGTGCACATTCTGTTCATCAACCGATCGTCATGATATTCACTAGGTGTAATATACTGGTGGTACTAATGAAGAATATGTGACGAAATAACAGGAAGTGCGCATTAATCAGGGGCGTCACCAGGATTGGTAAATTATTTATGGACGTAGCAGGACGGGAGTCGGAGGGTGTAGTGCCGGAGTGACCCCGAGGAAGAATATGTTGCGGAAAGTGGCGCAAATTCAAGGAAGCCAGGGCAGCATCCAGGATTACGAAACATTGTGCGATACATGATGTTGATGCACCGGACGTTGTCACTGTATAACGAGGTGCTCTCTACTGGTGGTACTAACGTGGAATACGGTAAAGCAGAAGCGTGTACGAGTTTAACTGAGGCGTAGCCAGGTTGGGAAAGTTCTGACTTCTCATTTTTCAACCTAGCTGGACGGAAGTAGGAGCATGTAGTGCCCCAATGGTCCTAATGAAGAAAAGGCGGAAATTTTATGGAAATACGTGGTAGGCGGATCTGGCGGATCATAATTTATTAAAAAAACATGTCCAGATATTTACATTAGGTACTTACCTACATATCGAATTTGAGCAAAATCGGATGAACGGCGACAGACTGTCGTACGTATGTACGTCGGATGGACATTTTTTAAAAACCACTTTTTTGGACTCGTGGGACCTCCAGGATCATGGGAAACCCAAAATCTTCAAATCAAAATTTTGCACCACGACATAACTTTTTCAGCCCATGTATTACATACGGGCGAGAAAGTAATAAGACAGGAAGGTCGCTATGTATATTTCTCATGGTATGGTGACAATTCTCAGAGTGAAAAATCTAACTATAGGAAAAAGCAAACGCAACAATCTGAACAGTCAGGAATTACTATAAAAAAACGTAGAGATCTCGGCCAACAAACCATTCCAGTGACACCTTCACAGTGCCAAACTCCTAAAAAGCGCGGTCGTCCTAAGTTGTCTAATCTAACCCGAGAGCAACAGCTAACCGAAGCAAGCAAACGTTACGCTAAACAAAATCCAGAGGTACACAAAAAAGCGGTAGCTAAATATACAAAAACCAAACCGGAAATTCACAGACAAGCAGCAGCTAAGTATGAGTAACAAAACCAACAGGTCAATAGGCAAGCAGTAGCTAAGTATGAGAAAGAAAACCCACAGGTCAATAGGCAAGCAGTAGCTAAGTATGTGAAACAAAACCCACAGGCAATAGGCAAGCAGTAGCTAAGTATGTGAAACAAAACCCACAGGTCAATAGGCAAGCAGTAGCTAAGTATGTGAAACAAAACCCACAGGTCAATAGGCAAGCAGTAGCTAAGTATGTGAAACAAAACCCACAGGTCAATAGGCAAGCAGTAGCTAAGTATGTGAAACAAAACCCACAGGTCCATCGCCAAGCTGCAGCTAAGTATCAGAAAGAGAAGTCAGAGGCTCATAGGAAAGCAGTCGCTAAGTACCCCTAAACGAAAACAGACGAGACGCGTAACCGAAGGAAGGTGAAGACACTTTCTGTGACTAAGGGTGCAGGTTTTGACTACGATCCTTTATGTAATTACTCCAGTAATAAATCTATGGAAATTGGGAATTGAGCGAGGTAAGACAGGGTCGTACCCAGGATTCAAATTTGTCGAGACGTCTCACTATTTATTTTGCCAGGCGGAAGGTAGGCATAGGGTATATTGCTACAATGCCCCCTTGACGAATATTTTTTCATAATACGGTGGCAAATCCAATTCGCAATGGATCCTGTACCCAGGATAACTCATATTGTGCAAAAACTGACGCCGCTGAACAGTGGCACCGATAATTTCAGGAACGGCGGTGCCGCTGGGGCGGCGGCGGACCAATACAAGACGCCGAGCGGCGCGAAGCGCCGCGAGGCGGCTTGTGACTTTATAAATTTCTTTGAACTTAAGTAGGCTATTATGATTCTCGACCCACCTCGTCTCGCACATGGCCGTCAGAGTTCTCCATTTCGTCTCAGGAAAAACTGCCTTTACGTTTGATTGGAGTTCAGTCGTTCGTTTAGGAGATACCCTGAGAAAATTGGCAACTGCTTTTACAGTCCCTATGCAATTGCGAATGCTCTGAACGTTGCAGGAATGGGCAAGGGCTAAATTAAAGGAATGTGAACTGCAGTGCACATACAGTGCTTGAGGGAAGTTTTTTTTACCACGGCTTGCACTCCCTGAAATGAACCTTTCATTACAGAGGCTCCATCATAGCCTTGTCCTATCATATTTTTAAGGTCGACTCCCAGGTTTCGCAATGTGGTCAGAATTGTATTAGACAATCCTTCGCCCGTCATATCATCGGCTTTGACGAAACACAAAAATTCTTCTTTACTGATGTAGCAGTTTGGAGTGTCAGGAGACTGTGCTGAGTATCTCACACAAATTGAAATCTGCTCTGAGCCCCCTATATCTGCCGTCTCATCGGCAAGAATGGCAAATGCCTTAGAATTGTTTACATCTTTTACAATTTGTCTTTGAATTATTTCCCCACAAATTTCAATGAGTTCATTTTGAACTCTAGGGCTCATATACGTCGCATTAAGGGCCATGTTTTCGGCGTGCTGAAGTAAATTTACATCGCCGCATCTCATGCGCATTCTCAAAAGCGCCCGAAAATTACCGTCATTTGTGGGAGGCTCTCCGTCACTGGTAGAAATTGGCCCATGGTCATTTGTGCCCCTTAGAGCCAACTCTTGACGACCACACAGTTTTATTGTATCTACAATAGATATTATGAGCTTCAGTCTGTTTTCTTCAACTTGCTTTTGTCTTCCTGAGTTCAGAACATTTCGTATGTCCAGCTTGTCACTGTTCATGGTTTTCACAAAATCACACCCGGTAATCACCGCTTCTTTGTGGTAGGTAAGTGACTCGTGGTGTTTAAAAACTTCAAGTGCCTCTTTCCATTTATGAAAGGGTTCTTTGACCAAACATTTCAAGGCTTGGCTCGCTCCTTTGCCAGCATAATCTTTGGAAAATACGGCACAGTACTTGCACACGGCACCATCAATGCTGCTATAGGCCATCCATGGAATCCGAGTCAGCCATTGGCGTTGAAATTTAAGATTTCTTTTTCCACTAGCAGGAAATTGGAAATCACTCTCTGGCACCCAGGGAGAAGTCAGCAGTTTCAATTTCACTTCATCGTCTAAGGGGAATCCAAGATGTTTGCCAATGTCATAGGGGTGAAGATCGTCATTTGCTACAACCACAGATGTTTCCGTTGCTGTGGCCTGGGTGCAGCTAGAAGGAACAGTTGTTGTAGTAGTCACCATCGAAGTGACAGTAACAGTAGTTGTTGGAACATTCACAGTCGCTGTAGTACCAGGAAAGGATTAAGGCATAGCTTTGGTTGTTTACCAAAAAATTTGGAGATTGTCGACTGTCGTTTTGCCATAGCTACTCAGCTCAATATACCTCTAGAAAAAAAAAACTTGGTCTATAATAATGTTGTTGCACATTTGACATTACTAACAACAGCCGGGTTAACATAGGACTATAGTGAGCATAGTAGTAGTAGGCTATTTTTGAAAGATCATATACCTACCTAGGTAGGTACCTATCATATTTCTTTTAAGCGGAAAATGCCATTGTTATAGGTACTTTATTCGCCTACAGGAAAGACATGGTTAGATCCCGCTCTCAAAGAGTGTAAGATGAATAATAACCAGGCTCAGGTTTTTTTAGATAGCTGTACTTTCCTCTGGAAATCGCCAAGCCACTTATAGGTTAAAATTATCTAAGTTTAAACACTGAAAACCTAAAATCAACCTTACCTTTGAATTTTCAAATGCCTTAGGCTACAGAGATGGAGTAGACATGTACACAATTATTACTGTGGGAAACTAGTGCATACTGCAAAAAAATTATGAATTTTAAACTCATTTAACTGGCACAATAACAAAATACCATGAGTCCACACTAATATCAATTGCAGTGATTTACAATATATTTTCGTCAAGTGTACCAACCTTCCAACTCATGGGAAAAATATGGCTGCCACTTCTTCCCGCCATTTTTTAAACTTTCTACTACTTCTTATTTCAGTGCAAGATTTGCTGAATTTCAACTTCCTACCTATATTTTTTCCTTCAAAACTTAATTCTCTCTAGTGTAAAGCCGTGTAGTTTCGGGGGGGGGGGGGGGGGGGGTTTGAACCCCCCTAACCCCCCCCCCCCCCCTGGGTACGGCCTTGGTCACACAGCAGCTTCTTATAGAATAACGTCGTCCACCGCCCTTTTCTGAATGCAACTTTACCAATTATTAATTTAATAAATTAATTAATTTATTATTATATTATAGCTACTTACGGATGAAACCAACCTCAGATTAGAAATTAAAAACACGTTACGCAGTTGCCACTCTCTATCACGAAATCCTCTCTATAACGAACTCATTTTCTAACCTTCTCTATTGCGAACTCTTTTTATAGCGAGCAAATTGACGGTCGTTATAGAGAGAGAAAACTGTATTCATTATCTAACTTATAAATATATTTTTCTCAGAAAAGATATCTTCAGTCTTCCCCAAGACATTGCGGAGAATTGGAAAGTAGGTATAGTATCGCCACCCTGACCTGCCTGGCCCGAGGGTATTCTGTGAACAGTGAACATAGCAGAATACCCTCGGGCCAGGCAGGTCAGGGTGGCGATACTATACCTAGCTTTGTAGTATTTCTACCTATTAGCCAGGTGGAACTGGAGTTGTGGACTGTATAAAACTTGTATTTTTTTTAATACATGTAATTGTAATAATTTATAAAATATTGTTAAGTTTTGCGTATTAAAAATATTTCTATTGTTTGTAATATTTATTTTAAAAGTTATGTCCTGTTTGGAGATGTCCTGTTTTGGAGAAGATCTTTCATGCTGAGCATAGCTTGTTTCAGTGCTTCAGCGAAGGCTGCTGAGCTAGTGTTCAGGTCAGCTTTCCAGCTGCTTATACTGAAGATTATGGAAGATTCTCTGATATTGTAGCAGCAGCCGTATCCATCAGGTACGGGGTGTCCGTACCCTGAAAACATTTCGGTTTTGGTAGGTACCTGAAACGATTAAAAAGGGAATAGTTATACGTGTACAGTTGTAGTCTGAGGCTACCTTGATTCGACTACAGGGTAACCTTTCAAAAATTGGACTAGTGAGGACATATTATATATCAGAATAAATAAGTATCCAACTGTTGATGAAAGCAGCGTCAGTGATATCCAGGGGTGGTTAGGCTACACAAATGTGAATTGTCGTTGCTAAACTCTTTTAGATCATTGTGACCTCTTCTTCTTAAGGATCCGCTATACCTGACGGTGCATTTTTTGCCGCCCATAAGATTAACAATGCGAGCGGCGATTCATTTTCAAGGTTTACCCTTGGTTGGAAAGACACAAAATTTTGCCTGTACCTAGCCCTAACAATGTTCTAGGGAGTGTTCGAAGCAGATTTCCCAATTTCTCACTGGTTTCTTTTATTGCAACTGTTTTGCAAATGCTAGCATCGCATACCTCAAGAAAAGTGCTGTATCTCGAAAACCAGTAAAAAAAAATGGGAAATCTGCTTCGAACACTCCCTAGAACATTGTTAGGGCTAGGTACAGGCAAAATTTTGTGTCTCTCCAACCAAGGGTAAACCTTGAAAATGAATCGCCGCTCGCAATGGTAATCTTATGGGCGGCAAGAAATGCATCGTCAGGTATAGCGTCCTCTTAAGTCTACTTCTTGTTCTGAACAAAAAATAATTTTGGAAACACTGTGTGTGAGCTGGACTATAGGTGGGGATGAAAAGAGTACCTGGCTTGTTCCCATGGTGAACTTATGGGCCACTTTATAGGATTCATCCAGAAACATAGGGTGGTAACTGCCAGTTAGGGCTTTAGAAGCTTCTCGAAGGCCCAGAAGATGAGTGTCGAAGCCTCGGCCAAAAGCGCAGTCCTCTAGCTGAGAGCTGTGTTTCGTCAGTGCTACTTCAAGGAGTGTCAAGCGTTCTGCGATCTAAAGAAAGTAAAAGTAGTTGTCCCTCTCTATAGTGAACTCTCCTTATAGCGAGCGACTTTACGCGGCCCCTTTACAGTGAAAAGAGATCGCGAAACTAAGTCTACCAACAATTCCATTTACTCTAGAAGTTTCCTGGTTGAAAGATAATTTCGATATGTATCATATTCGATGACGATTGCAAGAGACCCACCACCAGACTAGGTACCTAAAGAATCCAGCCACCTTGGGCAGGTATAGGTACGAGTAACTTACAGGAGCATTCGTTTCCATAGCTTCCATCCATTGCAATGTTTCAGCACTGCCAGCCCGGGCTACCTCTACTCTTCCCAGACGAAACCTGAAAATAAATAGACCTTGTACATTCCTGAAAACAGTGGAACTTTTCGGGAGTAACCTTACTTCTTTCTTTTAACAGCCTTCCTGAAACTATAGGTCCGAATCATGTTTATTTTCTTACCTTCTCGTAGAAACACTTTCCCATGTAGTTTCCATGCGCTGATGGAGTTTGAAGTAGGCCAGTTGTATGGCTAGTTGCACGAACGCATCAGGACTGCAGTTCAAACCCTTTATGGCTTCTTTACCGAACTCAGTATATCGATAGACGTATAAATCAATGTCCGCTACTAACCTAAAAATAGAAGAAGAAACAGAGGTTATAGTAGTAGGTTGTCCATTTTAACGGTCAAAACCATTCCTAGTGTAGGTGAATCGTTGTAATCGAACTGTTGAGCTTATGGACGCAGTTCAAAGCTGCAGAACCACCAGTAGTACCAGTAAGGTCCATTCCTGAAACACTGGGGTCGTACATAAGCTAAACACTATGTTTACAACTTGCGACTAGTTCTCACCTATCCAGCGCCCCAGCAGCTTCAGCAATGTACAATTCCATTTCTTCACTGACGATCCAGTTCATTTTATTTACGGTTCCCTCAGGTACTTGAACGTTTTTCTCAGCTTCTTCGTCAAGGTTCTGTTCTTTCACATTTTCCAACATTCTTTCGATTAAATCGTTTAAGCAGACCCCGTCATTGGCTGTATGTTCCATAAGAACTCCGCTGACACCGTCGGTTGAAATTACTACCTGAAATGACCCAGCAAGAGTTATCCAGTAGATCATTCGGCTATCGAGGATTACCTAGATTAAATTTAGGTACAATAAAAACATACCTGGAGGGTTTTTTCGTACCAGCGATTAGCTCCATTTAAGGTACTTCCACCTCCATGAAGAATATGATGGAACATATTTGTTTCATCCCTCTGCCCTGCTCGAAATCCTAACAACAAAGAAATGGTAGTGAGTTAAGGGCCACCATACATTCGCTATTTTTTTACGTTTGGATTTCAAACTTTGTAAGAAAACTATTGGATATTTAAATATTCTGAATAATGTATGTCTTTTTAACGTCATTACTCATGAGGCTATGTTGTGATTTTACGATCGAGTGATTTTTGTCACAAAAAAAAAATTGTCCAAAATTGACCGATCGTGAAATTACAACATAGCCTCATGAGTAATGACGTTAAAAAGACATATTATATTTCAGAATATTTAAATATCCAATAGTTTTCTCACAAAGTTTGAAGTCCAGATGTAAAGAAAATAGCGAATGTATATTCAACCGTAAAGAGGTAGTGAAACTTAAGGAAGGATACTGAAAAAAAAATTTTTTAGAGAACCCAACTGCAATTAAACTACCCCCACCCCTAAAAATGCGCTAAACCTGCCCTAGAAAAAGTGAGTAGCTGGAAATACCCATCTACCTGGAAAAAACCAGGTTCAGTAGAGGTGACGACGTGACGTCATGAAACACATACCTAAATACCCAGATTACAAGACATTGGAGAAAGAAAAAAATTAGCTCTGCTTTTTTCGAATTTTCTGGTATAAAGATTCGAACCCTGGACCTCCTCCGTAAAAGTCCAGTAGCTTGATGTATATGTTAAGACCATGGAAGGCGTCAATGACCTACCTCTGTTTTGATGAGTTACTTCAGGATGATCATTTGATATAGCTGACGGCCTGTTGAAGTCTTCAGCGGGTATTGGGTCATCCAAACACAGAACAAGAAGACTTGACTGAATTTTTTGTACGTAGAGCTGGTTCCGAGGTTCTGAAAATATTTGGGTCATCATCAGCAGTCGGTGCATTTTTGACTGACACGTCAGTGATATTCAAGGGTGGATAGACTACACAAATGTGAATTGTCGTTGCTAAACTCTTTTAGGTCATTGTGGCCCCTTCTTCTTAAGGGTCCGCTATACCTGACGGTGCATTTTTTGCCGCCCATAAGATTAACATTGCGAGCGGCGATTCATTTTCAAGGTTTACCCTTGGTTGGAAAGACACAAACTTTTGCCTGTACCTGGCCCTAACAATTTTCTAGGGAGTGTTCGAAGCAGATTTCCCATTCTTTTACTGGTTTTTTAGATACAGCACTTTTCTTGAGGTATGCGATGCTCGCATTTGCAAAACAGTTGCAATAAAAGAAACCAGTGAGAAATTGGGAAATCTGCTTCGAACACTCCCTAGAACATTGTTAGGGCTAAGTACTGGCAAAATTTTGTGTCTTTCCAACCAAGGGTAAACCTTGAAAATGAATCGCCGCTCGCAATGTTAATCTTATGGGCGGCAAAAAATGCATCGTCAGGTATAGCGTCCTCTTAAGTCTACTTCTTGTTCTGAACAAAAAATAATTTTGGAAACCCTGTGTTTTTTTTGGAACAATAATTATTGATTTCGTTACTCTCATGCAAGAGTGGGACTATAATTGCATAATTCTATTTTTGAAGGGAAAATACGAAAATTACAGACACTGAAATTGGGTTTCTAGTTTGAGTGCTTTATCGGCAGATTTTACTGGCTGGGGGAAAACTCGACTGCATAGTAACCTTAAATACCTTCAGTCAGAAACTGATAAGCGATCGCCCAATTGTCCCTGTCCCACGTAGATAGGACTCCAACCGAGGGACAAGGTAGTCTTGGCTGCTTGAGGATGGTCACTAGTGCCTGGGCAATCTCAGGTATTGTCAGTCGGATAAGGTTCCCGTCTGTGTCGAGCCTTTTCACCACCAGGCAATAGAACTGAAGAAAGAAATAGAAACTGGATATTCTGGTGATTCTTAGAGCCAGGTCACACCGGTTCGATCCCGATCCTACCAAAGTTTTTCTGATTCACCTCTGATATGTTCAGCATGTCAAGTGAAATGTATATTGAGACTGTGGTGGTTCGGAACCCACCTAAAACTGTAGGTCTCCATCCTACTACTACTTTACCTGCTTCTTGTTTATGACTATAATGTGTTCCTGGCCAGATCCTCTCCCTATGCTTGTAACCAGGCGGTCCCTTTTGAAGTCAGGTACGCGACAGGTAGTTAGAATGTTGTACCACTGACCCATGCACAGTTTTTGCCCTTTTGTTCTTCCTCCCGATGTGGCGACAGGTATTTGCTGACTAAAACGAAAATTATTTCAATTTGGTCATGCCTGAAAGTAGGTATACTCCGTCCACCTGGCTGCGCCTCGGCTAGGTCTTGTATGTGATATTCAGGGAGGAGCGGGGTACCTGATACCTGACTTATCGGAGCAGTTAAGTGGACGGGGGGCTTAGGGAGTTGGGGTATTGTATTTTAAGACTATATTTCCCAAGATGCTCATTTTGTAGAATTGACAGTGCGACTAATTCAGTAGTATCTTGAGTCACCATGGCAACAAACTGGAAATCAGTAGATAATTTTTTGGTAAGGGGTGTAGCTCTACCTAACCGCGCTGAGCCGCGGCGGGGCGCGACACTGCGCGGGTAGTTGGACGACCTTTCTATTAATGAGATATTGTGTTCACCTACTTGTCAACCAACTCTTTTTGGGTAATGCAGACGTCAATCATAGCAGCGCCGTAGCGAGCCAAGTCCCAACAAGTTTTGAATTCTTTTGGCGGCAAAATCGTCGCAGTGTTCAGCATCAATGCGAGAGGCGTTCTCCAGTCTAAGTAGTACTCATTTATAAAATATTCTACTGCCTGAAAGATAAATAGTTGTTAAACAGCGTGTACAAACTATTGGATATATAAATGTTCTGAAATATAATATGAGTTTTGAGTTTTTTTTTGTTGACAAAAATCATTTGATCATAAAATCACAAGCCTGCTAATTTCGGCCGTTAAAAAACATATTTTATATTTCAGAACATTTTAAATATTTTTAATAGCTTCCTCAGAAAGTATGCAGAAAAAAACGTAAACGAATAGCGAATGTACGGGTACGGCCTCGATAGCCGAGTGGACTAAATGGTCGACTTTTGAGGAGCAGTGAGAGCCGGGTCACACCGGTTTGATCCCGATCCTACCAAAAAGTTTTTCTGATCAGCATTCACCTCTGATATGTTCAGCATGTCAAGTGAAATGTATATCAAGGCTGTGGTGGTTCGGAACCCACATAAAACTGTAGGTCCCCATCGTTTACTCGATGGCTGGGGAGCTGGTATTTGGTAGTGCTGCCAGCTGAGCACAATGGATAGTTCTTGAAAACGGTCTAGTTGCTGGGCTTGTCCCCCCCAACCCTCAGTTATTACTATTATATTGTACGGGAATCGTGCCCTTCTTATTTTGAGGTTGGAGGCCTGATTTATTCGACAAGTGAAGTCACTTACCCAGTTTTCCTTCTGGTTCCTTTGCTTATAAAGATATTCTTGAGCATACCCCCCTACTCCCCTTGAAAATTGCAGCACCAATTTCACCACTTTTAGGAATTCATCTTCTTCAAGTAACGGCTGAAGAGTGGCTAAGTACTTTTTCAGTGTGTCCTTTAAAGGTGGGACTGGGAGCTTTGGTAGCAAGTTCGCTTCTGACTGAAATTGCGGTTATTTAGTTAGTGGAGACGCGCCTACCCATACCCTCGATATCAGTCACATTGGATTGACCCCGATTCTATATAAAAAAATTCTGATAGTCATTCACATTATGTGTAGACCGCCGTATTATCTAAAGGAAGATTATCGAGGCTTTAGTGGTTCGAAACCCACCTATAATTAATAAACTTAACAACTTACTTCAGAGTAGGGCAGGGTGTCCGGATTATACGTAACCAACTTCGGGAAATATTCGTGGTCCATTTTTGCAATATTTGGAAACCGGCAGAGCGCAAAAAAACTATTTATTGCTGAAAAAAAACACTAAAAATTTTGAAGTCAGCCAAAATTTTTTTTATTTTGTTTGTTACCTTTGGAAGGTGTCTGAGAAGGTGGCATGACTCAAGGTTTGCGTACTTTTGAGGTTGTCTAGTTTTAATTCAAATTGAGTTCGAAGAGCTCCCTCTGATTTGTTAGCTTGATGTGACGCCATCGAGAGACCCAGAGACCTACCTGTAGAGAGTGGGAGAGAAGTATAAACGGTGTTTTACATTGAGGGTCTCCCATCGACGATATAACCATGGCCAAGGTTGCTTGAGTTTAGTTATTAGCTGAATATATAAGTACATAACCTCACTGGATAAAACTATACAATATGTAGGTCTATCTACAATATTGGCTACCTAACTTGGTAGGTACATATCGAGAAAATAAACAAATTTAATGCACATTGAAATATAATTAAGAACAATTAAGCTATGGAAGTCATCTTAACGTAATTTTGTTGTTTCTTGAACATTTTCAACTCTCCATTAATAACCACCTAAGGGTGGATACCAAAAGTCCACTTTAAGGGTTGTTTAATTATGCCAAAGTACTAAACCGTCCGCTATAGAAATAACTGGCACTTAAACTGGACTTGTGTGAGGCACCCTAAGGCTGGACACCACCATCCTCGGTTAAAATTAAACCCCCGTTTAACGAAGGGTTAAATGTTAACCGAGTTTATTAGGATCCATCGACCTATCGTCGAATTGGCCCATTGGACAACGTCCATGGGTGGCCAAAGTTGGTAAGAATTGGCCTTTTAACAATTTAAATCGTTTCATTCTTAGTTATGCTTCTCCTTCTTATTTGTTACGTACAGCTATATACCAATTACGTCTGCGATTTTAATGGAATTTAAATTATTTATCTAGGTAAAAGTATTTTTTCTCCATAGGTAAAACTAAGTTACCTTTTTCCAGGACAGAAAAAAATTGCCTTAACAAAATGGATTGAAGAAAAATTTGCGGAATAGTCATTTGCTATTTTTTTACTTTTTTTAACAATTTTTTTAGGACACTATTGGATATTTAAATCATGACGTGACGTTCTTACGTTAAGAAGACATTATATTTCAGAACATTTAACCATCTAATAGTGTCTAAAAAAGGTCGAAAAACGTAAACAAATAGCAAATAAGTATTCTATAGTGTTGTTTTCAATAATGTATTGGTATTTGTTGACCGTGTACACCGACTCTGAAATTACATAATCATGAATTCTCAGGCGTTGCCCACAATCATGTTCATGTCTGTATTGTAGTCTAACTTGGGAACTTCATGTTACTGTACTAGTACTACAACCAATTTTGAATACATTAATTTTAGTTTGTAGGAAATTTATAATTTGGTAGTTCTATAAAATAGAAATAAAGTGGTTTAAAAAAAAAAAATGGAAAATTATAAATCAAACTTTTTTAACTGTTCTTTTCTAGTACCTACCTAAGTATCGAAAACAGAGGTAGCGTTTAGTACAACAAACAACTACAATAGTAACCACCTATAGTATACATTAATATTTAAATGACTACTGTTGAATACGACAACTATTTGAATCGCAACACTTGATATGTATTTGTATTCAAGTTGATATGTTTCAATGATATGTATAATCTTAACTTTATAATTCTATACCTATATTTAGACCACACGTTTTAAGCTAAGCAGAAATAAAGGTTAGGTTAGGAAGTTTACGTTAAATAAAAATTAAAACAACACTAACAGGAAGTTTAAGTGTAAGATAGGTACAGGTAAGATACCCGTCTATTTAAAACTGTTGGGAACGATGGCAGGGTGGATTGCACCAGTTGCTAAAGTCTACTTTAGTGTCACCTAAAAGTTCACTATAGCGTTATCCTCCCGATAAGTTGGTACCCTTCACCATCCTGCCGATAGCGTCATTATCATAAAGTTAGCTATAGTGGAATTTAAACGGCAGGATAAACTTAATCTGCACGGTTAAAGCCACACTATGTTAAGGTTAAGGTTATCTTAAAGTTAGTTTAGATAATAGTGGCATAGCGATAAAGAGTATGGTAAACTTACTTTTAGTGAATTCATAAGTACCTACCTAGGGATAAATTATTTAACAGGAGGTGTTAACTGCTACTTTGATTTATATTTTCCAGTTTTCACATTTCTCACTAATAATACGTTTATAATATTATGAGATAGGTACTTAAAGAAATATTTAATAAACCGTCTTGGTTCTTGGTTATGAAAGTGCCTGATAATTATGATGAAGACCACATTAAGTTCTTGTTTGAGGAAAATGTGAATATTTAAATGTTCTGAAATATAATGTGTCTTTAATTACTCGATCATAAAATCAAAACAGAGCCAGTTAATTTTGGATGTTAAAAAGACATATTATATTTAAGATTTATCATGTTTCAAAAATCACCAAGTTTCCCTGAAAATTATACTAACGATACTTCCTGTTAATACATAACTTGACGATAACTTAGACGATAGAATTTTTATCAATTGAACAACACTTCAAAAACAATTTAACAAGGAGAATTAAATTATCTAACTTGAAATTGAGATCACTATCAATTGACTCGACAATCTTTAAAAATTTAACACAATATTTAAGTAACATTTTCTTTCTTTCAACCTTATACGAAATTGGTGCACCTTCTTTTTTTGCCAGCAAAAAACTGCACCACTTTCATATGCCCTTAACAAACCTGGTAACCTCCGTTTCAAACTTTATCAACCCCTTAAACAATCGACAACAAAAGTTACCCTTAAAATTTGTGCTAAGCCTAATAAGCTCACTACAATGATATGTGTACATTGCTATAACAGTGATATGTTTTCGTTACGGTAAGCGACATTTAGAAGAACGTCTATTCCCTTCATTCAAAAGACAGTCGAGTTTTCTCTCAGCCGGTGAAGGGCCATTGTCAATTTTCCGAATTTCTTTACCATTCTTTTAACAAAAAGGGAACAGATTCTATCACATCTATTGCGTAAAAACGCAGACTACAACAAAATCTAGAACCTTCTCTCGCGGAAGGAAAAGTCTAAGCACATTCGGCATTGAATCCCCAATTACTGCTTAGCAGGGCAGTTAGGGATTCATTTGATATGCGGCTCGCGAGTGCTTAGCAGACGCTTCATAGCGTTCATGGCGTATTCTAACGCTTTTGCGTAGCGCCAGGTACTGGTATGGGCGCAGCTGTGCCAGGCTGCCAGGCCGAAGATGACGCAGTCCGGGCGAAGGTTGTAGGACGCCCCGTAGCCTTCCGGTACCACGGGCCCGTACCCTCCGAATATTTCTTCTTTGGTTGTAATCTGTAAAATGGTGTCAGAAGTAAAAACCGGTCCTGCGACTAAGGGTCCGATTACACCTTACAATAAATATATGATCCTATTTTTATATGATCCTATTTTTTTAGCATCATAAAAATTTTAGAAAAACTGTAATACACTTTACAATAAAAATAGGATCATGTTTATCAGTGACGCCAACTTGACATGGTAAAAAAATAGAATTTTGAAGATTTTTAGTGTCCTTTTTTGAACCGTTTTAGGTTAAATAATTTCTGCTATATTCTTTCAATTCATCGTTATAAGAAATTCGGACTCCTCCACATTTTCTATTAAAATACGGGTCATTTCCATTCCACTTACCTTAGCCGCCATTTTTAACGGACTAACCCAACAACAACAAACACATCGCAGCATAGAGGAAGGTAGTCGCAGCAGTTATGATACAATTTGTACCGGCCGATACAAATTGTATCATAATTGACTCAATTCACTTTACACCATACAATTTTTCTTGATCATATTTTTTTATTATCCTATTTGGATTGGAAATTGTAAGGTGTAATCGGGGGCTTTAGTCAGGTTCGAGTCCGGTTAGTTGATAAATATTTTTGCAATCTACATCTATTTGATGACACTTTCACGCAAATGGGAAATCTCTTACAATAGAGTGCTTAAGGTGTCTTGGGAGAGGTAGGTAATATTTGAACCAAAACAAAGCACTTTTCTCAAGTTATCATATAAACTAACCTCCTTATTATTGAAATAAAATGATCCTTAGTCAATTCTTTAAGATCACAATGTAACAAAAAATTCACTAAAAGGACATTTGGTTATTTCACAGTGTTTGAATTACCAATAAACCCACTGATCCAAAATGTCTGGAGCATGTTTATTGATGATGGGTAATAGTAAGGGCTAGAAGTTCCGGATTTAGCCTAAGTAAAAAAATTTAGAAATACAAGCAGAAACATGGTTCGGCATGTTCCTTGGTCCTTCCTGAACACCCCCTGAAAATTCCCAAAAATTCCCAATGGGGAAACTATCCGAAATCTTGAAAAGTAGTCGGCCATGTTGGATTTGTGTACCTGATGCCTTCTTGGGTTCATAGCTACAAAACTACAAGTTGCACACAAACACAACTTGCAGAAAATTACTTTGTAATGTCAGAGCTAAGATAACAGGTCACACCCATAAATCTCAGTTTAATACTAAAACTGTAGTTAACGAAATAATTAACGGAGTCCTCGATGAGATCAGAAGGGAAAAACTTCAGAGCCAGTTTTTGGACCTTTTCGAAATCCAAATCCAAAATATAACTGAAACAAACGTTGTAGAACATTAACTGACAAATCTGAATATGTAATTTTTATTCACCTGAAGCAAAAACTAGGAGAGCTAGAAGCATTTAACCGGAGGCATGTTCTCTGCTACCAGCGTGTTACAATGGGAACGCATGGCTATTTCAAGCCTGAATTTCAATATTAGGGCACCACCCTTTTTCCACATTCAATAATTTTGCTGTAGCTAGCTGTCATCTTGACTACCCAGAGTTAAATGTTAAATTAACCTGAGGTTAAATTAACGTAGTGCAAAAAATACTACTTAGCTTAGGGGCTGTTACCCCCTGTTAACCTCAGGTTATGGTAATCTGTGCCTCACAGAAACCGAAGTATCTATCTTCAATTTAACTGGAGGTTAAATATTATGCTTAATATCGATGATTTAACCTCAGGTTAGGCACAGATTATGCCAAAACCAATTTGGCAGAATCTGTCCATACTTCCTATAGTGGTAGAATATTTTCAGAGGTCCGTGGCGTTCATTTTTGTAATTCTAACTAAACCGGAGGTTAACTATGTTGCTTAGTTTTAATATCAGTTGTTAATTGTAGCCTGTGTTGAACATACTTACTCTTACAGAATCCAAATTATGCTCTTTTTGTTGCTGTTGACGGTTTGATTCTAGGCATAAGACCCACCTATATAGTAAGCTGGGACAGCATCAATAATACCAGAGGTTAACTATGTTGCTTAGTTTTTAATCCTGTGCTGGGAAGCTGGTATTTGGTAGTGCTACCAGCTGATAATCTTTGCATTGGTCTAGCTTTCAGCTTATCCCCTTCACCCCTTTACAAACTAATTTATGTAAGCTGTGATCTGTCAATCATCTAATAAACAGCAGCGTCTGCGTCAAATTCCTGCTCACTTGATTCTACTGATTCTTGGGATTATCTGGTTGGTTGGAGGAGCTGTAACAGGCCTAGCAGCTGTGCAGCCTACAGTATACAGTCGAGCCGTAAGGCCCTGCCATCCGCGTTTCTAGTTACCCTATGCCTTTTGTTACTGATACCTACAGTTTATCGTTTCCACTGCTTTAGAGCTTGCAAAAAGTAAGTAACATCCTTACATGTACGATATACCGAAGGACATTGCGTCATTCGTCAGAGGTCACCTGATCTTGCTTGCTGCATAGTCATGGAGCGCTTAAGATATTGATGATTCCAGCAGCTCTATTGCGGATTTTTTAATCACGATTGATCACGAAGTTATAACCGAAATATATGGAAAATAGCATTGGAAGTGCATGGGAGAAAAAATATTTCTCTTTGAAAAGGTACAGAAGGCATTGGGTAACGAAAGAGACAACTTTCCTCTTGTTCCTCCATGCTATCCCTGTGTGCGACACAACATCGGTACCTTACAGAAAAGGCAAGCGTAACACTTGTAAGACATTAGAAAATTCTTGTCATCATCGTGACAAAGCTGCTATATTAAATCGGAATAATGCAGACAGAGAGGAAATTGGTTGCGCTGCGGAGGGAGGATTTCTTCATAGCACCATACGGAGGGCAGAGGGTACACGCAGAGAGGACAATTTGCACCAAGTCCAAGAATGGCTATAAGCATGAGTACTGCTCTGGAACACTGGGGTGGACAGAAGAAAGAAGTGGGGAAATGATGCCCATTCTATCTACCTTTCCTCTTCCTCCAGAGAACCTCGTCAGCTAAAATTTTACAAAGCCGATTGTGTGAGTGTTAGAAAGGTGAACTCTGGTGCCCATGTGGCGGCTGCTTGACCGAGCAGGTGTTCCCCAAGAATCTGCTGAATAAAGTGATGAATTTGACGCAGACACTGCGGTATTGTATGGCTGACAGCTCACAGCTTAGTTAGAGTTAGTTAGTAGAGGAGTAGGAGGGACAAAGCTCACAACTAGACCATTCCCAGAAGTATCCCTTGTGCTCTGCTGGTATAGCACTGTCAAATACCAACTCCTCAACCATCGTATTAATACAGGGGACCTACAGTTTTAAGTGGGTTCAAAACCACCACAGACTCGGTATATATTTCACACGACATGCTGACCGTATCTGAGGTAAATGCCGATCAAAAAAACTTAGGCTGGGATTGGGATCGGGATTGAACCAGTTTGACCTGGCTGTCAGTATTCCTTTAATCACAACCACCTATACCACTCGGTTATCTATGCTGTCCCAGCTTACTAGGTGGGTCTTATTGCCTAGGATCAAACCGTCAACAGCAACAAAAAGAGCATAAATTGGATTCTGTAAGAGTAAGTATGTTCAACACAGGCTACAATTAACAACTGATATTAAAACTAAGCAACATAGTTAACCTCCGGTTAAGTTAGAATTACAGAAATGAACGCCACGGACCTCTGAAAATATTCTACCACTATAGGAAGTATGGACAGATTCTGCCAAATTGGTTTTGGCATAACCAGTGCCTAACCTGAGGTTAAATCATCGATATTAAGTATAATATTTAACCTCCAGTTAAATTGAAGATAGATACTTCTGTTTCTGTGAGGCACAGATTACCATAACCTGAGGTTAACCGGGGGTAACAGCCCCTAAGCTAAGTAGTATTTTTTGCACTACGTTAATTTAACATCCGGTTAATTTGACATTTAACTCTGGGTAGTCGAGATGACAGCTAGCTAAAGCAAAATTATTGAATGTGGAAAAAGGGTGGTGCCCTAATATTGAAATTCAGGCTTGAAATAGCCATGCGTTCCCATTGTAACACGCTGGTAGCAGAGAACATGCCTCCGGTTAAATGCTTCTAGCTCTCCTAGTTTTTGCTTCAGGTGAATAAAAATTACATATTCAGATTTGTCAGTTAATGTTCTACAACGTTTGTTTCAGTTATATTTTGGATTTGGATTTCGAAAAGGTCCAAAAACTGGCTCTGAAGTTTTTCCCTTCTGATCTCATCGAGGACTCCGTTAATTATTTCGTTAACTACAGTTTTAGTATTAAACTGAGATTTATGGGTGTGATCTGTTATCTTAGCCCTGACATTACAGAGTAATTTTCTGCAAGTTGTGTTCGTGTGCGACCTGTAGTTTCGTAGCTATGAACCCAAGAAGGCGTCAGGTACACAAATCCAACATGGCCGACTACTTTTCAATATTTCGGATAGTTTCCCCATCGGGAATTTTTGGGAATTTTCAGAGGGTGTTCAGGAAGGATCAGAGAACATGCCCAACCATGTTTCTGCTTGTATTTCTAAATTTTCTTACTTTTCCCTTTCTAGCCCTTACTATAATTCAATCACTGTGAAGTAACCAGAAGTCATTTTGATAAATTTTTGTTTACTTTGTATTCTGAATAGAATTGATCAAGGATCCCATAGAAACATCACCCCTCGAGGGGCAATGCTGCACCGTACCTGAATTTTTTCAACTTCAAAACCGTCGTACCTGACTGGTGCTGAGTGCGAACTGGTTGGCAACCCTGTATGTTTCGTCCAGGAAAATGGGTGGGAGACCGCCTGTCAGTTCACGAGCAGCTTCTCGCAAGCCCAAAAGATGGATGTCAATCCCTTGGCCAAGAATAGCGTCCACCATGACCTCGGTCTGCTTCTTCAGCGCTGCATCGAACAGCTCCAGCCTCTTCGAGTCCTAGAAGTAGGATCATTTCTTAGGGTGGGGAGAAGAAACCTCGCTAGCCCAGTGGTGTAGGTGGTTGTCTAAGAGCCGGGTCACACCGGTTCGATCCCGATCCTATCCGAATTTTTTTAATCGTCATTCACCTCGGATATGTTTAGGGTGCGTCCCACCATGCCCAGTTAAAATTTAACTGGAGATTTACCATGTTAAATTTAACTTATTTAACATGGTAAACATAGAAAAAAATCTCCAGTTTAATTTTAACTGGTCATGGTGGGACGCACCCTTAGCATGTCAAGTGAAATGTATATCGAGGCTGTGGTGGTTCGGAACACCCCTAAAACTGTAGGTCCCTAAGGTGGCTGGGGAGCTTACATTTTGTACCGCTGCCAGCATATGGTCTAGTTACTGAATTGTGGCCAAGGTTGGATTGAGGAATATATTGATCTTACCTAGTGACTCTTTGTTCTATACCTTGGGAATGAAGTCGTCCATCTAGCCACACCTTATTCTATAGCATGGGGTGCTAAATCGAGAGCCCTGCTGCACTGCGTTCCCTATCCTACCCCATGCTACGGCGCGGCTAGGTGGACGACCTCCTTGAAACTATTATATTTTTTTCACTTACATCTAACTGCGTGAAAGTGACTTTTTTGCCGCAGTCTTCGTCTTCGCCTTCCACCATAGCTTTGACCCAACGAAGAGTCTCGTTGGTTGCTGAACGAATGCAGTCAATTCTGCCTGACTGGAACCTATAACCAAAGAACTCAGTTTGATTTCCGTAACTTGGTAAAAATATTTGATAAAGTGGTGTCAGAAGTTTCGATTTTTTTTTGTAGTTTAGAAAAAGGCGCAGGTACCTTCGAGTGCTGGCACTTTCGTAAGTTGCGACGAAGTTGCCATAGAGCTTGTAGTAGGCTAGTTGGAGCGCCATTTGGATGAATGCATCAGGGCTGCATTTCGCTGACTTAATCCATTCTTTCCCGTAACCCGTAAATCGATATGCATAATAATCCAGGTCTTCCGCAATTCTAGAACAGGTTATTCGTCGTTAAAGTAAGTGGAAGTAAGCATAAGTGAGAAGAAGTAAGCAGAAGTAAGCAGAAGTAAGTAGAAGTAAGCAGAAGTAAGCAGAAGTCCTCAGAAGGGTAAAAACTGACGTCATTCTAAGGAAACTACTCACCATTTTTTATCTATAAGAGATATAGTATGGTATTTTTAGTCTAAAGAAGTTTTCGGATATATGTTTGTATTTGGAAATTGAGTGATCTTTAAATAGATTTATTTCCAGATAAGAAAATATCCAGCGCAGTTTCCTAGGAATGAGTATATATCTTCTACTCTTTATGTCGGTCCGTCCGTCCGTTCCCTGCACCAGAGCCTATACCGTTCATCTAATTTTGATGAAATTTGGTATGGACTTGTCTAAAATTACGGCCGAGACACGTTTTTAAGGTTTTTTTAATTAGTCAAAAATTGCTGCCACTATTGCCAAAAAACCACCAAATAATTCAATTATCATGTTTTTGGTTAGTTGGACAAGTGCCGAGGGTACACTTTTCAATCTGTCACACTGGAAACTGGTATGTGTTTGACAAATAAAAGCTTCGAGGTCATAATACGATATGCTACGAAAATTTAATTGGTTCAATATTACGGCCATTTTGGACCAAATCAAAGTTCGATCCTTTCGGCGCCATTCACATTTTTAGACCGATTGTCATGAAATTTGTTACATATTGTGTAAAACTACGTAACTTAAACATTTGTTCAACAGAAAGTGTTGAAAATGAGAAACCACCTTTTTTAATAGTCGGAACGCATTTCGTTCTACAGTAAATGAGATTGGGTAATATTGATATCAGATAGATGGTCTTAGGGTGCGTTCCACCATGCCTAGTTAAAATTTAACTGGAGATTTACCATGTTAAATAACTCAAAAGTTAAATTTAACATGGTAAACATAGGACAAAATCTCCAGTTTAATTTTAACTGGGCATGGTGGGACGCACCCTTAGGTGATTTTTTACCGATTATGGATTGCTTAAAAATTACGTCCACAAAAAAAAATCTCTCTAAAAAAAACGAGAAAGTTAAGTGCGACTGTTGTCGCACCCTTTATTATCATCTGCTATCTGCTGTTTATGTATCATGTTCATTCTTACGTGTCCAGCCCTCTAGCAGCCTCATGGATATGTCTCTGGACATCAGGACTGATGATCCACTGCATCTTGGTTGCCTGCATCCCGTCAGGGATCAGTTCTTCCCCTTCAACAATATCTGGTGGTAACTTCTTCAGTGTCCCCACGATATACTCCATCATCTCGAACATGACCACGCCATCCGCCGGAGAATGCTCAAAGAGGGCTCCTACTACCCCGTCTTTGGACACGATCATCTGAAATCAGGTTTTTCAGGTTTAGAGACAGTGGGATTTAGAAGGAGCAGGAGAAGCGAGGGGGTAACCACTCCAGAGATTCCTTGAGATTCCACTGAGATTCCATACATATTTCCAAAGATTTCCAACGATATTCATAGAAAAATGAACCCCGAAGGGGTAACCACTCCAAAAATTCCAAGATTCCCTGAGATTCCATAAAGATTTTCAAAGATTCCCAACGAGATTCCCAACGAGTGGTTAACCCCTCGAGGAGAAGTAGTCCAGAAGTTCGGCCGAAGCCGAAAACTTTTCCGTTATGCCGGGATTCGAACCCGGACCTCTCAGGACACAGAGCGGACCCCTTCGACACTCAGCCACTGATGTAGGTAATTAAGGCAACCTGTATGTAAAACCTATAGGAGACTAAAAATATTCTGCATGGTGTGGTCAATAACACCCGAGGGGTTGGGAATCATTGGGAATCTTTATGAAATCTCAGGGAATCTTGGAATTTTTTGAAGTGGTTACCCCTTCGGGGTTCATCTTTCTATGAATATCGTTGGGAATCTTTGGAAATATTTATGGAATCTCAGTGGAATCTCAAGGAATCTCTGGAGTGGTTACCCCCTCGATAACACCTGACTTTTTTAAAGGGATCCGCAAGGTCTACTTACTTGAAAGGTTTTGTCGTACCAGCGGTTGCCCCCATTGTAGAGACTTCCCCCACCATGCAGCATCTGGTGGACCATGCTGGTTTCATCACGTTGCCCACATCGAAAACCGACCGGTTCCGGTTTTTCGGTGCTCGGGCAAGTCAGGTTGAAGCTTTCCGGAAGCGGTTCATCGAAACACAGAACCATCAAACTTTTCTCGATCACCTCTAGGTTATCTGCATTTTGTGTGTCTGAAAAAAAGGAAAAATGTATTAAATCAGTTTCTCTCTCTATAAGGAAAACCTCTTTATAACGAGCTACTTGTGCTGTCCCTTGGCAAAGCCTGTCTCCTCAGTGTCACCTTCTCTATAGCGAACTCTCTTTATAAGAGCGATTTTACAAGGTCCATTGACGGTAGTTTTATAGAGAGAATACTGTGTTATTTTCAGAACAAAAAATATTCAAACAGACTTTGCTTGACTATGTCTTCTTAAATTAGAGGCTAAGGGTGCGTCCCTTCATGCCCAGTTAAAATTAAACTGGAGGTTTACCATGTTAAAATTTAACTTAAAAGTTAAATTTAACATGGTAAACATAGGACAAAATCTCCAGTTTAATTTTAACTGGGCATGGTGGGACGCGCCCTAAGAAGACTGACGGAGTGTATAAGCAAACAGTTGTTACTGGGCCATCTTACAAAGTTAATCGTTTTTTTTGTAAGATGACCCTATCAGACCCTTCTCTTATACACTAGCACCCTCTTCTTAGCCTGTTATTTTAGAAGACAAGGACACTGTTTCTTTCTCAAATAAAGTGTGTCTTCTTAGGATAATAGAGACAGGTCTGCGCTGAAGTTGGTTTCATCAGATGGAAACAATAGCATTAGATTCAAGAGACTAGGTGGCCCGGTATACTCAGACTGAGTTGAGAATTTGCAGCCGGGTAGGAGTGTATGCTATCGCCGTCTGGCATCCAACAGACCAGTGCCGTCTCTGTCTTCGCGGGTCCCGCGTTCTATCTTATCCAGCATCAATATTTTCATTGTTTTAGTGTCCCAAGGGAACGTGGAGCTACCTCACTATGGCAAAAAGTCACATCACCCATAAAGGGACATGTTTAACTGTTATTCTTACCTCTAGGGGCTATTTTCCGCATACTTTTTGGTTATAAATATTGTGATTTGACTTTTACCGCAAGTGGAGCTGCGCCTTGACACGGATTACTACGTCATCGGTTGTTCACAAGGTAGGTAACGGTCACTCGCTATAACGAGAATCTCTCTATAACGAGCGAATATGGTCGTTATAGAGAGACTACTGTGAAAATAAAGCTGGTTGTTAACGTTCCTGAGGAAGCTGTTAGGTATATAATTCTCCTGACCTAACCTAACCCGAGGGGGTAACCACTCCAGAGATTCCTTGAGATTCCCTGAGATTCCATAAAGATTTCAAAATATTCTCAACGATATTCATAGAAAGTGAACCCCGAAGGGGTAACCACTCCAAAAAATTCCAAGATTCCCTGAGATTTCATAAAGATTTCCAATGATTCCCAACGAGATTCCCAACGAGTGGTAACCCCTCGACCTAACCTAAAGTGCCTTCTTAACTCCTGACACTAGCTTAATATGCCTTGCAGTTTCTGACGTTAAAAAGACATACTTATCGTATTACAGAGCTAATAAATATCGTGCAGTTTCCTCGGAAAGGTGTCTTATCTTATTTTAGGTTACGACAAGTGCAATTGCGCTATCGCAATCCACTTTAAGAAGTGGTGAAATCCTCTACCTTGACGCAGTAGGTCCCGTGCTGTAGCCCAGGCATCGCGCTTATGCGCAGTCAGCAAGCCGACAGGTACTGCTCGAGTTGTCCGCGGAGCCTCCAGAATTTTAACCAGCTCCTGCGTTATTTCCGGGATGCTTAGCCGATAGATGTTGCCGTCGCTGCCTTGGTTCTTCACAAGTAGGCTGTACAACTGTGCAGAAAAAGAAATAGTAGTATAGGTATACAGAAAGAGGGGTTAACCACTCCAGGAATCTCGTTGGGAATCTCAGGTAATCATTGAAAATCATTATGAAATCTCAGGGAATCTTGGAAACTTCCGGAGTAACTCTTCGGGGTGCATCTTTCCACGAATCTCGTTGAGAATCTCAGGGAATCTTCGGAAATCTTCATGCAATCTCAAGCAATCTCTGGAGTGGTTAACCCCTTGGTACAGAATTTCCGTTACGTACACTGCCATCTTGTTGCAATTATCGATCGATAATATCGATCCTTAATGGGTTCCATGGTAACCGCTGCGTTTCTTTATGATTGTTCAATGAACATTGGAGTGGTTTTGACAAAATTATCCCCTTGTGCACTGGGGTCACAAAAGGTATCCAAACTAGGTTCTGGCCCTAAAGTTGCTTAGGTACAGAAAAAAGGTAGGGAACATTTTTAGCCAAATTTCAACGGAGATGCGTATGTGTTCAGGTGGAAAAGAGAATAATCAATTTTGCTGACGTACCTATTCGAAAAAAAAACAGTAGGTATACAGGATTTAAAAAAATTGATTTATTATATATCAGATAAAAAAATATAGCCACCGAAGGCCGGAGAGAAAACTTTTGAAGTGGATGAAACCCAAAACTAGTTTTGCTGGAGTACCAGACTCGGGTAAAGATTTTCTCGGAAAAGGAAATTTGGACGGTTTTTCGATTGTGGCGCAAGATGAGGAAAAGATCTACGGGTTGTAAGGCGGGCAATAAATTGAACCATTTGCTGATTCCCATTTTGTGTGAATGGGGGACGCCCTACAAGTGCTAGGGGGGGCAAGATTACTTTTCTGCCACCCTAATCCGCCGATCTTCCGTTGTACATTCTTCTTCTTTCCCTATTTCCTGAGAAACTTTCTTGTTAGTCTGTTTGAACAGACTCAATAGCCGAGTGGTCAGATTGTTGTCTGATGTTCGAAACCCACCTAAAACTGTAGGTCCCCATCGTGAACTGATATGACCCACCCCTCTCCTTCGAATCGAACCGTGGGCATCGCTCCAGTTCAGTCTCCGGACAACTGTTCAGATCACTTAACTATAGAGTACTAGAGTCTTCTTTAAGTGCCCAGTCTTAGTAAAGACCGTATAAGACATCGCAACTTCAAGTACAAAGTTTGAAACTTCTGAAGTTTAAGTGACTTCGGCAGTCTAGAACAGCTCGTTTGGAGAAGACTAGTAAGTAATTGCGTCTGCACCAAGTTGCTCTACAACTTCAAGTACCTAATCAGTCGAACGAACTTAGAAAATTTTCAGCAAATGACAAATAAAGTTTTGAAGGGACTGAGAGACCGAGAGGGGCCAGGACTGTACACAAGGGCATCATTTAGTCAAGGTATGGCTTTATTCTCCAAAATTCACGAAAGAAATTCTGGGTTAGAGCCTGGGTCATCTTCACAGAACAATGCCCTAACATTGATCCAAAACTGCCCATTAGTTGTCCATAGGGTAACTGAACTTTGCAATTGATTTCTAAAAAATTAAGACCAAACATACATTCGCTGTTTGTTTACGTTTTTTCCTGCACACTTTATAAGGAAACTACTGGATATTTAAATGTTCTGAAATATAAAATGTCTTTTAACGGCCGAAATTAAGAGGCTGTGTTGTGATTTTATAATCGAAAAATTTTTGTCAAAAAAAAAAAAATTGTTCGAAAGTCTTATTATATATCAGAACATTTAAATATCCAGTAGTATTCTCATTATGTGCGTCAATGAAAACCAATGTGTGGTGGTTGCACGAACCTCTTCCCTGCTTAAAAGCGCTAAAGGTATTTCCCCTGACCCCCGAACTACTTAGCTTTTCCGCTAATGGATGTCTATGAATGAAATATACGAGGGCTAGCCCTTGGGGGGGGTCCAAAATTGGCGGTTTGATGAAATCCGGCTCATATACCTCCTAATCATAAATGCAGGTACGGAATTCACGGATTCACCTCTGATATGTTCAGCATGGCAAAAGGAATGTACTCGTATATCGAGGCTGTGGTGGTTCGGAACCCACCGAAAACTGTAGGTCTGAAATGGTCTGGTTCCATAAGCGAAATACGTTGTTTATACAGCGTCAGTGTTGAACAAGAGATGCGGCTTGTACATTCTCTCATATAGCAACCCCAGCAGCCTCCCCTAAACTAAATAATGCAGGTACTGCCCCGAAGTTCATTAATTCATAATTAGTGTTTGATTAGGGAGGGCTTCACCCCTCTATAACCCATTTACCCCTATGCGTCACCCTCTCCGCCCCCTCGTCATCGTCACGTTTATAAGCGACGTCCTGTCTGGGAGGACAGATGTTGGCTTCCCACGCAAAGGTTCCAGGTTCGATACCCAGCGATGATGTATTTTTGTGTGTGTTATTAGACCTCTTACTGCTCTTCAGAGTCATAGTGAGACCTGCTCCTGCTCTTCAGGTATGGGGAGCCCAGGGTTTTTGGTTCTATACCTGGTTTTTGTGAATCACTATGATATGCTCGGAGGTACCATCTCCCTGGTACAAGGATGAGAAAATCTGATCGCGGGGCACAGCAGGAACTCTGTAGGATGTCAGAAATCGATAGAACTGGTCCATACACATCGGCTGTCCTTTTTCTCGGGAGGCTGCGCGTTCCTGAGGTAGCTCCTTCCTAAAATGAAAAGCCAAAAAAAAAACAGAATTTTGACACGAACTTCCTTGCCAAAAGTGGGCCCCAGCACAACGAAGGTAATGCACTGTGCAAGGTACATAATGAAAATACCTAGGTTTATTTAAATAAAGGGTCCGACAACAGTCGCACTAAACTTTCTCGCCCGATGTGATTTTTTTTTTTTTTTTGGATTTCTTTGAGATTTTTTTGCGGGCGTAATTTTTAAGCAATCCAAAATAGGTTGAAAATGACCCAAGAGCATCTATCTCAGATCACTCTTACCAAGTTTCATGGCTGTCATTCTATTACTGTAGTCCCAAATGCGTTCCGACCATTCAAAAACGTGGTTTCTCATTCTCAACTCATTTTCGACACTTTTTTGACTACAACGGCCGTAATTTTGAAGAAAACAAAATTATGTTCGACAGATGTTTAAGTTACATGGTTCTACACAAATTTACCCAATTTCATGACAATCGGTCAATAAATGTGAATGGCGCCGAAACGATCGAACTTTGGTCCAGAACGGCCGTAATTTTCAACCAATTCAATTTTAGTTGAAAATGACCTCGAAGCATCTATTTGTCAACACATATACCAATTTTCAGTGTTATAGATTGAAAAGTGTACCGTCGGCGCTTGTCTAAGTAACCAAAAACACGATTTTTGAATTATTTTGGCGGTTTTTTGACAATAGCGGCCGCAATTTTTGACCAATCAAAAAATCCTTGAAAATGTCTCGGCAGTAATTTTAGATAGGTCCATACCAAATTTCATCAAAATCGGATGAACGGTATAGGCGCTAGAGCACTGCACGGACTGACGGACGGACTGACGGACTGACGGACGGACTGACGGACGGACGGACTGACGGACGGACAGACTTTTTCCAGAAACCACTTTTTTGGACTCAGGGGACCCCCAGGATCATGGGAAACCCAAAATCTCAATTTCGAAATTTTGCACGAAAACAATACTTTCTCGCCATATATGGCTAGCGAGAAAGTAAAAAGCTGTGATACCTAGAAGTCCAGAAAAAATTATCACAGACCGTCACTTTGATTGAGAAAAAAACAATTTAGGAAGAGATAGACCGTGTAGTAATATCAACATTTGAATTGCATAATCACTTCTTTGCAGGCGTAAAACGTATTCTGCTCTCTAAGAAAGATTTCTTCATATTTGGAAGTTTTGAAGTTAGCTTTAAGAGGATGCTATACCTGACGGTGCATTTTAGTGCCCATTAGATTAACATTGCGAGCGGTGATTCATTTTCAAGGTTTACCCTTGGTTGGAAAGACACAAAATTTTGCCTGTACCTAGCCCTAACAATGTTCTAGGGAGTGTTCGAAGCAGATTTCCCATTTTTTTTACTGGTTTTCGAGATACAGCACTTTTCTTGAGGTATGCGATGCTAGCATTTGCAAAACAGTGGCAATAAAAGAAACCAGTGAGAAATTGGGAAATCTGCTTCGGACACTCCCTAGAATATTGTTAGGGCTAGGTACAGGCAAAATTTTGTGTCTTTCCAACCAAGGGTAAACCTTGAAAATGAATCGCCGCTCGCAATGTTAATCTCATGGGTGGCAAAAAATGCACCGTCAGGTATAGCGGACCCTTATAGGTTCATGAGTGAGAATGAATCTTTTGAAGCCGTTACTAGCCGGTTAGCCCCCAAATTTTAATTAAGGGTTATATAGCTAAGGTAGCCTTTTTTGGATTTAAATGCCCAAAAATTGAGTTTCCACCCTGAATTTATTTGGAGCGGTTCCAATATGATTACAAGGTAGCGAGGTATGAAGGAAGAGGATCCAGGTTCTAATATTTTTTTCCTGGTCCTTCACAGGCGTTTTCTTTTTGTTTTATTACCCCTACCTGTCCAAGATGTCTTTTCGAATAAGGACGGCATCCACAACAGCTGCACCATAGCGTGCCATGTCCCTCAGATGGGAGAATTGCTGAGGGGGTAACATCGCAGCAGGGCTTGACCAGATGGGCAGCGGGAGGGTGATGTCCAGGTACATATCGTTCAGCCAGTATTCGTAAGCCTGAAAAAAATACAGGACTTTTACCTACTAATCGAAGGCAGGGAACTTCTGACGGAAGGAAGACCGAAATAAGTGTTACTTGATAGTAAGGGGGCGAAGATGAAAGTACAACCAACCTAAATAGGAATTTTGGATGATGTCGAAAAAATTGGATTTTGGAAAAAGTCCGACAGTCTGTAACAACGGGAAAAATAGAAAAAATTATAACTGTCAGTTAAGGGTCCGCTATACCTGACGGTACATTTTTCGCCGCCCATAAGATTAACATTGCGAGCGGCGATTCATTTACCCTTGGTTGGAAATACACGAAATTTTGCCTGTACCTAGCCCTAACAATGTTCTAGGGAGTGTTCGAAGCAGATTTCCCAATTGTTTACTGGTTTTCGAGATACAGCACTTTTCTTGAGGTATGCGATGCTAGCATTTGCAAAACAGTTGCAATAAAAGTAACCAGTGAGAAATTGGGAAATCTGCCTCGAACACTCCCTAGAACATTGTTAGGGCTAGGTACAGGCAAAATTTTGTGTCTTTCCAACCAAGGATAAACCTTGAAAATGAATCGCCGCTCGCAATGTTAATCTTATGGGCGGATAGCGCTAACTTCCAGGGGTATTTCTCACATTACTTGGTGTTAAATAAGTGCTAAGTAGGCGTTAACAACTCCCCCTAAATGTGAAAACCAAAGTCGCCCTTACTAGGCTAAACGAATTGTTCTGTTCGGGGCCACTTTTAATTTGTTAGCGTGTTAACCGTTGAATGCGAGGTAAAGTGAGTGATAAAGTGGTAAAAGTGAGTTATAAAGTGATACTTTAATTAATTACCTTTATGATGTAGGAGGGAATGTAGAGATTGAGTTACACTTCTCATTTACAACAATGTGACCTGACATCCTGTTCAAATTCTACCTATACATTCTATAAATCATACCCCCCCCCCCCCCACATCATCATATATGCCCTAAACCCCTAGGGATTACCCCCCCCCCCCCTCCCAAAGTTGACGCGAATAATTTATGAAAGGAATTTTCCGTGTGTACCTATAGTATAGTATAGCTGAGGGTTGGGGGGGACAAGCCCAGCAACTAGACCGTTTCAAGAACTATCCATGTGCTCAGCTGGCAGCACTACCAAATACCAGCTCCCCAGCCATCGAGTAAACGATGGGGACCTACAGTTTTAGGTGGTTTCCGAACCACCACAGCCTTGATATACATTTCACTTGACATGCTGAACATATTAGAGGTGAATGCCGAGCAGAAAAACTTTTTGGTAGGATCGGGATCGAACCGGTGTGACTCGGCTCTCTCTGCTCCTCAAAAGTCGACCATTTAGTCCACTCGGCTATCGAGGCTGTTGTGTGTACCTATAGTTCCTTTGAAACACCACCATACATTCGCTATTTTTTTACGTTCCGATTTCAAACTTTGTGAGAAAAGTATTGGATATTTAAATATTCTGAAATATAATATGTCTATTTAACGTCATTAATCGTGAGGCTAGGTTGTGATTTTACGATCGAGTGATTTTCGTCACCAAAAAAATTGTCCAAAATTAACCGATCGTAAAATCACAACATAGCCTCATGAGTAATGACGTTAAAAAGACATATTATATTTCGGAATATTTAAATATCCAATAGTTTTTTTTTCGCAAAGTTTGAAATCTGAACGTAAAAAAATAGCGAATGTATATTCAGCCTTAAGGGCCAGTTTTCAGGCTCGTGTGATTAATATTGGCTCTTGTAGAGGTCGCGAAGGGTTAGGAAATGGATTGACAACGCACGTGCTTAGTAGGAGATAGCATCGCTCGTTTGTCCCTCTACTGATTGCAGGGGGGGGGGGGGGGGGGGGTGTCCATGTCAACAAGGGCGCGGTTCCCCCCAGAATTTTCCCATTTTCCACCTTTTTAAGCACTTTCTCATTTCCCGCAAATAATAATAAACCTGGTATCAATTTATTTGATTATGTTCAGGTGTGCAATTTTAAAAAGATTTTGGGCGGTTCCTACATCAAAGCCGAATTTGAATAAATGGAACGGCCATCAAGCGATCATGTAATTTAGTCGTTATAAGGAGAGTTCGTTATAGAGAAATTTTTAAAATGAGTTAGTTGTGAAGATAGGCTTTGTCAAGGTGTGAGATAGTTGTTATAGAGAGAGACCAGTCAGGTCTCTGTATATTTGTTCTGAAATATAATGTGTCCTTTAGGTACTCCAGGTATTATTTTACTATTGTGGTGTTACTCACCATAGTTAATAAATCTTAAAATCAAAATTGATACGATAGTCACCTTGTTTTCGACCGAGGGGGTAACCACTCCAGAGATTCCTTGAGATTCCCTGAGATTCCAGAAAGATTTCCAAAGGTTCCCAACGATATTCATAGAAAGATGAACCCCGAAGGGGTAACCACTCCAAAATATTCCAAGATTCCCTGAGATTTCATAAAGATTTCCAATGATTCCCAACGAGTGGTTAACCCCGTCGTTTTCGACGTTAGAAAGACATCGAGTTGTTTCTATCTATAACAGCACTATCTGTAACGAGAGAACGCTATAGCCTCCTGAAAATCCCTGAATCGTTTTGAAACACTCTCTATAGCGAAATCTCTTTATAGCGAGTAAATTTCCATGGTCCCTAGGTGGCCAATAGAATATCGGCCTTGGCCTCGCTCATGTGAGAGTAGTCAGAGGAGACGCAGGCCTGTTGGCCCACAGTTTTGTCCAACAATAATCTACAATATCTAGAATATTGAGATAAATCTGTCCCTGTATTTGAAAGGGTGTATAGTAACGTTAACTGGAATAGGGTGACGCACTTGCGTTATATTCTAATGACGTTCCTAATTGGACTAGGGCTTGGCAAGGGTGGGGGGTGGGGGTGTTTGTACTTATGCTTGGCTGGTTCTTGTGGGACCCTTGTTAGTACGTACACCCGCCGAGGCTAAACTTTACAATCCCTCCCCAACCTCTTCTTAAGGCTATGCATCACCCCATGGTGCATCCCCGACAACCGAAACATTTAAATGGGGGAAAATCTGCACCGCAGGAAATCACTGGATTATGTAGTCTGATTTTAGGTTGGTGAAAATATCGAAAGTGACGTAAGCTTTGGCTACTTCTGCTAAGCCCCACATCTTCTGCTACCTATCTCACTGTAAGCTAATTGTAGGAATCATAAACTAAATATATCGATATATCGAAGTCTGACAAGGACACAGCTACTCTACTGTCTCAGCTATGAAACCGGAAATCAAAATTTTCAACCCGCTGTATCTACGAAGGGAGAAGACCTAAGGGTTCTACAAAACCGCTTAGAAGTCCTTTATTGCGGCTGATATAAACATTCTCCCAATTCGATACCATGCAACGGCTATTGGCAGGATAAGGCTACAGTGAACTTTTAGGGACACTAAAGTAGACTTTAGGAGTCTTACACTTACCCAGTTGTCCTTCATTTCTCGACGTTGTAGTAGGAATTCCTGTAGTTTTTGCCCCATGCCTGACGAAGACCCAAAATCTCGCACGATGGCCTTGGTGTTTTCAAATTGGGTTTCGCTGACGATCGGTTGCACAGCTTGTAGGTATTTCTCCAGGGTGTCTTCGAGTTTTGGAACTGGCAGCTTCGGTAGCTGCTCTCCCTGCAGAAAAAGATATTATATGTAGGATTGTTATTTACGGAGTGTCCAAAATCCTGTCATCCCCGACAGTCTAATTTTCCCCCAGCTGAATAAAGCCAGGTACCAGGTACGTCAGGGCTCAGTGTGTTAATCTGGCCCAATTTCGGATTAATGCCATTCTAATTTCTCCGTTTTAACTTCCAATTTACAAATGATTATTTTGGGAATAAGAAAAAATATCCAAAAGTTTTCTAAGAAGTGCGGGAGGATTGTTTTGGGCCTGTTTTGAAGAAAATAAACATTCTGCCGGAATTGAGAGAATTTTTTTTTTTCACTAATGATGTTTGTCTGTGTTTGTTTTATTTATTTTTGTCCTTTATCTTCCTTCTACACAATTGTGTTTTTCTTCGACTATTTTTTTAGGATATTTTAACTGTTCTGAAATATAATGTGTCTATTTAACATGAAACAAATTCAGTGCTTTGCGGAAACTTCCCTATAGCGCTGGAATGCTATATTGTTTCCGGACAGTGAACTCTCTTTATATAGCGAGTAAATTCACACGGTTCCCTGAACAGTCATTGTAGAGAAGTTAAAACCTTTCACAGCCTGATAAAAGCATTGTACGAAAAACTTTTTATTGGCGTACTCGAAACCAATTTAAGAAGTGCTGTAGAAAAGCTGTCGTTTCGAGTTTTCTTGAAAAGTAAAGGTTACTCCATCTGTGTTTGAGGAAAATAGTTTTTTCCTTAAGCTAAACATTGGAAATATCGGGACGAGGTGAGGAGCTCACCTGGGCAGATCGATGCTGGCGCTGCCAGCGGGGCTGCCGGTGAGCTGCTGCTCAGTTCTCTCCACCATTTGTACACAACTCTATGGGAGTTACTATTGTAGTTTGCCTTCTCTTCTTGAAAGAGTTTACACACTTTTATTTTAAAGCTGGCCGCATACTCAAGCAAGGCAACCAGGGATGGCAGCTTAGGGATGGCAACTCAGGGATGGCAACTCAGGAATGGCAATTTAGGAATGGAAGCTCAGGGATGGCAGCTCAGGAATGTCAAATCAGGGATGTCAACTTAGGGATGTCAACTCAGGGATGTAAAGTCCGGGATGTCAACTCAGGGATGGCAACTCAGGAATGGCAACTCAGGAATGGCAACTCAGGGATGGCAACTCAGGGATGGCAACTCAGGGATGGCAACACAGAGATGGCAACTCAGGGATGGCAATCCAGGAATGGCAGCTCAGGGATGGCAACTTAGGAATGGCGAATCAGGGATGTCAACTCAGGAATGGCAACTCAGGAATGGCGAATCAGGGATGTCAACTCAGGAATGGCAACTCAGGGATGGCAACTCAGGAATGGCAATTTAGGAATGGAAGTTCAGGGATGGCAGCTCAGGAATGTCAAATCAGGGATGTCAACTTAGGGATGTCAACTCAGGGATGTAAAGTCAGGGACGTCAACTCAGGGATGACAAATCGGGGATGGCAACTCAGGAATGGCAACTCAGGGATGGCAACTCAGGGATGGCAACTCAGGGATGGCAACACAGAGATGGCAACTCAGGGATGGCAATCCAGGAATGGCAGCTCAGGGATGGCAACTTAGGAATGGCAATCCAGGAATGGCAGCTCAGGGATGGCAACTCAGGGATGACAACTCAGGGATGGCCACTCAGGGATGGCAACACAGAGATGGCAACTCAGGGATGGCAATCCAGGAATGGCAGCTCAGGGATGGCAACTCAGGAATGGCGAATCAGGGATGTCAACTCAGGAATGGCAACTCAGGAATGGCGAATCAGGGATATAGTATAGAGGGGTGGAGGAGAGAAGCCCAGCTCCCGATGGGGACCTACAGTTTCAGCTGGGTTCCGAACCACCACGATCTCGATGTTAATTTCACGTCACATGCTAAACATATCACAGGTGATTGTCGATCAGAAAAAGCTTGATACCGGGATATTTAAATGTTCTGAAATATAATGTATTTTTAACATGCCGTGTTGGACGATGGGTTAATTTCGGACAAATTTTTTGTTGGCAAAAATTACTCGATCGTAAAATCACAATGTTAATTTCGGCAGTTAAAAAGACGTATTATATCGCAGAACATTTTAAACATGCAATAGTATCCTCAGTAGCGAATGTATGTTCGGTCGTAAGCTCCCCCTATCCTTGTAGAAGAACATTACACTCTGAATAAAATATGAATGCAACTAGGTAACGACTCTTGCCTTCAAATTTACAACAATCGCACTTGAAAACAACTGGCGGGTAGTCATCAGTGGCATTGCGTGACCTACCCAAGTGGGGTTGAAAAACAGGGTGGGGGTTTCACGAAATAAGTTGGTAGAGCTATCACTGTAGCCGTTATTCATGCGTGAAAAAGTCTCCTTCTTGGATTTTTCCGTCTGTAGGGCTGTTCTAAAAAAGACATAGGGTTTCCAAAATTATTTATTATTTAGAACAAGAAGTAGACTTCAGAAGAAGGGGTCACAATGATCTAAAAGACAATGACAATTATGCTCATTGCTGTAGTCGATCGATTCATCCGAGAAAGTTCTTTCTCATACCACTGTACGATCACAGGTTCGACTCTTAACATTCTAAAAATTTTCTACCGTAGGTATCTTGGTCAGCTTTAAGGGCTTCTACGCAGTCATGTTTGTTTATGTTGTTTTCTGCATACTTCATGAGGATCCTATTGGATATTTAAATGTTCTGAAATGTAATGTGTCTTTTTAACAGCCGAAATTAACAGGCTGTGTTGATTTTACTATCGGTTAAGGGGACACTATACCTGACGATGCATTTTTTGCCGCCCTTAAGATTAATATTGCGAGCGGCGATTCATTTTCAAGGTTTACCCTTGGTTGGAAAGACACAAAATTTTGCCTGTACCTAGCCCTAACAATTTTCTAGGGAGTGTTCGAAGCAGATTACCCAATTTCTCACTGGTTTCTTATATTGCAACTGTTTTCAAAATGCTAGCATTGCATGCCTCAAGAAAAGTGCTGTATCTCAAAAACCAGTAAAAAAAAATGGGAAATCTACTTCGAACACTCCCTAGAACATTGTTAGGGCTAGGTACAGGCAAAATTTTGTGTCTTTCCAACCAAGGGTAAAGCTTGAAAATGAATCACCGCTCGCAATGTTAATCTTATGGGCGGCAAAAGATGCACCGTCAGGTATAGTGGACCCTTAATTTCGGACAAATTTTTTGCTGACAAAAAATCACTCGATCATAAAATCACCACTCAGCCTGTTAACACATTATACTTCAGAACATTTAAATATCCTTAAGTAGGTATATACACTATAGTGTACTATAATAAGTGGTGAAAGCCAGCCTAAGTCTTTCTACCGATGATCAAAAGGCATTGCGTGATGTGACGTAGAGGGGTGGGTTTATGGGGTGGGGCTGGGCATAATAAATTGCTGTCGGTAGGGGCTACAACTTCAGCTATAGGGGGATTCAGCAAGGATTACTCACGGACGTTACGTTGGAGGTCAGGCTTAGACAAAGCCAGCTTTAACGCCTTGTGGAAACGCAGTATGCTGGAAAAGCTTAGTGAACCAGAACGTTCGAGGAGTAGGTAATATTGGGAGGATTAAAAATAGAGCAGCCGTTTAGAGCGACCACACAATCGTGTTGGTTTACAGTTTTTTTATGCACACTTTACGAAGAGCCTATTGGATATTTAAATGTTCTGAAATATAATATGTCTTTTTAACGCCATAAATTCTGAGGCTATGTTGTGGTTTTTGTCAACAAAAAAAAATGTCTAATATTAACCGATCGTGAAATCACAACATAGCCTCATATTCTATGACGTTAAAAAGACAAATTATACTTCAGAACATTTAATTATAGAATATAATTTCCTCATAAAATGCAAAGATAAATCATTCTGCTGCCACGTGTTATTTCCTCTTATAGGATAAAGATTTAAGACGGGTTTCGCAGTTGCTTAAGAGGACGCTATACCTGACGGTGCATTTTTTGCCGCCCATAAAATTAACATTGCGAGCGGCGATTCATTTTTAAGGTTTACCCTTGGTTGGAAAGACACAAAATATTGCCCTAACAATGTTCTAGGGAGTGTTCGAAGCAGATTTCCCAATTTTTCACTGGTTTCTTTTATTGCAACTGTTTTGCAAAAGCTAGCATCGCATACCTCAAGAAAAGTGCTGTATCTCGAAAACCAGTAAAAAAATTGGGAAATCTGCTTCGAACACTCCCTAGAACATTGTTAGGGCTAGGTACAGGCAAAAGTTTGTGTCTTTCCAACCAAGGGTAAACCTTGAAAATGAATCGCCGCTCGCAATGTTAATCTTATGGGCGGCAAAAAATGCACCGTCAGGTATAGCGGACCCTTAAAAGGGCTATTGTACAGTAGAAGGTTTCCCACAGAGGAAAAGGCTGCTATACCTTCAGCACTGGCATATAGACATAGAGCTGGATCCCAGAGAAGCCAGAAGCAGACGCAAACAAATAAACAAACAGACTGCAAACCCGCAAATAAACAAGCAAATAAATGTTTTCGCTATCCCCCATTTTCCCGGGAAAGTTCCTTCACCCGTTCTGGATTAACTACAATACCTTTTCCTTCACATCTTTTGGTAGGGACTTATAGTTTTAGGTGGGTTCCGAATCACCACAGCCTCAGAATAAATACAAATTCAATAGTATCCTCTGAACAGTGTGAAGAACAAACGTCAAAACGTCCCGATACTTTACGTACTTCCGGGCCTTCCGGTTTCCGGCAAACCCAAAAATTATTGGCGGGAAAAAACAATAGAATGATATATTTAAAGGATGATTCACAAAGACAATATCCGGGACAGTTAATGATTGCACCCCACTGATGTACAAGGGTGTGTCGCATTCTCACAGCTATTGTATACGGTGGCTGGTTTTATTGTTCATTTTCACCACACCCACTTATTGTCTTCCCCTCGTACATTACAATAAGCCTTTTCTTTCAGCAAAGGGGATTTTCATCGCATATTTCTATGTTATTGCACTTTTTATTGTATTTTGCTTTTATTACGATATGATATGTTTTATGTGAAGGTGCAAAAGTATTCTTGGCTTCAGTAAACGGCGGTGGACGAGGGGGTAATCACTCCAGAGATTCCTTGAGATTCCCTGAGATTCCATAAAGATTTCCAAAGATTCCCAACGAGTGGTTAACCCCTCGGCGGTGGAAGGATCCCCCTCACTTCACACACACGTTTGTGAGGTAGGTATGTCAGATACTCCAAGAAGCCTCTTAGTGAAGTCAGCATTCAGTAAGCCAAGCATAGGTTTTGTAAGGCTGCGCTTCTGTCATCAAGGTTAGAAGCCCATGCCGAGATGGCCACCTGATGTCACCCATCTGGCAACTTTGATACCTTGCAAACAAGTATGAAGAGAGGGGGAACCGAGGGGGGAACCTTCCAACCAAAAATTTCCCTCGTTACACCGCCGTTACCGGAGCCCAGAATACCCCATCTTACATACACTGGATCAGCTTCAATAGCGCACCAAAATTCGATTCTTTACATTTCACATGAACAAGTCTCAGCTGAAGTTTTGGCGAAATAACCCATAAAAGCACTAAAGACGTTCACGAATCCCTAAAGAATCATTTCTTTTAATGCTGAAAACCAAGGTTTATTTATTTAAGAGGTTGTTCAAATTAAATACAAGCACTAGAGGGGTGGGGGGAAGAGCCCAGTAGGAACTACTCATCGTAGCTGGCAGCACTACCCGTCATGGTTTTAGTAGACAATGGGGACCTAAAGTTTTACCTAAACGGAGCAACCTTTGAAAATGTATAGATCTTGATTATGAGGACCTAAAAAATTCACGTTGTCACATACGAAGTTAGGTAAGCTAAGCATAAAATTGTGTGTGACGTCAATGGATGCTGAGAACATAGTGTCTGGGATATCAAGATCGGATAGAGAAGATACAGCACGTGAAAAATGGTTCAGACTGTGCGATTCACACAAGGGTGTGTAGAAGGGTGGGGGTGACATGAGAAGATGTATTATAGGAGCTAGGGCAGGCATTAGGGTGCTTTGTACAGGGGGGGGGGGGGTGTACTACGTATTAGCCCTACAATGTGGTCGACAGTTTTTTTTTATTTTGCTTTTGCCAGGTGTACGGTTGGGCTAGAATGGGGGAAAATCTTTACCTAAAATAAAAAGTTATTTACACTTTATAGTGACCGGATTTTAGGTTCCTAAAAATACCGAAAGCGACGTAAGCTTTGGCTACTTCCGCGTCTTCTGCTACCTATCTCACTCTGACAAGGACACACAGCTACTCTACTGTCTCAACTATGAAAACGGGAATCAAAATTTTCAACTCGCTATATATCTACAAAGGGGCAACACCTTTGGAGCAAGTTTTGGGTTCTTAAACACTGCTTAGAAGTCATTTATCGCGGCTGATATACTTACAGATTTTTCAAATTCAATACACGACAAGCTCATTGTAACCTGAAAGAATTCGATTTCAGGTAGATTTCAAAGAATAGTAATAGTCGCCTCAGTGGTGTCACTTACGAAAAATTTCTTTACAATTTTTCAGGGACCCCCAAAACGAAAATAAAAAACCCCTCTATAACGAGGAAAAACTATTGGAGCCCTCTCTATAACCAACCCTCTATATGGCGGTCGTTATAGAAAGACTACTATAATATATTTATTAAAATTTCACTTTCTTCTTTTTGTAAAAAGCTTAGTTTCCATTGGGAAAGTCCCCTGTGACCTGTGTCAATCTAGATTCAGTTTAATGAGTTTTATGTAGTTAAAATGTAAAACTATAAAAAACTTTTAATGAAAAACAACAATCGGGACACTAATCAAAATTTTGATTGCGTCCCCAATCGCCTCATACGGTAGAACGCATGAAAATACAGGGGAAGGTCGCTGTATTCAAGAGGTTGCTTTATTTAGAGAGAGTATGGTCTCCCTATGACGTCATAAAATTTTGGGGCTCTTTAAAACGTAGGTTTCCAATAAGTTAGGGTAATGTACGTCATACAAACTCTCATCCATGTATTGGAGAACGAAGCAACCTGTATCGTATGTATACCTTGGTTGCAGGGTGCATGAAAAAAGAATGTAATCTAACTTGGTATAAAACCAGAATGGCAGGATGACTGCTACCCCTTGTGCCCCATGGGACCAGGTTTGTTTCCCCTGTAGAATCCACTAAAAATCCGTCACACCCTTGCCCAAGAAGGGGGAGGGTGAATAAACAACTTCCCCCTACGTCCACCGGTTCGATCCCGATCCTATCTAAAGTTTTTCTGATCGGCATTCACCTCTGATATGTTCAGCATGTCAAGTGAAATGTATATTGAGGCTGTGGTGGTGCGGAACCGACCTAAAACTGTAGGTCCCCGTCGTGTACTACCACAATGGCTGGGGAGCTGGTATTTGGTAGTGCTGCCAGCTGGGCACGATGGATAGTTCTTGAAATGGTCTAGTTGCTGGGCTACTTTCGTACCCCCTGTCTTCTAGAACGGCTTGTGTGACGTAAATAGCAGAAGAGAGGGGGTGTGACACCCTCCAGTGTATTGAAAGGGGGTAGAAAAGTCCCAGTGGGAGCACATTTGCACTGCTGATCCCCGGAACAAACGATAATCGAATCAGACCAATCGATCTATCGCGAGATGGCTGTCCCAAGGGAGGGGGTGCTCTATAGATAAATATTTTTCTTTCCTGGTTGAGTTTTAGGGGGGGTGAAAATAAACCTCATATTTTTAGAACTTCTGGAAAGTTCTGGAAGCTTCTGACCCTTTGGGGTAGTATACCTACCTACAGTTTTAGGTGGGTTCCGAACCACCACAGCCTCGATATACATTCCACTTGACATGCTGAACATATCAGAGGTGAGTGGAGATCAGAAAAAATATGACAGGACCGGGATTGAACCGGTGTGACCCGGCTGTATACAGCCTATAGAGGCTATCAGCAGTAAGGGTAGAAAAGTCTGTTAAAAACATTTCCAAGAAGGGGATGGAAGAAAGGGGGCAGTTTGTGGAGTCAGCAGTTTCTTGAGGTGTTGCTGCCAAAACCTTGTAGCGGTCCCCAAGCTAATCAAGGTCAGCGAAAGAAAGTTCTAATTCTAAAACGAACTAACTAACAAACCTTTTTCAAAGCGATCAATTTGAATGATAGTGGGAAAACACATGGACTCGCAATACTGAGGTCCTGGGTTCGAATACCAGTACCAGCATTTTTTCTGTTGGTAGCATGGATGTCACACCAAATATTCATTTGGTTTCAACTGAGTTTCTTTAATCAACATCTGTGCCTTCTGGTCAAGGTTGTGGTTTTTATGCAGTATCTATAGGTGCTTGGGTTCTCAACTTTTTAATTTATTTATTAATTATGAAACAATCGATCGGTTCTCTCCCTAATTTTTTTTCCGTAGGTATTGTTTATTTCAGAACAAAATGTCCAACAGTTTCCACAGAAAATGGGCTAAAACAAGGGGTACGACAATGGTTGCACAAACATTCCCATCCTATATGTTTCTGGGCCCTCAGAGAAACTTTTATACCAGATAATAATTAGCATGAGGTCTTTCCGTCTTTCCGAGTATTTTGAGTACCCACATGAAATATCTCGCAAACCCTATAAATACTCAACCCGGCCTGGTTGGGAGGTCGGAAATGTTTTGAATTTTTTTTGGACCAAATAACTCATTTCAGGAAGTCTCCCCGAATATTCTGAATACCCACATGGCATATTTTGTGAACATAAAAAACTGACCCTTTGAGGGGTCATATTTCCCAAATTCGAGTTTTCTCAGACATACTGCTAATGGAGTATTTTTACCCATAATATGCACTATTACTCCTGAGAAAATGAACGAAATCGTAGGCGCCAATTTTGAGAAAATAATTAAAAACATGATAATTGTGAGGTTTTTAGGGGGCTGTGCCCCCCAATTTTCACCTATGGAAAATCGGAAATAAGTGAGCCTGCGTATTATTTTTTTACACTCGCGTACCAAATTTGAACAAAATTGGCCGAACAGTTTGAGCCCTGGCTCTCCATACATACACACACACCCACAAACCACTTTTTTGGGGTCTGGGACCTCTGATCGGCGCTTTGCAATGAAAAACTCAAAACCGATCACAATACTTTCCTATATACTTCGTAGGTATATGGGAAAGTAAAAAAACCTCAACGAACAGCTTTATGAAGTGAAGCTTAACAGTAACTTTACATTTTCTTTTCATTCTTGCTGGACTAATGAAATAAACAAAATCCACCTGTCAATCTAAAAACCAACAGTAATCCCAGCAAAAGTCACTTAAGCCCTTGTTTCATTCGGGAGAGCCAGAATTTAATCAGCCATGTACAAGACGAATAATTCCTTCACCAAACTACCCCAATTCTAAATAGAACAAGACTTATTTTTTCATGTTTCGCTTATGAGAATTTTCGGTCTTGTTGTGTTCAAATTTTCCGGATTCAGGATTTAGACCTTTTCTTTTGGCTATTTCGTCCATTACAAGACTCGTTTTTCTTAACGTGGAACGTGTTTAGTGGCCTCCCTAATCCACCTCCAATAGTTAGGGTGGCTTGGAAAGTTTTTAGAGTCCACAATAGTGCTCTGCTCTTTATAAGTTCAGCATAGCAATAGGCTTCCGAAAAGAACAGTTTACAACCGGATAAAAGCTTACTATAGCTTTATTGTTCCGAAGAAGAATTGGACTACCTGTCACTATCCTGCCGATAGCACTATTATCTTGACATTAGCTAGAGGGTCGATCACCCATGTGATAGCATTTAAAGTTAAGAGGACGCTATACCTGACGGTGCATTTTTTGCCGCCCATACGATTAACATTGCGAGCGGCGATTCATTTTCAAGGTTTACCCTTCGTTGGAAAGACACAAAATTTTACCTAGCCCTAACAATGTTCTAGGGAGTGTTCGAAGCAGATTTCCCATTTTTTTACTGGTTTTTGAGATACAGCACTTTTCTTGAGGTATGCGATGCTAGCATTTGCAAAACAGTTGCAATAAAAGAAACCAGTGAGAAATTGGGAAATCTGCTTCGAACACGGCCTAGAACATTGTTAGGGCTATAGGTACAGGCAAAATTTTGTGTCTTTCCAACCAAGGGTAAACCTTGTAAATGAATCGCCGCTCGCAATGTTAATCTTATGGGCGGCAAAAAATGCATCGTCAGGTAAGCGTCCTCTTAACTATAGAAAGTATAATTATTTCGGATTAGTCAAATTAAACAAAGTGAATTATTTTTAATGTCCATTGTCAAATTCATTGTTTGTACTTTAATATCACTGATTGTCGTACCTTGGCCTATGTTTGGCTTACCTGGACAGCTGTGTCTGAGCTGGAAAAGGACACTCCAGACAGAAGCTTCTTCGGTAAAGTCGTTAGCGTCTCCCGCCATCCTGGAGAAAACAAAACAAACTTTAAACTTTTTTCCACTTGAAACTTTTCAAAGAACTTGGAACTCTGTGGCGATTCGCGTTGAGTTGCCTTGTCTTACAATTAAGTCAGAATCACGCCCAACATTCGAGTTGACCTGGAAAAAAAATCTCTACAAATCTGGGTTTGATCCTAGGTGGTCTTGTTCTTGCTTGACAACTCAGAGCTCAACCAGAGAAGAAAAGAAATACGAAGAAAACGCAGCAAATGGAATATCCAGTAATCCCTAGGAAGAAATGACACAGATACAAATTCTGGATCAAAAACCTTTCAAGGAAGTCAAAGAACAACAGAAGTTGTTTATGTTCTTGTTCTTTCTGGCTGGCTGGGCCGCTGGTCTGAGTGCGCTTCCCTGTATCCTGTCCCTAGGGCTATGAATTTGAATTATGCATTGAAACTGAGCCCAGAGGGAGGTAGGGGGTGGATGCTCATCCGACAACTGTCACTTCTTCTCAAGCCTCCCCTAATGGTGATACCAGATAGGCTTTTTAGTATTAAGCTTTTTTTTGTTTACTGTGAGAAAAAAGAAGAGTAAAATGCCCCCGCCAACAGCAAGGAAGTCCCAATTTCCTACAGGTACCATGCAATATACCGAGGGGGTAACCACTCCAGAGATTCCTTGAGATTCCCTGAGATTCCATAAAAATTCCATAAAGATTTTGAAAGATTCCCAACGATATTCATAGAAAGATGACCCCCAAAGGGGTAATCACTACAAAAAAATTCCAAGATTCCCTGAGATTTCATAAAGATTTCCAATGATTCCCAACGAGTGGTTAACCCCTCGCAATATACATTTGTATACCGACCAAGATCTCTCCATTTTCAACCTGAAATAGTGTAAGGCGGCCTTTAGGGTGGCGCGAACCGGCCTCGAAACCTGTTTACGAGTTCCGATGTCCAGCACAGGTGTCAAAATTTGTACACAATTTTCGTGATTATCTCGGAGCTGATTAGGTACCCCCACATCGCTGAAATTTTATACAGACATGCTGACTCCTATAATTGGACTGTCTACCGATTTTTGTTTCGGTGCCTTCCAAAACAAGGGAGTTACTGACGAAAACAATTCCTCACAAACTTTTCCTCTTGCCATTACAATAGTTTCTTTCTACGAAATAGGGACTAAAAAAAAGGAATTTAGTATGGTAGGTTTCTCCTTCCTTAAATACGACTAACTATTTTCTTGCGTTAAAAAGACATATTTTATTTTAGAACAAATAAATATTCAACATTTTCCTGAGATGTAAATTTACTCGCTATAAAGGAAGTTCGCTATAGAGAGGGATTCAAGAACGAGTCGGGGTTTGTCAAGCGTTGCTCGTTATAGAGAGGTGTTCGTTATAGAGAGGTGTTCGTTATAGAAAGGTGTTCGTTATAGAGAGGTGTTTGTTATAGAGAGGTGTTTGTTATTGAGAGGTGTTTGTTATAGAGAGGTGTTCGTTGTAGAGAGGTGTTCGTTATAGAGAGTGGCAACTATACCTACTTACTATACTACTACTACTACTATACTATACTTACGTTCCTCCCAGTCTATTTTCGGGTGTGTGAAATCATTTCTATAATAATGAAATAACTCCTTGAACCGACTCTCATTCTCGAAATCAATTTTCATGGCCCTCGTTGATAGGGTTCGATTCTCGCCGAAGGGAAAACGTAAACCAACTAAATTGAATCACTGCCGACTGCTGACGATGTAACAACTTTGGTCCTTCGAGCAAAAGTCAACTGAACTTTTGTCATACATTTTTCATTACTAAAGTTTTGTGACGTAGCGTGTGTCGGCTTTTGTCGGATAAATTTTTAAGACTGCAATGCACTGAAAGTTTCATAAAGACTCTAGGTTCTAAGGCGCAGCCACATTCGAGGCGAAAGTAGAATCACCCTTAAGTCCAATATATATTCCCTATTTGTTTACATTTTTTCTGAACACTTTATAAGGAAACAATCGGATATTTAAATGTTCTGAGGTATAATGTCTTTTTTAACGGCCGAAATTAAATTTTGTGATTTTACGATCGAGTGATTTTTGTTAACCTATGCCCAACCTATTTTTTGTCCCCCAGTTATCAAGAACCACAGCAAGCCCATTACACTATCCTGCAGATAACATATCATTTTCCCGTTAGGAAGTAACGGTAGGTATATAGAGCTGACTGTTGCTGACACTAGCAGCAACCAATCAAAGCGGCGCAGGAAATCATCTCGAGTTTACTTCCGCCCCCCTGCTCCCCCCCATAGCAATTACCCCGTCATGTGAGGGAGAGGGAGAACCTGGGACTGCCTGCGGCGTCAAGACGTGCTGGGATTTCATTGAAGCATGGGGGAAAATCTCATTTTTTGAGGGGAAGTTTGTAGTTGGGGGGGATGAGAGAACAGGCAAGGAATTGAGAACAAGAACAGGAACTTGAGGAGAAAAATTGGAGCTTGAGGTCAAGAACTCCTGTTCTTGAGGACAATAATAGTAGACCAGGGGCGGCTCTTGCATCTCTCCCTGGAGGAGGCCATGATGCAAATAGAGGCCCCTATAATTTTTTTTTCTAATTTGAAAAACTCTTCATCCTTAACTGAGAGGGGTCTGCCCAGCGAAGTAGGACGTGGAGGAAATGTCCATAATGATAAAAATATTCGAGCGAGAAGATAAGAACAGGAGCTTGAAGAGAAAAATACGAGCTGGAGGAGAAGAACAAGAGGTTTAGGAAAATAACTGGAAATTGAGAACAAGGACATGGAGGAGCTTGAGGGAAAGAACATGAACTGGAGAAGAAGAACATGATATTCAGGACAAGAACAGAATGAAAGTTTGAGAAGAAGAAGAGAAACTTGTCGGCAAGAACAGGTGCTTAAGGACATTAATAGGAGTTTGAGGAGAAGAACAGTATAGGTTGAGGAGAAGACTGTGAACTTGAAAACATGTACAGAAATATTTTTGATTCGAATTTTAATATAAAACAACTGAAATCTGACTGCTTACGCTATATACCTCACTTCTTTCTATCCTTACTATAAGGGAGATGTTTTGTGAGAAAAGCACCTTTGAAATTTGAGATTCCTTGTGTGCCAGGCAGGTTTCTATCGTGAGATTGAAATATAATCTTGAATTTGTATGCATTGCATGCAATGTACCTATACCATCTGAAAGGATTGTATACCTGAACAGGCTTTCGATCAAAATTTGTCATCCTGCTCTGATTTTCTCAAATATCCAAGTCCCAAATTTTGAATTTTAAAACCGTCTTGCTTCAATACCAGAGGATCTACTTTCTACTTACGGTTTCAAAATTTTAAGACTATCGACTAGTTCTGTCAGAACTAACAGAACTGTGCCTTCAGTCCTACAACTATTCAGTCTAAGATTCCGTCAAAACCAGAAATATACCGCTAGCTATTTAAGGTAGTAAACACACCAAGACGGAAGCAATCACAATCTTGACAAAAAGCGGAACTACTTGACGTTTTTTTATTGTGCTAAAGCGGTAGGGAGTGGATTTTGAAAGCCGCAAAAAGGCGAGGGAAAGACAATAGGGCCCGGATCGCCGGAAGGCAGCGGGCGGCATGGGTATTGTCATGCAAAAACAAGGGATGGAGGGTGAAGTAACCAAGGGGGCAAAACTGGAGAAGGGGTGACCGGGGCTAAAGGGTCCGTACCGAATTACGCCAATTACCCGATGAGATAACAACCCTACCCTCCCTTTACACTCCAATACATAGCTCAGGGGTAGCAGGGTGCTCTAGAGATAGCTCAGGGGTAGCAGGGTGCTCTAGAGATGGGTCGAGCCGGGTTCAATCCCAACCCTATGAAAGTTTTTCTGATCCGAATTCACCTCTGATATCTTCACCATATCAAGCGAAAGTTATATACAATATCTATAGGCTGTAGGTATGTATAGGAAATAATATAACGATAACCTCTCTATAACGGGCGAGAAAACCTATCTTGACATTGTCACCCTCTCTATAGCGAACTCTCTCTATAGCGCACTCTCTCTATAGCGCACTCTCTCTATAGCGAACTCTCTCTATAGCGAGCTCTCTCTGTAGCAAATTCTTGCTATAGCGAACTCTCTCTATAACGAACTCTCTCTATAGCGAACTCTCTCTATAGCGAACTCTCCCTAAAGCGAGCTCTCTCTATAGCGAACTCTCTCTATAGCGAACTCTCCCTATAGCGAGCTCTCTCTATAGCGAGCTCTCTCTATAGCGAACCTCTCTCTATAGCGAACTCTCTCTATAGCGACCTCTCTCTATAGCGAACTCTCTCTATAGCGAACTCTCTCTATAGCGACCTCTCTCTATAGCGAACTCTCTCTATAGCGAACTCTCTCTATAGCGAACTCTCTCAATAGCAGCAATACTGAACCCACCTAAAACTGTAGGTACCCGTCGTGCTGGGAGCTGGAATTTAGTAGCAGGATGGATACTTCTAGAATTGGTCTCGTGCCTGGGCTTGTTTGAAAAACGTACAAAACCATTCTCCTTGTTAGCGAGCAACCTTATAAATCACAATAGAATTGTCGAAACCGAAAGAACGAAACTAGAACTCGCTGGGCATTTCCGGGTCTTATTTCCGGCGCGGCATCAAAGTAAGGAGTACTAAGTGAGTTCCGGTCAGCTTCCCGCCCTCGCTGACATTCGACCTTTATTGCCCTGCGGCCTTTTCGCCGTAACCTGAACCTTTCTGTCCCTTTCAATAACCCCGGACTCTTCAGCCATCTGGCCGGTTCCTGAACCTCTTGCTTTGTTCTTCTTGCTTCTAAAGTGGATTTGGATGTCAAAAAAACGTAAGAAAATCTATACCTCTTTGGTTCAAAGGTTTGAAGAATGTAAAGCCTCTGTATAGGTATTGATTTAAAAGCCAAACAAGACGCTGAAAAAGGAAAAGACTTAAGGTTCGGCTTTAGCAAGGGGTGAATTATTTGAAAAAAAAAAAAATCCTCAGTGACTTTCGTCAGCAATTTTCCCCAATTTTCTAGATCTCGTAGTTTTTCCTTTAAAAAATTTCCCAACCAAGGGAAAGGTTGAAAAATAATTCCCCACTTGCAATGTTAACCTTATGAGGCCAGGAAGTCTTCTCAGGTGTAGCGGCCACTGTGGTGTTGTGGGAAAACACTAGACTCGCACGACTGAAGTCCTGGGTTCGAATCCCGGTAGCAGCAATTTTCTTTCGGTAGCTGATGTTACACCAAATATTTATGTGGCTTCGCCAACAATCAGTTTGTTTAATTTATCTGTGCCTTGCGGCGAAGGGTATGGGCTGTCAGCAGAAGTAGGTGCCTGGGCCTTTCAGAACATTTAAATATCCAATAATATCCTCATATAATATGCAGAAAAAACGTAAACAAACACGACTGTGTAGGCGGCCTTAAAAGTTAATGAAATAAACGAATTAAATAAGGTGCAGGTACTCAGTGCAGGTACTCAGTGCAGGTACTCAGTGCAGGTACTCAGTGCAGGTACTCAGTGCAGGTACTCAGTGCAGGTACTCAGTGCAGGTACTCAGTGCAGGTACTCAGTGCAGGTACTCAGTGCAGGTACTCAGTGCAGGTACTCAGTGCAGGTACTCAGTGCAGGTACTCAGTGCAGGTACTCAGTGCAGGTACTCAGTGCAGGTACTCATTCTGTTTTCAAAATATTTGTCAGTATCGACCTTGCCTAGACTCGGGGAATGGTGAATAGCCCCCTTTATACTGTGTGCAGGCGTAGGTACATTTAACATTTGAGTCCCCCCCCTTCCCCTCTGCTCCCCCTGCCATCCCCCTTCCCCTTAATTCCCCCGGGTCTCGTTATTCAAATCAGAATAAAACCCTTCCTCCTTCCCTTCGCTCAATACACCTCCTGACTTTTACCTCTGCTGCTTTTCCCGAAACAGGTGAAAAATCCAATCCCCATCTTGGATATTAAGGTTAGGCAGCGTCTGACGTTGCACTTTCAAGATTAGAAATTTTAAGAAATGCTCCAAATTTTACCTAGACGTAGCCTTTGGAAACCAAAGTAAACCAGTTTAAAGTAGTTAGTATATTTATCTTGCCGTTAAAAGTCCATTAGCTAACGTTATGATAGGGGCGCTATCGCCAGGATGGTGAGAGGCACCAATATTTCGTGTGGATAACGCTAAAGTGAACTTTTAAAGGACACTTAAGTAGACTTTAGCAACTGGCGAAACCCACGCTTGGTCTTATTAATTCTTCCTTAGAACTGTTGTAGTGAATGACCTACGCAGAGATTCCAATTTTCCAGGAACTTTTTCGATTTCCTCAGTTTTGGAGTGCTGACGTGGCATGCCTAGCCTAACTGTTCTGGGGAAAAGTAGGATACCTCGAAAACTATATACTGGAGAATTTGGGATTCTACGTTTCGGGAACGATTAAGCCTTAATATCTAGATGAACCTCATGCCAAACATTTTCAAAACATTAGCATTCATCTGAAGGATTTTGATTTTTCGGTTTGTTCGCAAGGTTCGTTCCTAAGCAAAAAATAAAAAAGTCGAACATTTGAAAACAATTTATTTCCCAACCTCTCATTCCTTTCAAACGACGACAACTACGACAGGGCTGGCCAAAGTCAGCGAGCCCTCAACAAATTACACACACAATATCTTTTGATTCAAAATTACATTCTTATATGAATATATATGCAGGTACCTACCTAATATTGCACACAAAAATTGGATAGTAAAATGAAATTAGTAAAGAGAAGACGAAAAGAAGTTATTAGAGAATCAGGTATTTGAAAAGTTGCGCAGGTATTTTTTTATAATTGAAGAAATTCGTAAATAACTCTTTCAGTGTGGAATATTTCTTTTCAGGAACAGTGGTGGTTCAAGTACTCCCCAGAAGTGATTAAATTTTTTATTTATCATAGGAGTCGTGAATCAGCACCCCGTTCGGAAGGTTTCTCGAAACTTCTCTCCTCCTGCTTCCTGATATAGGACTTAGTTAAAAAATAAAAATTAAATGTATCATATCCATATGACTAGTATTTAGGACCAAAAACATTAACGATATTATAGAATAGACCAATTGCCGGCGGCCATTTTGAAGTTTTCAGCCGCCATGATACTTTAAGTGCGATATTTCCGAACAACTGAAGTAGGTACGTTTAAGGGCATCTACGCAGTCGTGTTTGTTTACGTTTTTTCTGCACACTTTATGAGTAAACAATTGAATATTTGAATGTTCTGAAATATAATATGTCTGTTTGACGGCCGAAATTAATAGGCCATGTTGTGATTTTACGATCGACTGATTTTTGTCAAAAATTAAGACATACCTAAGTACTTACCTATTATATTTCAGAACATTTAAATATTCAATAGTATCCTCATAAAATGTGCCAAAAAATGTACCTAAACAAGTTTTGATGCCGACAAGCGGTCAATTATATGTTATACAATATCGTTATTAGAAAGATAGAGAACAAAAAAAAAATCTCAAGCAGGTTCTATTTTTTTTTTTCGACGTCAGAATACATTCGTCATTTTAGTACCTTACATTATGTTCAAATTTAAATACTCTCTCTATAACGACTCTCAAGGAACCATGCCAATTTGCTCGCTATAAAGAGAGTTCAAAGTTCATTTGCTCGTTATAGAGAGTGACTACAGTAGGTACCCCTCGTAATGTTATTAAACAGTTATTGCTCGCTTCAGCTACACGGTCATGCTAATCTAATTGCAATTGAAACTATAGGGATTTCATAAATATCCAATAATATTTCTTTCGAAAACAATAGAATCGATCCACTATACAACAGAGTTTTTTATTATTTACAGTCTAAAAACTCTAATCTAGCTATAAGAGCCCTTCTCAAGTGTGTAGGACTCTACATACAATGCTGTTTGTTGCCGTTTTTTCTGATTAGTTGGGTGTCTGAGGTGTCTCTAATTGTTCTGAAATATAGTTTGTGATTATTTTTTTAAATTCTGTAATGACAAATATTATATAATTGATCCTTGGTAGATGTCTTATTCCAGAACATAATAAGTCCATAATAAGTCCTCAAAGATTTGGCCAAAAACATCAAGAACAGCATTATGTGTAAACTGCCCTAAACAGACATTTTTTAATTTATACCACAATATTATTATGATATGTACAAATTACAATAATTGATGTGTTACATATTTGACTGCGATCACTCATGTTTATAGATTTAGATTATGTATTTATGTATTGCACAACTTTTTTTAAAAGTTCCACAGCTGTACATTTTGTGGAAGCCAGATTTTTTTTTGAAAGTTCTAGAGTTTAATTTTCATAGTTACATTTTTTCCCGCTCGGACATCCAAATTATAAGAACTAATCTAAGTCAGGCCAGTATTATAATTCAACGCCAAACCCATCTCTATACAAGGACGTAATTCGGTAAGAATCACGCCCTGAAACAACTTTAAAAAGCGCCTATAGCTCTAAACTTTAGTAGTTTTTAGCCATGTTCACATTAGCTACATTGCGTGAAGCTATTTCTACCAAACTACCATTGCAACTTGTCCCTTTATGCCCTACAATTTTAAAACTACATTAAATTTCACGTTTGTGATTTTTAAGAGCCCCGTACATTTAGTCGCACCGCACTGCGCCGTTGTTTTTGATATAATGATGTAGGATACCCGACTAAGTTCTTTATCCTACTCCGAAAACCGCGGCTAAGCGCGGGTACATGGACGGGGCCCTTTACAAACAAATTGTTTACAAGTTCAGTTCATTAGACATCGACAACACAACAAGCAAAGGTATAGGAGAGAATAAAATGTCAATAGTTATTTACATCAGTGAGCAATTACTTCTGGTTTCTACGCAAAAACGAAGAAAGAAAAAATTGCGAAAAAGCGCAAAAGATTTTTTAAATTTTTTTTGACGGATTATTGAACTGTTCTTTTTTTATTCAGTATTTTCAGGTTGACCAAAATTGTGGACCGCTGAATAAATAAAAGCAGTTTTTTTTGAAAATTAAAAATCACTCAAAAACCTGCAGAATGACGATAGCTCATCTTTCTGCCCACTTTTTTATTGTTTTTTTTTGTTGGCTGTTATTGGCAGTTTCCTACTGAGAAAAATGAAGTAAAAAAAAAATTATTCAATTTTATTATTAAAATTAAATTAAATTTTTTTGTATTCCGCTAATTTATTCATTATTTTTTTTTTTTTGTCAAAAAAAAAAAGCTCCGTTTCAATAATCTGTCAATCTGAATAAGGTCAAGGTACACAACTAGAGGATTTAAAATTGAAACATGCCACAGAGTCACAATATTTTCAAAGTTTTGTAGGTAAAATAGAAGGAAAGTGATGCTTGTAGTGTTTTGTAATTCACCCATTGCTAGTCATGACAATGATAATGATACTAAGGTTGGCTGTCGCAAGTTCCTTAAAGTCCACTCTTCCCTAAAAGTTAACTTCAACATTGTCCAGCCGATAGCACTCTCTTATCTTTCCGATAGCTAGATGGTTGATTATATAGAGCCGATAGCGACTTAAAGTGAAAATTGAAATTTAAATGTGGCACGAATGACCCCCATGCTATCGGACATTTTTCGGTAAGAATATGACAATTTTTGTTATTGCCTATTCAGAAGTTTTAATTCGTCCTATAAGGAACTGTTGAAACCCAACCTTAATATTTTTAAGGATAACTATTTAGAAGAGGTTGCAGCCTATTTTCTAATTCTATTTGGACTATCGTAACCAGCTCTATGGTCCACTTTAAATTTTTGCACTGACCGCAAAAGGTTTTCTTACAGCGGTCTGCTGTTCGTCTCGTTGTACTGTATAGTTTCTCTCTATAACGACCATGGAAAGTTACTCGTTATAAAGAAAGGGTTTTGAGGGTTTCGCTATAGAGAGCAACTATTCAACGGCTTTTATTTTACATTTGAGACACATCTGAGACAAAAAATCTGAGAATAAAATATTTTCTTAGTCATCTTTAAAAAAAAAAAAAAAATTGTCTATACATTACTTTCTCAGGGGTTTCCGGTTTCCGGATTAATATTTTTTTTTTTTGATTAAATTTTTTATTTGGTTTATATAACAAGCTTGGTCGCAACGAATTTTTAATGTTGAATGGAAAATGTTTCTATATTTAGCTTGTGCCAAGTACAATCGTCACTAAATTGAATTTCGGATGGAGGATATTTTTGCTTTTCTTCTGAGAAACACTCTAGAATTTCAAAAAATCAATTCTACAATAGATGGGGGCATTAGAACGTTCCAGCAATGTTTATGTTAAAATATTCTAGCAATGTTGCGTTTCTGGGATTAGAACGGTCTAATAATGCTTTGTAGAACTGGTCATACTTAGTAGAAACTTTAGCTTCTTTTTAAAAACACCAAAAACATGTTTGAAACATTGTCGACAGATGCATTCTTTACATGGAGATTCTTTCAAAATGGGGTTTAAACTAATACTTACATGGGTACATTTCAATCTCTCTTAAAAGCTAAAAGAACATTTGAGCAAGGTATAAAATCCATTGCTCTACAATTTATCACATTTTAGATAACACTTGAATATGTATGAATGATATGTATTCGTTCCTGGTTGGCCAGAAATCTCTCGACAGTAGGTACCTAACTTATACATTAATAATTACAGATTTAAGTATTACTAAGTGCCAGTTACTGACTAAGCGAGAGTTATTTTATAGTTAGGTTAGTTAATTTAATTTTTTTTGGAATGCCTGAACGTAAAGTTTTTTGCGTGAGAATTTTTGAAAAAATCCATACAATTGTATCAGATTCCCGAGTCCTGAATTTTACTCGGCACGCAACCTCTTCAAAAATCAAGATGGTTAAAGTTGCTTTCTAAAACTCGACTTAGTCAGTTACTGCCGTGCTTATTCAGCTATAGAACTAGAAAGTTACATGTAATTTAAAGTATGAACCTAATAGGTCCGTTCTAATTTTTAGAGAGAAGAAGTTTTGGATCTTATTTTACTTTCTTCTACATTACATCTTACTCGCTAGATTCCACGCAGTCTTTCGGTTAAGTTTACCGATGACTTTTCTAACTAAAAGTACTTTATAAACATTTATTTCAAAAATAACACTTTTTCGATAATTAAATACCCTAATCGGAGGGGTGGTTCCAACACCGTAAAGGCGTTTTCACACGTGGTAAAAACCCCAGTTAAGTTTAACTGTTGAACTTAACTCGGGTTACCTTATGTAATGAGGCCTTAAGAGGTTTTTTCCCACAGTTCATCCAGTTTAATTATTTTTTACATATTCATCTGTCTCACTGACATGGCCTTCAACATACTGGAAAAATTAAAAGTAATGTTGCAATAATAATATACCTATATAAAATGATTAACAACCATAGAATTTTTTGTCAAACTTAAAATTTTCAAAACAAAAACAAAATTTGAAATTTGAAAGGAAATTATACAAAATTTTCAACCAACCTAATTTGGGAGAAAAGAGTTGATTGTGACGCCAATTTCTAGTTCTTGGGACACTTCTAACTAGATAATATATGTTGCGAGTATAGATTTAGCCTATAGTATAGAGTAGCCTAACCTCTACTTTAAGTAGCATGTGAAAGACCTACCATCCCCCCTAATTGTGCAATTAAAAATGTAACAACAACTATATTAGGATGGAAATGGGGACCAACAGGATTAATCCTAGAGGCAGAGTCAACGGTTTTGTGAGCATCTAAATTATGATAATTCGTCCTTTTTTTAACGTCTCAAATACTTCAGGTTCTACTTTCTCCTGAAAAAGTTGGTTAAAACCGAGACAAAAAATTTGGTTGCGGCACAAACGAAGACGATTAAAAACCAGTGCCTGACCGGAAGGGGTTGCTCGCCCCTGAAGGTGCCGGTCCTGGTTGTCGGAAAGGATTGGCCGGTTGCGGTTCTGGTTGGAATCCCCCCGCTTGGTTTTGGTAAGGTTGCTGATACCCTGGTTGTTGGTACCCCTGGTTCGGTTGCTGGTAACTTTGACTGGGTGCTTGCTGGTAGTTCTGACCTTGCTGTTGGTAGCCGTAAGATGGCTCTGCTTGGTAATTCTGGTAACTTTCAACCGGAGCGTCCATTGCTGTCTCCGCGTACGTCCCGTTTCCTTGACCGTACTCGAGATGGTTCTTTACCTCCCCATCGACAACGCGCTGGTCCTGCATACTATAGGTCTGGTACTCTTTTGCTGGAGGATCAGCCATTAAGATGTTGGCTTCGTTTTCTAAAGGCTTGAAGTCGTAGATGTTTCGGAGATACATCAACATTGGAGCATAGAGTAAGTTGGAAAACGCGATTAGAAAGTTGAGCGCTGTGAAGCCTATGGCGTCAATGACACCTCCTGCGATTATGGGTCCCACTGCGTACGCGACCGAGTAGGAAATATCGGCAATCGCATAGATACTTCCATATACTGAAACATATCGCACATCGACGATGTATCCTAGCATAGGCAGAAGCGCGGTGTCGATGAGTGCGATGCCGAAGCAGATGGTGCAGATCGGTATCATGAGGAGGATGTATGTTGTGCAGTAAGGAAGAACGAAACAGCTTACACCTTCAAGGGCTAGACCGCCTGCGGCCATAGCCCACTGTAAGCGAGGATACTTCTTTGCCATTTTGACGGTGAAAATGACCCCCAGAACGTGTGGAATGAAGGCTGGCAGCCAGATCATGCCAATCTGCCAGTATTCTGATGTCATTGTGTCTTCCATCCACCGAGAAATGGTTGGTTCGAGGAAGGCAAGGGCGACGTTGGCCATCATGAGAGCACCGGAACAGACTGCAATGTAGGGATCCATGAAAAGTTTCCAAATCGGGACAGTGTCAGCTGGAACTGCTTTTGATTCTCGAATTATAGTCTTAATTGGTTTCATAACAAGTAGAAGCATAAAACCGTCCAGCAAGGAGACGAAGGCAAGGATTAGAAAAGGGACTTCTTTCCCTGCGAACTGATACAAAGCTCCTCCAAAGGGAGGAGCCACGAGGCAGCCGAAGGAAATGAACGCGAGCGCGATGCCCAGGGCCTTCGACCGCTCAGCTTCTTCTGTGAAAGAGTCAGCAATCATCGCGAGACCGCTTGTGTCCGCAAAAGCACTCCCGACACCCTGCAGACTTCGCGCGAAGAAGAGGAGGCCATAACTTCTACCGCACGCAAACACGGTTGTGCTTAAAAACATGATGGTGAGCCCAATCATCATGGGAATGTCGTACCCAATCCTGTCGATGAGCGCTCCACTGAAAGGGTTCACCATGAGCTGGACAATGGCTTTCGATGCAAAGAGGACTCCCGTTGAGGCGTCTTCTCCATGGTGGTCAAACTTCTTGAGGACTGACGGCGTTGGAGAAACCCTGATTGTGGCGTTTGTGCCTATTTTGACTGGGGTGATGGTGGTTTCGACAGGTGTCTTGAAAGCGCCGATGTAGCGGAGGTAATCAGGGATGATAGGGACGATGACCATGTAGAGCATGTTGTCCAAAAGCAGCGCGATGCTGACGATGACTAGGATGAGCCGTCGTTGGTTCTGCGGCTCCTGGAGCTTGTTCCAGACGAGCTCCTTGGCCTCGCCCACCTCCAGGTCCACCACCGGAATGCGGAACGTCATGGTGCCGCTTAGAGCTTAGAGCCCCAAAGTAGCCGTGGGAGATCGGGGGCACAGGCACCTTAAACAAGACAGAGAGAGAAGGACATTAATATTTTTGGACGCTACTTTTCTTTTTCGTCTGTTTGAAGGGGAGGCTACTTTGGGGGTCTCCACCCCTCGCAGCTTACAATGTTTAGTCATTACCAATTTCTTGATCCAGTCAGCTGCGTCTAAATCATACCTGAAAACATCATTACTGACCACAAGAAAATATTTGAGTTAATATTTTCAGCAAGACATCACTGGTAATTTGTATACATCTCGTATACAACTGAATATTAACTTCTGTCATTGAAGTTAGGCGTCTGCTAATCGATGTAAATATTTATGCCACCAATACAATAACAATGCCTGCGACGAATATTTCCCCCCTGTTTGTTGGCAAAATAATTTCAGACATGTAGCCATTCAGCCTAAGTATCATTCCTAAATTTTCCCGTGAGACTATCGTTAGAAAATTGGAAAATCCCAACTTTGAGCTGACGATATACGATACTTCCTGGAATGGAGAGGCTGGAATGGCGGTTTTGGAATGGCACCTCCAGGAAGCATCTCGCTATCACACGCTTACTATTCCTTTCCGAGATTATTTGCCTTTCCCCGTACTGTCAGCATTATTGTTTGACTACAAACATTACCTTCTCCACAGGGGGAAAGGAAGCTTGACTACAAAACTTTTCAAATTACCAAAGTTATTGTTGTTTAAAAGCACTGCTAGTAACGGTTCTATAGGAAACCCAGCAGGGGTTCCAGCTTCCAAGTTATTTCCCACTCTCCAGGAGGTCTTCCCTGATTATACAGATATCTTTACAGGTCTCCTTATGACGTAACAAGGAAGACTTGGGTATCTATTAAGCCGAAATATTCATTTGCTGTTGTTTATGTCCACTTTTTGACGTTGCTTTTGGGTATTTAAATTTTGTAACGATAGAGTAAATATTGGTTGACGGTCTCTTATATTTTTCACGGTTATTTCTTTCTGCATTTGGTCAGCAGTATTGCAGGTTTCTCAGCTAGGACACCGAAATGCTCTTTCCACCTCGTATTTTGTGGAATAAAAAGAGAATATAATATATAAGGGCTGTATACGGCTGCTGAAAGGGTGAAAAATAGTTATGACAGGTACTCAGCGCGTCCTTCCTTTTCCTCCTAACTCACCTTCATTCTTTCTAAAATATGTTATGGGAAAAAGTTCAGGCATTATTTCTATGTCTATGACGGTAAAACATTTTTCTTCATTTAGCATTTAGCAGAGCGGTCTACAGTGGTTGTCACTGAGAACTGAGTCACAGCGGTTCGATCCCCACCCTACTAAAATATTTTTCCGATCATATGGCTGACTTAGTTTCTATATTATAGTATTTTAGATTCTGAGTATAAAATAAAAAGTTATTACACTCTGAAGTGGCCGGGCTTTAGGTTGGTAAAGGGGGTGAAAACCTGACGTGACGTAAGCTTTGGCTACATCTGCTAAGCTCCCCATCTTCTGCTACCAATCTCACTGTAAGCTAACTGTAGGAGCCATCAACAAAGATATCGATATAATAAATGTCTGACTAGGCTATACTCTACTGCCTCAGCCATGAAACCGGAAATCAAAATTTTCAAAGGGTGAAGACCTTCGGAACAAATTTAGGGTTCTATGAACCCGCTGATATAGAGATTCTCCAAATTCGATACCATGCGACAGCCTCATTCTAGGAATGGTCTAGTTGCTGGACTTGCCCCCCTCTAGCTCATTTAGAGAAAATACGAACAACCTCCCGGGGGGTGAGCCTGCAGACGAAGTGTTAATAATAACCATGTCACTGCTACCAACAGAACAGCCCTAAAGCTACTTCCTTTCATACAAACGAAAAAAAAAAAATCAAATTACATAGCAGGGTCCATTTCCCCCACTCTACCCTACAGCCCCCTCCCCTTTTCCAAAGCTTTTCAAAAAGGAAATGTGTCGAGTTCATTTGGAGATTTCCCGGAACCGTTTTCCTTTTCATCGCGTGGAAAATTTCTGCCGCTCTAATTGCGAAATTTTCCTGTAACTTTTGGACACATACATTTTCGTTTACCTCCGGTTTTCGCTCCTGAGTTTTGCTAACTTTTGGATTAGTTTGTTTATGGGGTTCGTGTAGGGGTTTTGTTGCTGACGCGGGGAGTCTATATAAGTCATGTGTGTGCTTTTATTTATCTCTCTCTTGATTTTAGCCCTTTGGGGAGGTATTAATTTGTATACGTTTTTTCTGAACACTTTACGAGGAAGCTATTGAATATTTATATATGTTCTGAAAAGTTATTTGTATTTTTAATGGCCAAAATTAACAGGCTGTGTGGTGATATCACAACGAAAAATTTGTCCGAAATTAACCGATCGTAAAATCACCGACCGTTGAAAAGACATATTATTTTTCAGAATATTGAAAAAAACGTAAACAAACTGACAAGCTCTATTTTCATAGTCAAACCTTCTCTTTAGCGAATGCCTTTTATAGCGAGTGAAGTTAAAAGGTCCTCGTTATAGAGAGAGACGGCTGTAATCACTTCTGCTTCAAAATTGATCAAAGGGATCTCATTTTTAACGAGATCTTTTGATTAAAAAATATAAGAGAGGTTGTCAAATTTTCTTCACTTGAAATGTTACTGAAATATTCCACGTGCTGACTCAGAGAAAGATTCCCCTACCTCAAATGAAAAATTACAAAAAAATCTAATTTGCCACTTCCGCCATAGGGTTCGATATTGGCCCTGTAAAAAGTGCCCAAATCTCATTAGAGGGGGGGGGGGGGGGGGGGGGGGGGAGAGCTTTCACCTCGTTACGGCTCCATGTGATCTACCTCTGACATGGAAAGGGAAGAAGATTCATTTTTTTTTCTGTCTATAGGGGAAAAAAAGGATATTTTTGAAACAAAATCCGCGATGAGTGGGGACTTTCTTCAGTTCCTTAACATGCAGATAAAAACTTATCAGGAGGATAACGCTATAGTGAACTTTAAGTGACACAATACTAGACTTTAGCCACTGGTGACATCCATTCTACACTCTACAGTCTACACAGTGCTGTTCAATGTTTTTTTTATTATTTTTTTTTTCAAATCACTCCCTGGGAGAATCTTTTCACTTAGTATGTGCTGTATAGCCATGGGGAGCACTCCCGAGAGGAAATAACTATCCCATGTGTTTTTCAAACGTCCCACACAGACTTTGATGGGGACCTACAGTTTAAATTGATTTTCAAAGCACTGGGTTATCCCTTCCCTAGTATAAGAGGAAAAATCTCAGCCAGCTGGGCTTCGAACACGCAAACTCCTGTCACAAGTCTAACTTTTAAGCGCTAGCTGTTACCCGATTTTTGCGTTAATCCACTGAAAAAATAATTATTTATCCAATGCTGAACCTTTTGAAAACGTCCCCCGTAGAAGATCTCTTAACCCTGTACGAGGGTGAGTCATATTGATTGGTGCTGGTCCTCAAAACTCTTCAACATCCCTTTGAAAAAACACTTGACGCTGCCGGTTCAACCCTCGTACTACCCTAGTCCTCGTACGCCATAGAAGTACATGGTATGGCTTGCTATACAAATAGGACGTGTCTCTATTCTTTCAGTTTATCCGAGTGCTTTCTTGCTTAGGGAGGGTTTTTTTTAACCTTTGAATTTTAAGCGGGAGTTAGTGAAGTCCCGTTTTATAAGTCGGAATTATATTATAGTTCTGTTTTTTATATTTCGTTGGTTAGAATACACCTTCATGACGACACTTCTGACACCACATTATGTTGTTGTCACTCTCTACATCGGAAACCTCTCTATAACGCACAAGTGATCCCTTGACGGTCGCTATAGAGAGAATGTCTATGTTGACGATAACCTGTCCCAAATCTTCTCACCCTCTAGGTTGTTCCTTTACGCAGGTACCACCCCTGATCTGAAGCAAGAGGAAGGATCCTGAGTCTACCGGGTACCTGGGCTTCACCAGCTTAGGAGAAGCTCGACTCTTAAGGGTCCGCTATACCTAACGATGCATTTTTTTCTGCCCATAAGATTAACATTGAGAGCGGCGATTCATTTTCAAGGACCCTTGGTTGGAAAGACACAAAACTTTGCCTGTACCTAGCCCTAACAATGTTCTAGTGCGTGTTCGAAGCAGATTTCCCATTTTTTTACTGGTTTACGAGATACAGCACTTTTCTTGAGGTATGCGATGCTAGCATTTGCAGAACAGTTGCAATAAAAGAAACCAGTGAGAAATTGGGAAATCTGCTTCGAACACGCACTAGAACATTGTTAGGGCTAGGTACAGGCAAAATTTTGTGTCTTTCCAACCAAGGGTAAACCTTGAAAATGAATCGCCGCTGGTAATGTTAATCTTAAGGGCGGCAAAAAATGCATCGTCAGGTATAGCGTCCTCTTAAGCGCGATTCTGACGAAAACATCCACTTGGGTATACAGGTCATGAAAGGTGACCTTCAAAATAATCAATGATATCTCGTTTAGTTTCAAACAGAATTTTACCAGATTTGGGGGACCATTTAACTGGTCTACGGCATACTACCTTGCCGAATTTTTTTCAATACGGCACTGCAGGGTGACGCGTGACGAAGGGTCCAACAAACGCAGATGGGCAACTCCCACGCGTTCATTACTGATTCATCGAGACCACCCTGTATCGACCGTGTAGGAATAACTCGCGGCGAACCCCACCTCTGTTTACCTCTGACCTTACCTGTTTATACTACCGTCTCACTTTTGTTGGGATCGATTCCTACTTGAGTGAAATTTTTTTGTAGGTCCTTTTTTCAGCTTATTGACCGAACATACATTCGCTGTTTGTTTCCGTTTTTTCTGCATTCTATATGAGGAAACTATTGGATACTTAAATGTTCTGAAATATAATGTGTCTTTTTAGCGTCATAAATTAACAGGCTATGATGTGGTTTCACGATCAAAGACAAATTTTTTTGGACAAAAATCACTCGTAAAATCACAACAAAACCTGTCGATTTTCGCCGTTAAAAAGACATATTATATTTCAGAAATATCCGATAGTTTCCTCATAAAATACGCAAAAAAAGACGTAAACAAACACGGCTGCGTAGACGGTCTTAAGGCTGAATACATTGGTTATTTTTACGTTTGGACTTCAAACTTTGTGAGGAAACTTTTGGATATTTTAATATTCTGAAACATAATATATGTCTTTTTAACGTCATTACTCATCTCATGAGACTATGTTGTGATTTCACGATCGGTTAATTTTGGACAATTTTTTTTTGTGACAAAAATCACTCGATCGTAAAATCATAACATACTTAGCCCCATGAGTAATGACGTTAAAAAGACATAAGATTTCAGAAAATTTAAAAATCCAATAGTCTCCTCATAAACACGACTCTTTTTCCTCTCTGTATGAATTATACCTTAAAAGGTTTAGGTGTGTGTTAGGTAACCCCCTTGCTTCGCAGGGATGAGGATGGGTAGATATGTTTTTTAATTATTTTTTACCCTTGAGGATTAGATCAGTTTTGTAGTTAGCATTTTATATAACATGGTTCGGATTAGTTTTCGTATTGACGGGCGTTTCATCCCCAAGAGTCCTGTCACGTTTCCAATGGCCTGACTAATCTCAATCCACGGTTCTATAATACATCGGCAGGGGTGCAAAAAAAATCGTGGGGTGAAATGGTTGAGTACATCAGTTCTTCAGGGTTAAAAACTCCAAAATTCCCGTGATTTCTATAGTGATTCCTAGAAGATTTCCAAGATTAAGGCTGGATTTCATCACTTTAACGTGAAGACTATCGTGTACACGATAGCGCTATTGTATTGGTAAAAAATGTTAACGGCTTTCACCATGCACCGTTACCGTTTCGTTAGCTTTCGAGTGGATTTTCCGTGCGTTAGCGAAAACGATAATTTTCATACCTGCGACTCATTTGGTGTAGTCTAATGTAGTCTAATCAACATTTTAACTTCTATCTCCGAAAAAATATGGGGTTTTTCAAGTTTATTTCCACTTTTAGATTGAAATTGTTGAAATAAATTTGACGTAAACAAAGCAGGCGAATTCTATTGACACAACAAAACCTAACGAGAGGATGTCTGCTTTTTCGAATCGATAGCTATTCGAACGTTAAAAGGCACCATAGTGAGGTGGTGAAATTCAGCCTTACTAGATTTCCAGTCGGTTCCCAAGTCAGATAATCACGTTCGTAACCTCAGTGTAAACTGATTCCTTGAGATTCCACTGAGATTCCATAAAAATTTCCAAAGATTCCTAACGATATTCTTAGAAAGATGAACCCCGAAGGGGTAACCACTCAAAAAAAATTCCAAGATTCCCCATATCCCAACGAGAATCCCAACGATTGGTTAACCCCCCGTGACTAGGTAAAAGAATCTTGAAAATCTTTAGAAATGTCTTGTAGTCCTTACTATTATGTCTAATTTTTGTTAGGATGTAGAAAATTCTCGCATTTTCATTTTCATGCGTATGACCCCAGTACAAACACGCAGGGGTTTCAGAAAATATTATTTTACACCCCCAAGGGCGAGAGTTAATCAAAAAGCATCCTGTGGTGTTTCGCAGGAAACCCTGCGCTTTATCATAATATTGTATCTTCCCCTACCCGTAGTCAGATCTTCAAACACTTCTAAAGGGGGTCGTCCATCTAGCCGCACCACGCCTAGGTACATAAGTACCTACATATTTTTGTTTCTCATCAATGGAACCTTACGAAGGTAGATTTCTTGCCGTAGTTTTGGAGGAGAGTGACGTCTGACGTCAGTGATATCCAGGGGTGGCCAGACTACACAAATGTGAATTGTCGTTGCTAAACTCTTTTAGATCATTGTGACCCTTTCTTCTGAAGTCTACTTCTTGTTCTGAACAAAAAATAATTTTGGGAACAATTACTTTTTTGAGAACGTCTCTCATCAAACTATACCAGGCTTAAATTGGATTTGCAATCCTATAGGATATTTTCCACATAGTAAACAAAGAAATAATGCGGGAAGAAGTCGAGGTAACGACAGAACAAGGGGAGATTTTGAGATACAAAAGAACAGGGGGGGGGGGGGTTCTAATTTGAAAGGGAGGAGGGGGTGGCAAATTGAGTTGAGACCGGGAGACTCGTTACAATTTTCTTATCTTTTCTTATCTTTATCTTTAACTTTCACTGTTTTCTCCTGTGGTTTCCCCTAGAGACAACCAGCTTTGTTTTTGTACGTCTTTTTTATTTTTATTTTGATGCCTTATAACCTCTTCTACGCATTTTAATTTTTTTACGATTTCTGACTTTTTCCTATCAAAGTTTTTCCGACTGAAATGTATATTGAGGATATGGTGGTTCGGAACCTACCTTAAGAGGACGCTATACCTGACGATGCATCTTTTGCCGCCCATAAGATTAACATTGTGAGTGGCGATTCATTTTCAAGGTTTACCCTTGGTTGGAAAGACACAAAATTTTGCCTGTACCTAGCCCTAACAATGTTCTAGGGAGTGTTCGAAGCAGATTTCCCAATTTCTCACGGGTTTCTTTTACTGCAACTGTTTTGCAAATGCTAGAATGCAAATGCTCAAGAAAAGTGCTGTATCTCGAAAACCAGTAAAAAATTGGGAAATCTGCTTCAAACACTCCTTAGAACATTGTTAGGGCTAGGTACAGGCAAAATTTTGTGTCTTTCCAACCAAGGGTAAACCTTGAAAATGAATCGCCGCTCGCAATGTTAATCTTATGGGCGGCAAAAAATGCACCGTCAGGTATAGCGGACCCTTAATCTGTAGGTCCCCGTCGTGCACTAACACGATAGCTCGGGAGCTGGTATTGGGTAGTGCTGCCAGCTCAGCACGATGGATACTTCTTGAAATGGTCTAGTTGCTGGGCGAGAGGTTAACCACTCGTTGCATGGGAATCTCGTTGGGCATCATTGGAAATCTTCATGAAATTTCAGGGAATCTTGAAATTTTTTTTAGTGGTTACCCCTTCGGGGTTCATCTTTCTATGAATGTCGTTGGGAATCTTTGGAAATCTTTATAGAATCTCAGTGGAATCTCAATGAATCTCTGGAGTGGTTACCCCCTCATTGCTGGGCTTTCCCCTCTCAAAGGGCGAAATTAACAGTAGGAATCATCCCCTATGGAACACGTGATATCAGGTGACTCGCATCTCAGCAACCCTTTGATAATTAGATTTAAAGCTGGGGCGTATTTAAGGGTTGTTATTGGACACCCTTCTTGAGATGGTGCTTTGTTGTTACTAAAATTTGTATTAAACATTGCTGAGGTTAGGCGTTGCTTGCAGCCTTTGATCTCAGGTTAATAGGCTTTTCTTTTGAGTAGCCTCTTGAAAATTACGACCGTGCGTTATTATAAATAGAAATGTGTTGAGTCATTTTTGGCTTCGGCCAAACCTCTGTGGTTCAGGCACAATTATATTTGTAAACTTGAAAAATGTTTTCTTTATTTTTTTCAGGTCTCAAAAAACAACCCCGTCGAAGCTGTTAGGGTAAGTTCTAAATTTTAAACGGTTCTTAGATGAAGATTTGGATTGGCTACGCTCATTCAAGTATCATAATATTCTATGTTTGTAAAGAGAAATTCCTCCTTCTTGCGTTTGCCGGGCACTCGAAGTCGATAGAGGTATGTTTGGTCGTGGATAAGGTTGGGTCTTACACCTAGACGTTATTTTTCTCTTTCAAGCTCTCGGAATTCTGTCTTTCAATCAAAGAAAAACCAAACTACGGCCAATATAAATTTTTGTAATCTTCGTTCGACAAAATCGCTTATACGGCTCCTGCGAAGCCACTTCTAAATTTGACACAAACGTAGGTACAATTCCTAGCTATAGGTTTCAAAAATCAAACAACTATAAGACTAGGTCGGTACAAGGTGTAAATGCATATTAGCTTTGATGGAGAAAAGCGGCGATACCGGAAGTCAAACAGCTGATGGAAAAAATAGGCCTCCTTAAACCGTTCCAGAAGCACCGCCATGCCAGCAACTCACATTACAGCTACCAGACAGACGGTATACCTCCAGCCCAGTCTAAGGCAGGACCCCTCACAAGGACTACCACCTCAAAGAACGACGTCAAAGTACACGACGCCCTCGAGGGACGGTAATCCCGGTGAAGGGTTGCAGATATAAAAACAACGGTAACTGTGACTTCCGGTACGCTAAGCGAACCGAAAAATTACAGGAAGAAAACTTACATTAGGATGTTAAATTTTGACATTAAACTGGAAGAAGATTAAAAATACCAGAGACTGAAGATTTTGAAAGTGATGATACCAAGAGGAGAAGAGACCAGGGCGCCAGACATTTTTCTGTACGGGACGAATGTCAACCCAAAAGCAATGAGATGAGAAGATACGAGAAATTTTGGATGGTCAAACAGGGATCCGACTTCGGCTGTGCCAGTAAGCAGGGCGAGTGCGAGCGGTCAGCAGTTCAAATTTGAGGAAAGATGTTACATAACGGAGGGTGGGGAAGACATACCCCCTCTTCGGGTGACGTTTAAGCCATGTCAGCCATAGGATTGATCAAATAAAAACGATGGTTCATAATAAAATTAAGAAATTTCCAATTTTTCAGAATTTTCCAGTTGTTTTCAAAATATTATTTTTTTTCCCAATTTTTTCAAGAACCCCGCCAACCTTGGAAGGTGCGGGAAAAAAACACGTAGCTGCATTTTGCACGCTACAAAAACGAACCCACAACTCCTGAGATTCACAAAAAAACGAAACCAAAAATAGCAATAATGATAAGAAAATATTCAAAACTTGATTGTGAATAGGAACAATTTCAAGACTCAAAGAATAGTCATTTGAAGTACGAAACCTATCAGCGGGAAAACCAAAGTTGATATTAAATTGAAAAACAACCGACATCTGAAATCACAAAAGCGGCTCGAACCCACACCTGATCTTTAAGCGAAAAATGAAAACGAAAAAATAAGTACCAATTTTGACAAAGTTCCCAGAACAACTTCCAAGACACGAACAAACTAACTGTATACAATCAGAAACCCAATTACAAAAACCAAAAAAAAAAAAAAAACATTTGATTCAGGAAAGAATTTTTAAAAGTTCCCTTCCAAGAAGCATAAAAAAAACCGCAAAACAATGAAAACCTCCTAAAAGTCTCAAAAGGATTTCTCCGGATCTCAAGTCCACCTAACAGAAAAAGAAGGTAGGGAAGCTCCAAGAGACATTCCAAAACTACCTAGAAAAAGAGAAGTAACACTAGACCACCTGTGAAAAAGACTGGCCCCCGGCTGACCACGCCAGACCGAGCTTCCCGACAAAGCCAAAGAAGTAGGTACTACACTAAAAAGAACAATCAGTAGCTAGACCACCAGAATAAACATAGTCCTCGCTGACAACGCCAGATGAGCTTCTAACAACGCTAGAAGAAGCACTGATTGGAGACAGAGAAAAGAGTTAAGTAGGCTTGAGAAATCAAGAGAACATCTCAAACTAAATTTCAATACTCCAAGTCAACGAGCCAAAAATTCTCTCCAAAAATCCAAAAAAAAACCAAAAACCACCTTACTGCACTCTCATTGAGTACCAGTAACATAAAAACTTGAAAAAAAACCCAAAATGACAGCAGTCTGCCATGTCCCAGGAAGTCGAACAGGAAGTGAAAACCTTCAGTGACACGAAGACATCAGACACTGACCGCTGCAACTCTCCCGCACTCCGCCAACAACCGGAGCCAGAAGCCACGAACGATCAAATACATGCAACAGTAACAAAAGAATTAGACTCAAAATGAAATTACGTGAAAGTTTTTTGATTGAAAGTACAGAAACCCCAAATAGAAAAACCAAAAGAGAAAATTAACAATTTTAGAATTTGGAAAAACGGCCCACGTTTAGGCGCTCATGTTTGTAAAGAGAAATTCCTCCTTCTGGCGTTTGCCGGGCGCTCGAAGTCGATAGAGGTATGTTTGGTCGTGGATAAGGTTGGGTCTTACACCTAGACGTTATTTTTCTCTTTCAAGCTCTCGGAATTCTGTCTTTCAATCAAAGAAAAACCAAACTACGGCCAATATAAATTTTTGTAATCTTCGTTCGACAAAATCGCTTATACGGCTCCTGCGAAGCCACTTCTAAATTTGACACAAACGTAGGTACAATTCCTAGCTATAGGTTTCAAAAATCAAACAACTATAAGACTAGGTCGGTACAAGGTGTAAATGCATATTAGCTTTGATGGAGAAAAGCGGCGATACCGGAAGTCAAACAGCTGATGGAAAAAATAGGCCTCCTTAAACCGTTCCAGAAGCACCGCCATGCCAGCAACTCACATTACAGCTACCAGACAGACGGTATACCTCCAGCCCAGTCTAAGGCAGGACCCCTCACAAGGACTACCACCTCAAAGAACGACGTCAAAGTACACGACGCCCTCGAGGGACGGTAATCCCGGTGAAGGGTTGCAGATATAAAAACAACGGTAACTGTGACTTCCGGTACGCTAAGCGAACCGAAAAATTACAGGAAGAAAACTTACATTAGGATGTTAAATTTTGACATTAAACTGGAAGAAGATTAAAAATACCAGAGACTGAAGATTTTGAAAGTGATGATACCAAGAGGAGAAGAGACCAGGGCGCCAGACATTTTTCTGTACGGGACGAATGTCAACCCAAAAGCAATGAGATGAGAAGATACGAGAAATTTTGGATGGTCAAACAGGGATCCGACTTCGGCTGTGCCAGTAAGCAGGGCGAGTGCGAGCGGTCAGCAGTTCAAATTTGAGGAAAGATGTTACATAACGGAGGGTGGGGAAGACATACCCCCTCTTCGGGTGACGTTTAAGCCATGTCAGCCATAGGATTGATCAAATAAAAACGATGGTTCATAATAAAATTAAGAAATTTCCAATTTTTCAGAATTTTCCAGTTGTTTTCAAAATATTATTTTTTTTCCCAATTTTTTCAAGAACCCCGCCAACCTTGGAAGGTGCGGGAAAAAAACACGTAGCTGCATTTTGCACGCTACATGTTATCAAGCTATATATATAAATGTCCTATTATTTTTTGAACTGAGCTTATGTTCCACCCGGTGACAGAAAAATTTAACAATCAGAAATGTAAATACTAGAAAAATTGTACCAAGGGAAATGTTAACGTATAGTCGGACAATAACATTTCCACTCAATTAAGGTCGACTACACGTACTTGGTTCGCAATGCTACGTACTTCAAGCCCTACTCCGAAGTTACAGGGCGAGTGAAAAGTGTTTATAGGGGGATGTCAACCTGAGACTCTTTGTCGTGAGGTAGTGTTGTATTTTTGCATGAAATGGAGTAATAAGCCCACAGGAGCGGTTTTAAACAGTCAACTACCAGTCCACATGTTTTTTTGACAGATCGCGAGAACACAACACTACCTCATGCGGAATATTTTTTTGTAACGTTTCGGACTAAAATATGTATGATTTTATCGTCACATTTAGAAGAAAAGCTTGATAAATGTTTGTAATATTTACCGTCGCCATGTTGCATGTTGACAATTTTTATTTCACTTACGGAAGTGGGTGATTGCGACATCATTTCTCTACTTTTTATCCTGTAAAAGCTAAACATAGTGTCCTACTTTCACTTGTTCGTTTTGTGTTCGAACAGCACACTATGTTTAGCTTTTAGAGTAGACACAACCAATACGATATTGCAATTACCAGTCTCCGGCTGTACTAATATGTAAACATTAGTTTTGTCGAATATTTACTTTTGCACAGTGGTTTTGGTGGAGTTCGTCGAGAATGTATATACAGCCTTAAGGTATGGTATAGTTGGTATGGGGATGATCTGGTTGGAATCAGGCCCGACAGTCACGTTTCCCCAGGTATACCCTTCGGAAAATTATTCTAGTGTATTTTATACTAGCTATTCCTGGAACATCCCTGTGAAGTTTCTGTAGGGGAGTCTGGGGCGTTTGTGTACACGGGGTGATGGAATTAACAAACAAACCGACGGCCATGTCCCCCCTCTCCCCTACCCCTGTATACAGCCCCTGCAATCACCTAATGGCCATCGCCCTTTCCAGTTCATTCAGACGTCTCCATTTGCCCCAACTTTCAGTATTTCTTTTATATGTTACACTTGCCATATTATATAATTTTGTACCCTCTACGGGAGTTCCGCCTGCGGAAGGTCTTTCTTCAAAGTGCTGTCCCACATAGAACCCTTACTGGTAAATTTTCTACCCTAATCATACGAGGGCTGTTCCGTAATAGTTGTACAATAATTCATTCATCCGTCCTCATAGCTATATCGAGTGTGCACCAATAAGAAAACTAAGTCCTGTAGAAAAAATACTGGTACCAAGATTCGAACCTGGGACTTTTGCTTACCTGTGTCAGGGATGACGTTGCTTATTTTACTGGACAGGAAGCAGCGGATGTTGCGCGCCACCCTGCTCGGGCTGGCTAGCAGGCCGCCGCCCAGGCCTGCTTCCAGTTCCTCATCCTGAACGCGGTCCGTGATGGCGAGAGACGCTAGAAGGGAGAAAATACCGTTAGAATTTGGCTCAGTTCGAGTGAAGTAAAAAAAAAAACAGCTTGAGCTGATTAGAAGGCAGTCCCGCCCGAGGGGTTAACCACTCCAGAGATTGCTTGAAGATTTCCAAAGATTTCCTGAGATTCTCAACGAGATTCGTGGAAAGATTCACCCTGAAGGGTTAATTACTGCAGAAATTTCCAAGATTCCCTGAGATTCCCAACCAGATTCCCTACGAGATTCCTGGAATGGTTAACCCCTCGGTCACGTCTATAGGATAGAATCCAGTATCTCATCTTGAACGCGGTCCGTGTATAAAAACCATCCATAGCGACTGTATAACTTTTCCGACTTGACCGGTCGATGGCACTTTCCAGCAGAAACCTAGTACCTAACCTGCTAAAATTAACTTCAGCAGTTAAAAAATTCTTTCCAGCACCCTATTGTCCAAAACAATTCAACAGAGAAAAGTATACTATAGCTGTAACTCAAATTCGAGAAATAACCTCAAGAAGGGGTTAGTTTCCCATCCCCCTGTCTGAGACCATGTATAAAACCTTTACCATTAAAAGGCCTTGGCTCGGAGATGTAATATAAATTTTCCCATTTTCAGTGCCGTAAAAACCCCTATAAAATCAAAATTCGCTAGACTAATCCAATCAAATATGATTGAACGGTTTTCCCTTTATCAAAAAGTTATCTTTAACTTTAACTGCCACTTAATTCCAGTTAATTAAGGATCAATAGACGGGGTATAGACTAGGTCACCAGGCTGACCAACGTTACATCTATTTATAGACCACACAGGGCTGCCACCAATTTTCCAAACCAGAGGGAGGGGAGGGTAGAGGGGTGGGGGTTGAAAATCCGTCGTAAAAAATTTCACAAATCAATAAATCAAAAACTTAACGTACCTGAAATATTGCCAAGATTTTTAATTCCTCAAAAATTAGTTTTTGAACTGACTAGGGGCAATTTTTAAGGAGGTTTGGCACAATTTTGAAAAATTTCATGATTACCTTTTACGGGAGAAGGTGTCGTCCGTCGGGTTGCACTACGCGATTTGACGGCGGGGGCAACTCCAGAGCAGGGAGGGGTAATTTTCCAAAATAGGGGCGATAGGGGAAGTTCCAGGTTAATCTAAGAAGACGGTTTAAAGTAAGGATTTAGGTTGTTCTCCTATGTCACCTTTGGTTCGTTCGGAGACTTCGGCGCAGACAGGGGTTGAGAAGCAGCCGTTCGACCTGCCACAATTGTCCTCTGCTATTTTCCATGGGGGGGGGGGGGTGTAAAAACTAATTGTCTATTGTTATTCATCTACGGGGGCAAATAGTCTAGGGACTCTAGGGTACACCGTCGTCCTACTTTCGGGTTTTTATGACCCTCGACGGATGCCGAAGATCAGTCTTTTTGGTTGATACCAGGGGGAATCATTCCCGTACTCTTTAACGCCAAAATAGCACCCATTTAACGCCATGTGGTGCTACTAGACTATTTGAAGAAGTGTTTGTCGTGCTCAGCTGGCAGCACTACTAAATACCCATTGTGTTACTACACTGCGGGGACCTACAGTTTAACTTTAGTTTTGCCAACTTCATGGGAGGCAGAAACGCATCGCTAGTGAAAGCGGAGCCTTAAGATGAAATGACTGATGGCTATTCACGTTCAAATGGACCTGGACCAAAATAAAGCACTTTTTCTTTGTTCAAGTGAACTCTTATATATTTTAGTGAAACTTCTTTTCTAACTCAGCACAAAGGGAAAGTCAAATTGAGTGGCTTCCGTACGTGCTGAAATAGCGGTAAGTGTATAAGATAAAGTTATAGGTGGAGACATTAACTAACTAAAGTTGGCAAACCACTTGGAACTCGTGAAACACGTGCTGGAATTATAAATCAGGAAGCAGAGGGGGGGGGAGGACGGAAGTGGAGCCAGCTGGCTCAGCAGTCACCACTTTTCTTCATTTACTAAACTTGGAAAAAGAGAATTTTCGAGGTAATAGAAGTAGTAGATAGAGGAGCAAGCCCAGCAAGTAGACCAGCGCCCCAGCCATCGTACAGGGACCTACAGTTTTAAGAGTGTCGTTTAGATTCAAAAATGAAAATCATTTTTCTCATTTATATGCGAACAAGACAGAATCCGAAGAGCCTTAGTACGTGAGCGACTGGTTCATTTGTTTCAGTGTCGTACAGCATGGAGTGCTGACTCAGACGTATTCATTGACTTTCAAAACGCGTACGACAGTGTGCCCGAGGTAATCCCCAAGGCGCAGTCACGGCACCCCTCTACATCATCCCCTATGACACTTTCACTCCTTCCCTACCTATTCTTGGCCTTATGTACCTTTTGGACAATCGTGTCGAAGGCGGGGACCTACAGTTTTAGGTGGTCTCCGAGCTATAACTGCCTCGATGCACATGAGGTGAATCAGGACCACTCTGCTTTTCCACTTCAGGGGTGAGCAAAGTTGTTAATTTTTACTTTCTCGCTAGCCATATATGGCGAGAAAGTATTGATTTCGTGCAAAATTTCGAAATTGAGATTTTAGGTTTCCCGTGATCCTGGGGGTCCCCTGAGTCCAAAAAAGTGGTTTCTGGAGAAAGTCTGTCCGTCCGTCAGTCCGTCCGTCCGTCCGTGCAGTGCTCTAGCGCCTATACCGTTCATCCGATTTTGATGAAATTTGGTATGGACCTGTCTAAAATCACTGCCGAGGGGCGTTTTCAAGGATTTTTTGATTGGTCAAAAATTGCGGCCGCTATTGTCAAAAAACCACCAAAATAATTCATAAATCGTGTTTTTGGTTAGTCGGACAAGCGCCGACGGTACAATTTTCAATCTATAACACTAAAAATTGGTACATGTGTTAACAAATAGATGTTCCGAGGTCATTTGCAACTAAAATTGAATAAGTTGAAAATTACGGCCGTTCTGGACCAAAGTTCGATCGTTTCGGCGCCATTCACGTTTATTGACCGATTGTCATGAAATTTGATAAATTTGTGTAGAACCATGTAACCTACACATCTGACGAATATAATTTTGTTATCTTCAAAATTACGGCCGTTGTAGTAAAAAAAGTGTCGAAAATGACTTGAGAATGAGAAACCACGTTTTTGAATGGTCGGAACGCATTTGGAACTACAGTAATAAAATGACAGATGTGAGATTTCGTATGAGTGATCTTAAATAGATGCTCGTGCGTAATTTTCAACCGATTTTCGATTGCTTAAAAATTACGCCCGCAAAAAAATTTCAAAAAAAAAAAATCCCTAAAAAAACGAAAATTTTATAAGGGACGAGAAAGCTAAGTGCGACTGTTGTCGGTCTCTTTAAAGGGTCGTATGGTGAGAACCGATTTCGGATTACTTGAGAAAACTGCAAAGTCCAGACTAAAATCGGGTAATCGATCACTATAGTTTTACTCCACATGTCTTTACATGTGAAAAATGATAAGCTTTATTTTGGGTATTTAAAGTAACCTGAAGGCGAGAAAGTCAAGTGCGACCATTGTCGGACCATCTATTTTGTAAAAGTTAGAGAGTTTCCAGTCTTGAGTTCATTATATCTCTGCCGCAGACGTGAAGAGAGTATGGCGGCAGAGGGTAAGAACCTCTTGACCCAGCCATGCATATTGATTATAAAAACTCTCTTGTCTTGTTTGCGCCTTCTAACAGTGACCTCACCGAAGACAACACTTGACTTGGACGACTGAGGTATTGGGTTAAAATCCCGGTAAAATGAATTTTCTATTGTAGCATGGATGTCATTTGGGTTCGGCCAACCCTTCAATGGTATCCTACAATAATTTCTACAATACTTACATACGTACCTGAGAGATTTAGGCCGATGATGATGTTTCAGGCTTGGTTATTGTTTGGCGACGTTTTTTTAACTACACGATAATAGCCTGCCAGACAGAATATTGGCTGGTTTTCCTACTTAATAAGCAGCATGATTTCTCAGTATAAGTATTTCAGGGGACAGTGGCACAGAATGCAAAGCTATAGGTTGTCAAGGTTCTTTAAATTTGCACCTATAGGTAGGTACTTTGTTAATTATTATTTTTTATGTATCAGCGACAGGATAGTTGTTAAAAAAAATCAAAACATCGGTAACTAACGCGAAAATAAAATATATTATAGTTCAGTGGAAAAAAATGCCCAACAGTTTTCCTGGTAGGATATTCAGTTTTGTTCCGCTTGCACCGCTTGGGTGCCATATCAGGTATAATTCCTATTTTTTATTTCGTGATTTTTTGTATGTTATCTTCACCAGATAAGTGGAAAATCTCAGAAGAAAAATCTCGGCCCATTGGAATTCGAACTCACGAATCAATACTCCAGTCTTTAATACCGAACGTACTATTTGCTTAGGTTTTTTCTGCAAATTTTACGAGGAAACTATTGGATTTTTAAATGTTCTGAAATATAATATGTCTTTTTAACGGCTGTGTGGTGATTTTACGATCGAGTGATTTCTGTCAACAAAACATTTGTCCGAAAATACCGATCGTAAGATCATTGCGGCCTTGAAAAAGACATACTATATGTCAGATAGTTTCAGTATCCCATAGTATACTCATAAAGTTTTCCGAAAAAAAAAAACGTAAACTAACACGACTGCCAGGTTACTATGATTCCATTCGTTGCTGCGTGAAAATTTCGGTAAATTTTCACTGTTTTATATATTCATAGGTAGGTATTGAAAATACATGGATGCTGACTGGGAGTAGGGGTAGTGCTGACGCTCCTCCCCTTTTCGATCCGCCCCCAACCCCTCACCAACCCCTCCAATACCGGGCTATGGCCCAAAATTTGTATTACCCATCCTGATAACTCCGATTGAAAATATGGGAAAATGCATTTGCTGAGAAACTGATTTAGGTAGCCCTTGATAGCTAAGTGGTCTAGACTGTCTAGAGGGTTGTTTCGGGTCCTATGAAAGTTTTTCTGATAGGCTGTGGTGGTTCGGAACCCACCTAAAACTGTAGGTCCCCATCGTAGCTGCCAGCTGAGCACGATGGATACTTCTTGAAATGGTTCACTTGCTAGGCTGGTCCCCATATACCCCTCTACAAACTAAGGTACTGACTATCCAATACGGCCGATAGCCAGATGAACTCAATGGTGGGTTCCGAACCACCACGTTTTACGTAAGATGCTCAACCTTTTAGAGCTGATCGCTGATCAGAAAACCTTTGATAGGATCGGAATCGAACCAGTGTACCTCTACAAATAACCATCTAAACTTATAGGCCACTCAGCTATGAAGTGAAAATGGTTTTAAGAGGACGCTATACCTGACGATGGATTTTTTGCCGCCCATAAGATTAACATTGCGAGCGGCGATTTATTTTCAAGGTTCACCTTTGGTTGGAAAGACACAAAATTTTTCCTGTACCTAGCCCTAACAATGTTCTAGGTCGTGTTTGAAGAAGATTTCCCAATTTCTCACTGGTTTCTTTTATTGCAACTGTTTTGCAAATGCTAGCATCGCATACCTCAAGAAAAGTGCTGATCTCAAAAACCAATAAAAAAATGGGAAATCTGCTTCGAACACGACCTAGAACATTGTTAGGGCTAGGTACAGGCAAAATTTTGTGTCTTTCCAACCAAGGGTAAACCTTGAAAATGAATCGCCGCTCGCAATGTTAATCTTATGGGCGGCAAAAAATGCATCGTCAGGTATAGCGGACCCTTAATTATTTTCTGAATTTCCCTTCTGACAACTTATGATACCTGGCAAAAATCTATCTCACCATGTTTTTCTGGAATCTAGTATACCTAAATTTCTTACGGCCTGAAAGTATATCCCAGTTATTTTCTGTAGTAATTATTATTTATTTGAGAACTGTTTTACTTGCTCTCTATAGCGAAAAACTCTCTATAACGACCATGACCCCCTATAGGGAGCAATTTTACGTAGTCCCTTGTCGGTCATTGAGGCTATTTTAGTCAAATATTTTTGGAGTCGAGGTTGACAAGAGTAAATATCACTTTCTCCTACACATCAGCTTTATTTAACATAAATAGTCGTTTTCTGAACAACACAGCAGGGGAACAACACGTAGAGACTGTATAGACTGTATAGACGATATAAAGAGTCTGGAGATTCCTTAACAGATAGATAGTTATATAGATATACAATAGCAGAAATCAATACTTTAGGTATAGTAACACAACTAAGGGTGGTATTCGCCAGTTCCCTATCGTACAGATAAAGCTAGTAAATTTATGCTCCCGAAAAAGTAGCGCTAAAGTGAACTTTAGGGGACACTATAGTGCACTTTAAGAATCGATGAAAGCCACCCTTGATTTGTTAAAAGTACGCACCGAATTTTCTGGTAACAAAACGTTAAAATTATTATAATATTTCCAATGTTTTCGAATACTTAGGTAACGATTAAATTTTCTTATTTGCCACTGTGGGATGCCAAATTTCAGCCAATTTCAGAAGTTCTCGCAGAAAACTTGACGGTTATCTAAATTAAATAGGTATGACTCGATCGTAAAATCACAACATAGTCAATTAATTTCTGACGTTAAAAATTTATATTATATTTTAGAACATTTAAGGTATATACTTCCTTCTTAAGATGTTTATAGTAGATCAAAATTTTGTCAGATGAACCAAATACGATTGTAATTGATGGAAAAAGGTTTGAATCGAGGCAGGGGTGGAATTTGATGTTGCCCTAGCAAAGGGCAAAACACAAAGGGAACGAGTTCATGAATATTTGATTTCAATTTTGCAACCCCTGTTTTCCCCCCATGCTTCGCCCTTGTTGCTATGGTACTACCCAAGCTTACCAACGTAAGTATCGCTTGCTGTTTATCCATGAATGTGCTCCACCATACTCTTGCATAAAGGAAAAAAAAACAGGGTTTCCAAAATTATTTTTTTGATCAGAACAAGAAGTAGACTTAAGGAGAAGGGGTTACAATGATCTAAAAGAGTTTAGCTACGACAATTCACATTTGTGTAGTCTATCCACCCCTGGATATCACTGACGTCACTCTCATTCAAGACTGAGTTCGACTACAAATAAATATGTAAGGTCGTATAGGTGGAAAGATTTTGCGATCAAAGAACGAAGTAACGAACCAGGCGTCACCTCCCACAAATGTCCTGAAATATGATTTGTCTTTCTAACATCAGAAATAAACTTGCTATTTTGTGATTTTTATGATGCTCGACAATCCAAAATTTGTCCGAAATTACTCGATAGTAAGATCATGACATAGCCAGTTAATTTTGGACGTTAAAAAGACATATTATATTTCAGAACAATATCCTCAAAAAATGGCCTCACATCACACACAGTGACAAACCAGACAAGTAAAAAGAAAAAAATACCAAACAACGTTAATAAAAGATATACGAAAGATAATAGGTACGACAAAAACTTAAGATAATAAATTATTTTTTGTTATTTCAAAAAATCACAAACAACAATAAGAAGCATCACAGTGTGGTAACGAAGATACTATTACGGCATTGTTTTTCTTTTTCAAATTCTCAATATTAAGAGTTAATACACACATGGCAGCAGAAAAAATTTTCTTTACATTTTTTTGGACATTTAAATGTTCTAAGATATAATATGTATTTAACGCCAAATATTAATTGGCTGCGTTGTGATTCCATGATCGAGTAATTTTGACTAAAATTGACGTTAAAAAGACATATTATATTTCAGAACATACAAATCTCCAACAGTTTCCTAAAAAAAATGTGAAGAGAAACAGAAACAAAAAGGACATCATGGAGACTCTTAACTTTAACCTATTCCCAAGAGAACCTCTCAATAGGTGACGTCTACTCCAGCTGCTCCAAGCCAAATAGAAGGTTTATGTCTAAACTCTGTAGAGAATAAATTTGTGTCCAGCTACTAAGTACATTTTCCTCTCTAAATCTGCAATCCTTCTCACTTCCAGCCGTTCTAAAAATTATTTGGAGTGGAACAGTTGGAGTAGATTCTTAAAATTTCCTTCGAACCACCATTTATTTACGTTTCCATGGCAACATTTCTAAATGCGTGATATGAAAATTCAGACTTTTCGCCAATTTCAAAATGGGTATGGTACTGAATGAGACTGATAAGTGAACAACCACCTGCTCCAAAAGCTAAACATAGTGTGATAATAAAACACTATGTTTAGCTTTCACAGGAGAACCAATACTATCGAACGATATATATGGTGGTGCAATTACCGGTCTCGATCAAGTATCGATAAAAATGGGGAAACAACATCCATATAGAAGATGATTTTTTAGGAAGAATATTTATTTAAACAGCGTGCCTGCGCCTTAAAAAAGTTATCCCCCTGATAACTGTCTGTGTGCGTACCTGGGACCTTTCCGACTTCAATTTAAAGGCTGATGGGTCCTGGAATGCGGGGCTGGAGTGGCAGCAAGCCAAAACGCCCGTCCAAGAAGGATCGTATGTCTCCAGCATTAAAAAAAAACCCACCTAATTCTTTTTTTAAATTTTTGTCGAAAATCGTTTACAAATATTTTTTTTTTTTACACTGTTGGATATTTAAATGTTCTAAAATAATATGTATTTTTAACGTCCGAAATTATCTGGCTATGCTGTGAATTTACGATCGAGTGATTTTTGTCAATAAAAATTACTCTACCATACAATCACAACTTAGCTGGATAGGTATAATTGGACGTGAAAAATACATATTATATTTCAGAACATAAAAATATTTTTTTCAGTCAGTTTTAAATCAAGAAATGAACCCACCTACTTATATTTCAGATACTCGATAAAAGTCACCGAAAAAAAAAAAAAAAAATCAAATTGAAGTCGGTTGGCTCAAACATTTTATTTCTAATTTTGATCACCATACTACACAAAAGCTGTCGTTCTAACCATTTACCTAAATAACATTTTTCTATAAACTATCTGACATCTAGAAACCTAAAATGAGCTACAATTCCATAAAATATGATGAGCTTTGTTACATCTAATGTTAGGTATAGCTTCATCTTATAGGTATTAAATAGACTATAATCTAGAAGTCTCTTAACAAGTGATATGTATTGTTACATTTTTTCCAGAATTAATTGATATGTATGTTTACATTCGGCTAAAATTATGTAATCAACAGTTATAGCTTGGGGTCTGGAGGGTCCACGTCGGTATTGCATTACATTTATACATATAACATATTGGAACAGTTACATAGATCTATGTTAAGTAAAACATGTATTGCACATATCTGATATGTAAGATGTCTTTAGGTTACCGTCTTAAGGGCGCTAGAGTGCCTTTTGAAAAAACAGGCTTCATTTAAAGCGTAGTTGACACTCGAACGCCTTCCATCCGTTTTTCTTTTATTTTATTCATCTCTGGATATTGTGGATATATTTTTTTTTTCGTTGTTTCCATAGTAAGCCACAGTCAGACGCTAACTACAGGGGAGCTATCTATGGGATAGATTACACAGATGAGAAGAGCTGCTCAAAAACTTGAAGGGTTCGTTTTTTCCTTTTTATTTTTTAAAAATTCCTTTCCTTTGCCTTTTTAGTTTTATTGTCACTCTAAGGGCACTACCCCACTTGGATCAATATAGTCACGACTCATAATATCGTTAAAACTCTTTAAAGAAATGGTAGGTAATATAATGTGACATTATTGACGTGGCGACGTTCATTTATGTTTACATTTTTTTCATCAACATTTTTTTTTATGTTCAATGTCAAGTAGTTAATCCGGATCTCAAATATAGGTAGTATGAATTTTTCATTGTTTTTCAAAAATAATCCTATTATATTTCAGATCAAACAGCTTGCTTCTACAGCTTTGTTTAAATTCCATTCTTTCATACTTTTCCCAAACCGATTTCTTGAAATTTGCTTGCACTTTACTTTTCTTCTGACACCATTTTTGTCAAAATCTGTACCTTCACCCTTTAATTTCTTTACTCCCCTCTCTTATTTTTCTTCTTTCTGGCATCCCCCTTAAAAAGCAGTATTAGCCAAAGGTTTAGCAACACTTGCCCTTAATTTCTCGACTTCTTCAGGATCAATATCATCGTCTGCCTCTAAAGCAGGGTTCACACGCCCGTTCATTTCGTCTGCGCCCACTAATCCAGTTGCTCCGTACAGCTTCCCCATAGCTCCTGTAGTCAGCATGGCGAGCTCACCTTCGAGGGGTTCTTCTACCCTTAGTGCGTCTTCGGGGATGTTAACCACGCATTGGAATAGGTCGTAGCCAGGTGCTAGCTTACCGCTTTCGAACACGTACCTGAAATGACAATGTTGGTTGAATGGTATGGAATTTGGAGAATCTGTGTATCAGGTTCGTGGTGTAGACACTTAAATTTGTTTCAGTAGTCTTCCCCCTTCGTAGGTGTAGGGGTTGAAAATTTTGGCTCTAGGTTTGGGTAGGTTTCTTAGTTGGGACAGTGGAGTAGCTGTGTCCTTGTCGGGCTCGAACATTAACTTCTCCTGGTCAGAATCAAGCCCGGCAGTCGAGTTTTCTCCTGACCGGTAAAGCTCAGAAAGTTGGGTAGTAGATCCAGGAACGAGGGGATAACCACTCCTTGGGATTCCCTGAGATTCCATACAGATTTCCAAAGATTCCCAACGATATTCATAGAAAGATGAACCCCGAAGGGGTTACCACTCCAAAAAAATTCCAAAATTTCCAGAGATTTCATAAAGATTTCCACTGATTCCCATCGAGATTCCAAACGAGACTCCTGGAGTAGTTACCCCTCGTCCAGGACGAACAAAAGTTTACTTACTTCGTGAGCCAGGATACGCTGGCCAGTGTGAAAAGTGATATCAACATCGCCATAGTACGGAATGGAAAGTTCTGCTGATATCCATCGTAACCAGGGTACTCGATCAGGGGGGGTAGTCCTAGCTCAGGCTCCCCACCAGTGAATCGTATCAGGCATGCTATTAGGTACGCGGCGAGACTACCGTAGGTATTGCAGTGATGTTTGAAATGAACCACCATCAGAAGTTGTGGAAACAGGATAACGTAGACCAAATCTGAACACATCGACCTGAAAAAAAGGTCCTGTGTGTAAATTTGCTCGCTATAGAGAGAGTTCGCTATAGAGAGAGTTCGCTATAGAGAGAGTTTACTATAGAGAGACCATGCTATAGAGAGAGCTTGCTATAGAGAGAGTTCGCTATAGAGAGAGTTCGCTATAGAGAGACCTTGCTATAGAGAGAGTTCGCTATAGAGAGAGTTTGCTATAGAGGGAGTTCGCTATAGAGAGAGTTTGCTATAGAGGGAGTTCGCTATAGAGAGAGTTCGCGTTAGAGAGAGTTCGCTATAGAGAGAGTTCGCTATAGAGAGAGTTCGCTATAGAGAGAGTTCGCTATAGAGAGAGTTCGCTATAGAGAGACCTTGCTATAGAGAGACCTTGCTATAGAGAGAGTTCGCTATAGAGAGAGTTCGCTATAGAGAGAGTTCGCTATAGAGAGAGTTCGCTATAGAGAGAGTTTGCTATAGAGAGAGTTCGCTATAGAGAGAGTTCGCTATAGAGAGAGTTCGTTATAGAGAGAGTTTACTATAGAGAGAGTTCGCTATAGAGAGAGAGCTCGCTATAGAGAGAGATCACTATAGAGTTCGCTATAGAGAGAGTATGCTAGAGAGGTTCCAAATTGAGTCAGGGTTTGCTAAGTGACTGTAGCCGAAGCCTTACAAACATATCATAAACGGAAAAACTGCTTACGCCAGGATTTGAACCCAGACCTGTCAGGATTTTGATTTCCTTACCAGAGACCGTAGATAGAAGGTATTGTGAGAGCCATTAGGGTTGCCAGAACTCCAACAATGGCTGTTGATACCTGCATCACCCGTATTATTTCTATTTCTGAAGCCTAGAAAGAAAGAAAAATTTCAGCGTCATCAAAATGGAAACCAAGCTCCTGTAAACTTAAGAGGACGCTATACCTGACGATGCATTTTTTGCCGCCCATAAGATTAACATTGCGAGTGGCGATTCATTTTCAAGGTTTACCCTTGGTTGGAAAGACACAAAATTTTGCCTGTACCTAGCCCTAACAATGTTCTAGGGAGTGTTCGAAGCAGATGTCCCTTTTTTTACAGCACTTTTCTTGAGGTATGCGATGCTAGCATTTGCAAAACAGTTGCAATAAAAGAAACCAGTGAGAAATTGGGAAATCTGTTTCAAACACTCCCTAGAACATTGTTAGGGCTAGGTACCTACAGGCAAAATTTTGTGTCTTTCCAACCAAGTGTAAACCTTGAAAATGAATCGCCGCTTGCGATGTTAATCTTATGGGCGGCAAAAGATGCATCGTCAGGTATAGTGGACCCTTAAAGCTGGCCACAGCTGACCCACAAAGAAACTGCCATCCCTCGCCACTAACTATACGTTCAGGATCCCAACTCACAACTCTTTGAGGTCTACTTTAGTGTCCCCTTAAAATTCACTATAGTGTTATTACCCCAAAAATAAAAGTCGGTGCTTTTAAGCGCCGTTATCATAACGTTAGCTACCGGACTTTTGACAGCAAGACAAAGTTTTCAGCGAATATTTCAGGGAGACAAATTTACTAAGGCTGAATTTCACCACCTCACGATAGTGCATGTCTCCTACCGATCGAATAGCTATCTATTCGTTAAAGCAGCCGTTAAACTTATCCTATCATTAGGTTTTGTCGTGTCACTAGAATTCGTCTGTTTTGTTTACGTCAACTTTGTTGGTGTACGTTCATTGTACGTTTCAATAATTTCAACTTAAAAATAGATAATTAACGGGGAAAAACACACTAATTTTTCGCAGAAAGGTATTAAATAGTTGTGTAGACAACAATCCCTGCCCGTTTCGCACTCAAACGAGTCGAATAAGGTATGAAAGTTATTGTTATTGCTAACGCACGGATTCACTAACGATAAGATCAGGGTGCTATCGACAGGATGGTGAAAGCCATTAACTTCTTTTAGCGATAGGATAGCGCTATCGTGTACACGATAGTCTTCACGTTACAGTGGTGAAATTCAGCCTAACTGGTAAGGGACTTCTGAAAGAACACTTACGTTTTGCCTGAAAATAAGTTTGTAGACGTTTCTTGCGAACATGGAACTTGCGGAGAGAATACTGGAGTCGGCGGAGGACATGACGGCTGCTGACACGGCGCCCAGACCGAAGAATGAGACAAAGTCTGGAGTCAGGTACTGGAGAACCATCGGCAAAATCATGCTTGTTTCCTCGATAGTCAGAGGAAACGGCCCGGTGTAGTCGGTATTGGTCCAGTCTGGAAAAAAATAGAAAATCATTTCTGTAATGCTGAATCGCTGAGGACATTGGAGGCTTTTATACTTAATTTTTTATGATTGTGATTTTACTATCGGGTAATTTTTTACGCAACCAGCCTTAAATTGTGAACTACCGTCTTTTCTGTTTAAAACCTCTGATGGAAAAATTAAAAATAAAATTTTTTCACAGAACAAATTTTTATTGCCCGGTTACAGTGGTAGCTAGAAATGGGAAAAGAGTGGTTTCCATGTGGCTTTGAAATCCCCTTAATGTTCTCCTTCAGCAGGTAATGTCCTTCTACCACCCTTAAGAAAAACTATTAGAGCGAAAAATTATTTCTTAACTATTTTCCTTGGAGAGAAAGAATCTAGATGGGACTTTGCCACGTAGGACACAGCGCAGGGTCCTGGGTCTATCCGATCAGAAATGCACCATGAGCTGCAGCACAACCTTAAAAACAAAACTAAAGAACTTACTGGTAGATTTAGCAATGGCGCCAATGAGCACTGGAGGAATCGCCATCAAAATGCATCCGGCTGCTGCTACGTAGGAAAGTGTCTGTGCCCTCCCTGCAGTCTTGCTGGACAGAACCCGCTGGAAGTAGACTTGCCACGGAATACCCCCGAGAATAAGAAGCAAGCCATAGTCCAGGTAGTGCCCGTACTGTTCTCTAGGTACGTAACCTACCCAATCGATGTCCTGCGAAGCGAGCGGCATCACGTTGTTGTTTGCCCAGGCGAATGGTATGCACATCCACTGAAATTATATAAGTTTTAGTACCCGATGGGGACCTACAGTTTTAGGTGGGTTATGAACCACCACTGACTTTTTCTTACCAAGCCAATGAAAATGCAGAAGAGCTGTATGACGTCAGTGTAGGCGACAGCGTAGAGTCCCCCAAATTCAGTGTAGCCAACCACGATGAGTGCACTGAAGATTACAGACGCTTTTCTATTAACGTCGATAATTACACTGATGGTGGCACCTGTAAAGAAATCGGTTAAATTAAGGTGGTTCGAAAGTCACCACGTTGTCATTTTTTAAGAGATGTTATAGACAAATTCTGACTAATTTTGGGAACCCTCTCTCTCTACATAGCTAGCAAAATTGCCATGGTTCCTTGACGTTCGTTCTAGAGCGAGACAGTTCAATTTTCTTCAGACTTGATTACAATTGGGAGCGCGCTATAGACAAACCCCAATTGAAAAACCTTTTCAAAAACTGATGGTAGTGTTACCTAGTGCAGCGAGAATTCCAGCAGCCCAAAAGACTTCACCACAAAGGGCAGGAAGGAACAGAAGTCCGCCCATTCTGGACCCGAAGAGGTCCTGCAGAGGATCCAGCATGGTCACGTAGCCCTGCTTCCTCATAGGATTCGCGAAGAAGATTCCTCCGAAGACCAGGCTGAGAGCGTACCCAAAAGGTGCCTGGCACCAGACCAGGCCTTTGGTGTAGATGACTTCGGCTGTACCGTTGATGTAGCCTCCACCTACCCATGTCGCTGAAAAAGGGGTAAATACGTAGTATAATAGCGTCCCCTTAAAGATCACTATAGCATTAGGTATTGGATATTTATTTGTTCTGAATTATGTCATGTGTTTTTATCGTCAGAAGCGAGGGGGTAACTACTCTAGAGATTCCTTGAGATTCCATAATTTTCCAAAGATTCCAAACGACATTCATAGAAAGATGAACCCCGAAGGGGTAACCACTCCAAAAAATTCCGAGATTCCCTGAGATTTCATAAAGATTTCCAAAGATTCCCAACGAGATTCCCAAAGAGTGGTTAACCCCTCGGTCAGAAGTATCGGCCAGCAACTAGACCAATTATCCATCCTGCTCCGCTGGTAGTACTACCTAATACCTGTCTCTCTACGACGGGGACCTACAGTTTTAAGTGGTTTCCAAACAGCCATAGCCGCGCTGTACATTTCGCTTGACATGCTGAACATATCAGAGGTGAATGCCGAGCAGAAAAACTTTGACAGGATCAGGATCGAACCGGTGCTCTCGAACCATCTTACCTGTCATTGTGAAGATGCCGACGAAGAGACCGATGTTCCTTCCCGCCAACATAACTTCTTCTTCCGAATCATTGCCAACTTCTTTTTTCCTCGCCGCCCAAATCCCAACGATAAGGATCGCGACGTAGAAAATGACGATGGACAGCACCCCCAAAACGTTAATCATTTTGACGGTTCACAAAAAAATAATCCCAAAGTCTTTTCCCCCTCTTAACACACCCTCTTCAATAAACTATGAAAATAGGTCAACTATTTTGTACAACAACAATAACAACAATTTTTTTTAGGTAACTAGGCGCGGTGCACGCGGGTGGCTTTTTGGAGGCGCGTGGCTTGAGCCGGGCAGCAGTCGCCCCACCGAAGGGACGTCTTTTGCGACGGACTGTTTCTTGTTTTAAAACCTCGGCGACACATGAGCTCGGAAAGGATGCATTCAAGTCGCGCCTATGTAGGCCAAGGTCTCATTCAGTTGACCCTGAAATTATACCCAGGGATTTAAGGCTATGCTTTACCTGGTGATGCATTTTGCCCATCCGAAAAATTAACATTACGAGCGACGAATTATTTTTTCATCTGCCTAGATCCGTCTCTAGAGCATTGCTGGCGAAACTTTTTTTGACTTCAAGGCTTTTCAGGCAGGTAGGTACTGTATACTGTCCAGAAAATTAAACAATAATCCTGTGCCTTATTGGACGCTCAGGCAGTAGGTATCCAAAAAAATTCGGTATCACTTCAACATACAGGTATTTCGGGAAAAGTTCTAAATAGGTCGGAAGTAGGTATACCACCCTTTTCTAAAGCACCATAACACAGAAATTGGGACCAAAAAAAAATCAGGTTGCGCAGGCACATAGAAAAGGCGGAAATATAGGTGAAGGGACCCCATTTTGTTTTGTATAATCTCAGTCAGATAAAGGTAACCCAAATCAGTATAGTAATCTCCCACCTTAAAAAACTATTTTTCGCTAAAAGTTTCTAGAAAAAAGTGGTGACCCAAAAATTTCAGATTTGGGGCCGAAAAAAATTCGGAAAATGTGAACGTACCTGGCGGTTCGGTCGATAGGTAGCTTGGCCGTCCCGAACAGTCTCACAATCGCGTTCTATCGATCTCGTGTTCCAGAACGCTGACGTCACGTTCAATTCGTCTCATTCATTTCTGACTGACTTCTCCCCTATACTTAGCTAGTGGCAAACTATTTCTTTCTCCAGGAATCAACGGAGGGGTGGAAATGTCCTGGAGAAGGGGGTTATCGCTGGTGGTGGGGGTGCCCCTACAATTTGACCTTTTGGGGGCTTGTTTTAAGAAGAAAGGCTGTAGAACGGTAGAGCCTTTATTAAAGCGTTGTTTTTAGGGTTTTTGACGTTTTTAGGACTTTAAATCGCTGAGGCTTGACTGTTAGTCAAATTGGTCCAAGGGGTTTTCCAGGAAAATTGCAAACTAGGGGGTAGCTGAAGCGTATAATCGAACTTAGCATATTTTTGTAATGTGTAGTAGTATGTAGGCACTTACAATCGTTATGGATAATTGTAGAGGCACAGCCGTCATTGCAATTTCACCTTGCTTGTCTGTGTTTTGGTTCAGTGGAGCTTAACTGAGAAAAAGTTTAATTGAAATTTTTTTTTCATCCGTCGGAAAGTTTTGTAACTACCTTAGTTAGCAGAGGGTTGGGGGGGACAAGCCCAGCAACTTGACCGTTTTCAAGAACTATCCATTGTGCTCAGCTGGCAGCACTACCAACTACCAGCTCCCCAGCCATCGAGTAAACGATGGGGACCTACAGTTTTAGGTGGGTCCCGAACCACCACACCCTCGATATACATTTCACTTGACATGCTGAACATATCAGAGGTGAATGCCGAGCAGAAAAACTTTTTGGTAGGATCGGGATCGAACCGGTGTGACCCGGCTCTCACTGCTCCTCAAAAGTCGACCATTTAGTCCACTCGGCTATCGAGGCCGTTGTAACCTTAGGCAACGACAGGAACATTAGCCCAGTGGCTGTTCGAGATGGTTGCATGTCGTCAAAGGAACACACCGGTTCGATCCCGATCCTATCAACTTTTTTTATCCACCTCTGATATGTTCAGCATGTCAAATGAAATGTACATCGAGGCTATGGTGGTCCTGAACCTACCAAAAACTGTAGGTCCCCCACGATGGGTGGGGAGCTGGTATTTAGTGAGGATGATGGACAATTTTCTAAATGGTCCTAAATGTAGGATCCAGGGTCCTCTGCATGGTTATTTCGTAAGAATCACGTCCGGCGACGGTATCAGGGAAATATTTCGAGGACCTGGGTCGTCTTCATTGCTTCATAAAATCAGGGTTTTTGTAGACAGAGAAATCGACCAAAGTACTTATATTTTCGTCTTTTAATAATAATGTAACTTCCGGAAGTGAGTGAGTGTTTTGACTAAAAATACTTATTGGGGGGGGGATGACGACTAGGTTAGTTGAGGAAAAGGTCGGCTTATGGTTTTCTAGCTCACGTGATTACAAAGGTCACGCAAGCCGGTAACCTTTCTGTTGGAACTTTGGGGTGTGCCAAGGAGGTGATAGTACAACATGGAATAAACACCTTCTGAGGACCTACTCCTTAATGAGGCTGTTGCGTGGTATCAAATTTGGAGAATCTATATATCAGCCGCTATAAAGAACTTCTAAGCGGTGTTAGAGAACTCTAAATTTCTTCTAAATGTCTTTTCCCTTCGTAGATATTGCTGGTTCGAATTTTTTTATTTCCGGTCGCAGTACAGTCCTTTTCAGACTTTGATAAATCGATATATTTAGTTGATGGTTCCTACAGTTAGCATACAGTGAGATAGGTAGCAGAAGATGCGGAGCTTAGCAGAAGTAGCCAAAGCTTACGTCACTTTCGGTATTTTCACTAATGGTCAGAATCTAATACAGAAACTAAGGCAGCCATCCAGTGATTTCCCTCTCTATAGCGACGCGAAGGGACCGTGTGAATTTGCTCGCTATAGTGAGAGAGCATCTTCTCGTTATAGAGCTAGAGTAATGTATGTTAGTTTAATTCTATCAATTCTATATATTATCTCCTATCTTCTTCCTCTTCTTCTCCTCTTCTGTTTTTCAAACTGTTCCTGTCATGTTTGAAGGGTATTCATCTTGAAATTGGGAGATAATGATGAGGTAGGTGATGACGCTTGAGTAAAGCTGAAATCATAAAACCTGTAAGAGTATATCTTCCCGAAAAAAATCCAAAATTTGGTGACAAAATTGCACTGGTGTAGTGCAAGAGTATGTTGTGCAGTTTTTATCCAGTAGATAATTTTTAAACTCACAGGAACATTGATCCCTCGATCCAAAACAAGAAATCCTCCCAGAGATATGTTCAGAGAGCTAGAGTCCACCAACTGTATAAAGTTGGTAAGTTCTTTTTCATACGGTGCTGCTTTTCCGCTCAAAAGAAGTTTGGTTAGCCTTGCTTCGAACTGACTTCCTATCTGAAATATAAGAAATAGTACCTAGTAAATGTTTAGGTATGATGCTTAGGTAGGGACATCGAGGTTCGACAAGGGAGGATGGTCAATTTTCACACCCGTACCAGGAACATTTTCCCCCTAAATCGAATCTGGCCGTCCTTAAGGGTCCGCTATACCTGACGGTGAATTTTTTGCCGCCCATAAGATTAACATTGCGAGCGGCGATTCAGTTTCAAGGCTTACCCTTGGTTGGAAAGACACAAAATTTTGCCTGTACCTAGCCCTAACAATGTTCTAGGGAGTGTTCGAAGCAGATTTCCCAATTTGTCACTGGTTTCTTTTATTGCAACTGTTTTGCAAATGCTAGCATCGCATACCTCAAGAAAAGTGCCGTATCTCGAAAACCAGTAAAAAAATGGGAAATCTGCTTCGAACACTCCCTAGAACATTGTTAGGGCTAGGTACAGGCAAAATGTTGTGTCTTTCCAACCAAGGGTAAACCTTGAAAATGAATCGCCACTCGCAATGTTAATCTTATGGGCGGCAAAAAATGCACCGTCAGGTATAGCGTCCTCTTAACTGAGATTTACCCAACCTAACCTATAGTAAAGGAATACAGCAACCTTTTCAGTAGCTCGGTGGGCCAAATCAACTAACACAGTTATAACACCCAGCGTAGTGATGGGAGAGGTAATTTGGCTGTAGTCCCCCTTCATCGCTAATTTGGCGGAAACGTAAAGAGTGGGTAACGCGACAAAGAACATAACTGCGATTAAGTACAGGATCGTGAAGGTTAGAACTCCTCCGAGGTCCATACATAAACGTCGCAGATTTAACCATAACTGGATATGGTCGTCCAAGCCTTTGGGCATCCAGTTAAGACTCTGCAAAAAAATTAACCGTAGTTAAAACACAATGGACTCTACCACCCTACCCCATACACGATCAGAGTGGGCCATATAGGACCATGCTGGGCGATATAGTAGCAGCGTCACCCAGCTGAGCTGCCTACATAATGGCAATGGCTTACACTGGCGCAGTGTAAAACGTAATGGAGACGCGCCCTTACCTCAATATCAGCAATGAGACTATTAGCTGACTTCTTCAGGGCGTCAGTGTAAAAATACCAGCTGCAGGCATAGGCGAGGATGACAACAGAGCAGTATGGAAGAGAAACCAAAATGCCCATGTGAAAGTTTTTGTCCAAATTATGGTCTTCAATCATAGTACTGAACCTGGGAATTATCGCCCAGGCCATGACGCACACTGATAAAAGGTTGACCAGCATCAACCCCATGGTCACCCATTTACTTATGGGTTTAGCCAGTGTCTTTTTTGTGGTTGCTTCAAATCGGTTCTGCAAAGAAGAGTGAAAATCATGGATGGATATGTTAGAACTGTAGCCTAAAATGTATTGCCCGGTCGGGATTCGAACTGTGGACCCATGTCGGACCTCTTGACCACTCGGCCACTTACTTACCTGGAAGTGGTCCCATTCTTGAAGATATTCGGCCATTTTCTTTGACTCAAAGAAGTTGATGAACGGTAGCAAGGTGACAATTGGGAAGGAAAATAGCGCCGAGTATAGAATTCCCTCCTCGAAATTGAAATCGGTCGCAAGCAAAGTGGTCAGCAGTATAGGAATTATGAAAATCGAAATGGTGAGGGCTATACCTATTAGAACGGCTGTATAAATAGTTAGTAAGGAAAAAGGTTCAAAGCGAATGACACCTGAAAAGTGGAAAGAAGAAAATTAGCGTTTGTATAGGGTGGAGCTGGATGCATCCAGAAATGGTGGGGTCGGAATGGCGGGGTTGGAATGGCAACTCAGGGATGGTGGGTACCCACACAAACACTGCCATCCCTCACCATACGTCCGGGGATGCCAACTCTATAGAACGGCCGTCCAGCAGGTGTATTCCCTTTCTCAAACGCCAGAAAACCCACCCAACTAACACCTTCAAAATTTATTGTAAGAAGATAAGGCACGCCATGATGCAATATATGGAGAATAGATCTCCTTACAATAAATTTTGAAGGTGTTAGTTGGGTGGGCTTTCTGGCGTTTGAGAAAAGGAATACACCTGCAGGACGGGTTTCAAAACAAGTTTTCACTCGTTATAGAGAAAGTCGTTATAGAGTGGCGCAGTAGTATAATTAAAACTGTAACTTGACTCACCCCGCTCGTTTCTGGCCATAGGAAACAATCCAAAAACTGTCAGCAGTCGGTAAAAATAAATATTTCCATCATAAACAAAATTCCAAGTTTTTTCTTTAACGACTTTTGCTCTCCTTGTTTGAAAATTCAAAGTTTTATCGAAACTTGAGTTGATCGTAAAGACTTTTAAATCCATCTTCTTGTGCGTTACAAAGCAAAATTGTGGAGGTGGAGGCCTGAGCACTTTGGTGCGAAAGACTCTGCTGATTAATATTTGTTCAATATGAGTGAGTACCTAACTACTTTATTGGAAAGGACATTTCTTTTTTCTTTCTCGCTATCCACTATGGCGGGATAGCTTCGCGCCAAATTTCAAATTCAATATTTTGTGTCTCATATTATTTCTGCATTGGGACCCAGAAAATGGTTTATAAAAATGTCTGTTCGCCATGTATCAAATATCAAATCAGGTTAGGTAGAAGAGTTTCTGATAAATCAAAAATTACGGCAGGAATAACTGAGGTTTTTTCTGAAGATTGCAAGGCTCATTTCTTGCCACGGTCAATAAGCTTTTAGGGAGATTTTTCAAAGATTTTTGGATAAGTAAAAAATAATTGTTCAAATTTTATAACTGAAAGGATTGTCACACCGTACACTACGAGAAAGTCAAGTGCGACCGTTGTCCTACTCTATATTCAGTTCTATACAAAACAAATGAGACATTGCAATATTGTAATGGTGTTGAGTGGTCAGCGATAATATCGCTAAATCGAGTTAATTTATCTAGATATCGATTTTAGTGACAGACAGACTACTTTCGAAATTATATTAAGAGGACGCTATACCTGACGGTGCAATTTTTGCCGCCCATAAGATTAACATTGCGAGCGGCGATTCATTTTCAAGGTTTACCCTTGGTTGGAAAGACACAAAATTTTGCCTGTACCTAGCCCTAACAATGTTCTAGGGAGTGTTCGAAGCAGATTTCCCAATTTCTCACTGGTTTCTTTTATTGCAACTGTTTTGCAAATGCTATCATCGCCTACCTCAAGAAAAGTGCTGTATCTCAAAAACTAGTAAAAAAATGGGAAATCTGCTTCGAACACTCCCTAGAACATTGTTAGGGCTAGGTACAGGCAAAATGTTGTGTCTTTCCAACCAAGGTTAAACCTTGAAAATGAATCGCCGCTCGCAATGTTAATCTTATGGGTGGAAAAAATGCACCGTCAGGTATAGAGTCCTCTTAAACTTCCTATTAACCAAATTAAAATGAAATGACTTCTTTTCTATGCCTATAGCCCCCCTCACTCTTGGATGAGAGATATGCAGGGGTGGACAGACTACACAAATGTGAATTGTCGTTGCTAAACTCTTTTAGATCATTGTGACCCCTTCTTCTTAAGTCTACTTCTTGTTCTGAACAAAAAATAATTTTGGAAACCCTGCGTTTTTTTAGAACAATGGGTGTCGTTTGTCGTTAATTTTATACAAGAGTGAGATAGAATGTAGACTTTAATATAATGCAATAAAAAGAAATCAATAAAAGAATGCAATAAAAGAAATCAAATAAAAACGAGATAGGATAGGTAATTTTATAAGATTTAATAAATGAATATATGTACCTATATTTTACTCTAACATTGTCCTAATCGTGCGGAGTCTATAGGAAAATATTTTTATTGTGTGTCTAAATCAAAGATAGTTGATTCTGAATTGCAGGTTAGGTAATAAGTATAGCAGTTGTGTCTTGGCGGCAGCTAGGCTATCCTTTTTTTTCTTCAGTTCTCTTTTATTTTTCCGGAGCAGTTTCATCAACTTCCGATCGAAACTGGATGATAATAATAATAAAGGTGACGACACTTGAGTAAAGCTGAAAAAAATAACAGAAAATTTATGTCTAACATCCTAACATAAAAATATTTTTGAGCGGAACTTCTTATTTTCAAACTTACCGGAACATTGATGCCGCGATCTAAAACCAGATAACCGCCCAAAGATATAAATGGAGGGCTTGATGACACAATCTGGATGAAGTTGATTAATGCTTTCTCTTGTTGACCACATTTTCCACAAGAAAGTAGTTTTGTCAAGCGACTCTCGAATTCGCATCCAACCTGAAAATTTAGGTTTTTTTAAATCAAAAGGTCTGACAGAATGATTCGAGTCCTGAGAGGTTCGGGTTCGAATCAAAGCGTGAGTAAATTTGTCGCTTGCCTTAGTATGGGTATATTTAATTGTTTCCACAGTAACTCCCTTGTTATGGAAGTCATCATTACAAAAATTGGCAGACCGCCTAAATATAGGAGCCAACATGTCTATATAAAATTTCAGCGATGTGGGGGCAATCAACTCCGAGATAATTGCTTCCTTAAAAACGAAAATTTTGTACAAATTTGAACCCCTGCACAACGTAACTCGTAAACAGGTTGCAAGACCCTACCATGCAGGTACCTACCCCAATAAAGCGGCTTTCACACGGTCCCATGTACTACCCTAAAGGCTTTCCTACACTATTTCAGGTTGAATACGAAGAGTTATTGGTCGGTTTTAAACATATATTTCATGATACCAACAGCAGAAGGAAATTTTATTTAGAATAAATAATCACTCGATCTTAGTTGGGCTCTTAAGAGGACGCTATACCTGACATGCATTTTTTGCTGCCCAAAAGATTAACATTGCGAGCGGCGATTCATTTTCAAGGTTTACCCTTGGTTGGAAAGACACGAAATTTTGCCTATACCTAGCCCAAACAATGTTCTAGGTCGTGTTCGAAGCAGATTTCCCAATTTCTCACTGGTTTATTTTATTGCAACTGTTTTGCAGATGCTAGCATCGCATACCTCAAGAAAAGTGCTGTATCTCGAAAACCAGTAAAAAAAAATGGGAAATCTGCTTCGAACACTCCCTAGAACATTGTTAGGGCTAGGTACAGGCAAAATTTTGTGTCTTTCCAACCAAGGGTAAACTTTGAAAATGAATCGCCGCTCGCAATGTTAATCTTATGGGCGGCAAAAGATGCACCGTCAGGTATAGCGGACCCTTATAGCTTTACCTTCTCAACACCTCGGTGAGCAATTTCAGCCAGCAAAGTTATGCAACCCAAAGTGCTGATTGACTGTACAACTTGCGAAAAATCTCCATTTAATGCCAGTGTAGCTGCTGAGTATATCGCTGGTAAGCAACATAGAAACATGATTCCAAACAGGTAGAGAGTCATGATGAAGTAAATATCTCCGAATCCAATGCAAAGCCGTCGTAATTGAAACCATACCGAAATATGTTGATCCAAAGTTCCTTGTTCTAACCATCGAAGGCTCTAAAAACAAAATTTTTCATTTGTTAAGGGTCCGCTACACCTGACGATGCATTTTTTGCCGCCCATAAGATTAACATTGCGAGCGGCGATTCATTTTCAAGGTTTACCCTTGGTTGGAAAGGCACAAAATTTTGCCTGTACCTAGCCCTTACAATGTTCTAGGCCCTAGAATCTAGGGAGTGTTCGAAGCAGATTTCCAATTTTTTTTTACTGGTTTTCGAGATACAGCACTTTTCTTGAGGTATGCGATGCTAGCATTTGCAAAACAGTTGCAATAAAAGAAACCAGTGAGAAATTGGGAAATCTGCTTCGAACACTCCCTAGAACATTGTTAGGGCTAGGTACAGGCAAAATTTTGTGTCTTTCCAACCAAGGGTAAACCTTGAAAATGAATCGCCGCTCGCAATGTTAATCTTATGGGCGGCAAAAAATGCATCGTCAGGTATAGCGTCCTCATAATCAACAGCCTTGATAGCTGAGTGGTGTAGGAAGTTGTCTTAGGGAGCCGGGCCACATGTGAAATGTCAGCATCTCAGGTAATTGAGGCTGTGGTAGTTCGGAACCCACCTAAAACTGTAGGTCCCTATACTGTACTAAGCTAGGGAGCTAGTATCATATTTGTACTTGCCTCAACTTCTACGATGAGAGCTGTAGCAGCTTTCTTGATAGAATCAATAAAAAAGTACCACAAACTACATGTGGTGATGATGATGAAGGAACAAATGGGCAATAAAAACCTCAAAGGCTTGTGGAAGTCTTTTTTCAAATGATAATTTTCAAACAAATCATTGAATTTGTCAGAAGAGCCCCATATTATCGTAGCTCCGGCTAGCAGAATCAGAATACACAGTATGGACCAAATATTTTTACTGCCTTTGAAATATTTCCTTTTGGTTAACTCCTCAAACCGTTTCTGCAAGAGAATAGAGAATGTTATATTTGTCATACATCGCAAGCCCAAATTCGATCGTCAGGTCCGTTCTACATTATAAAATACACAATGCATTAGAACAAAAAAATGGCTTTTCTGGTTCTTGTTCTTGCGGTAGAAATTCTTTGTTGTTCCTTCTTCAGTTGTTCTTTTCTTGTTCTTATTGTTGATGGCTGAAATGCATTACCAGGTATTGCAAAGCCTTAAGAACTGTGGTTATCTTACGTGAAAACGGTCCCATTCGTTCAGGTACTCTGCCACCTTTCTTGACTCGAAAAAAATAATGATTGGTATCCAGTGAACCGCCGCGAATGAAAATAAATTCCCGTATTGCATAGCATCCTGGAAACTAAATCCCGCGTTCAGCATATTGGTGAGCAGTGTAGGGGTGGTGAGGGCCGAAGTGAAAACACTCAAAACTAGCAGAAAAATACTAAAAATTGTTGCGAACGAGAAGGGCTTGATTTTGAAAACACCTGAAAAAAGATGATTGTTAAGAAAAAACGTAAAAGAGGTAAATGTCAGCTGAAAAAAAAAATTGATAAGATTTGGGATCGAACCGGGGCTCTGACAGCTATTTGAACTTACCATTTTCGTCCCTTTCAACCGGAAATTGACCAGTCACCCTTAGCAGTCGAAAAAAGTATAGATTTCCGTCGTACACTAAATTCCAAGGTTCTTCCGTACATCCGGTAAGAAATTTTAAATTTCGAGGCTGTACCTCGATCCTTTTGGCTACGGTCGATGGTACCGTAAATAATTTCAAGTCCATCATCATGGTTCTGGCGTCGAATAATGGAAAGACTTTTTCGTGACATGGGCGAAAGTAATGGGAATATTCAATAATGCTAATGTTGCCAGACAGTTTGGAGATAGTGCTTTAAGTAGTTCACTTAATAAATAACTTAATGCTTTTTATAGTTATGAGGACAATGACGTGACATAACTGTCTTTTTAAATATACAACAAACTTGAACATAGTCAATCAGCCTTGCCAGACTCTGAATCACTTAAATTTTCCATTGAAAAAGCCTGAATATTTTATGTTCTGACAAGGAACGCTTAGGGTGCGTCCCACCGTGCCCAGTTAAAATTTTACTGGAGATTTACCATGTTAAATTTAACTCAAAAGTTAAATTTAGCATGGTAAACATAGGACAAAATCTCCAGTTTAATTTTAACTGGGCATGGTGGGACGCACCCTTAAAAGATGTTTATTATTTTAAATTCAAGTGATTTTTTCCTAATAAAAAATCCTCAATCTCAAAATCGCAAGAGAGTGCTTACCTACCTACTAGTTTTTTACTTAAAGTGACATTATATTTCAGAACTAAAATTAAAAGTCTCCAGCTTTCTTTTGTAGATAATATGTACCTATAATAATAATAAAGTGGGTAGGATAGGTACTCGTACAATCTACACGGATATATCAATCATGTACCTACCAAACGGCAGTTTGCATATTTTAATTGTAATATTGCAGTGTTCTACAGTAAACCTATTTCTATGAACTATGACCTATACCTAAATCTGTGCTGTATTATTTTTGAGGAACTACTTCTTGTTCTTATAATGTGTTCTTGCATATGATTCCTAGCTACTTGATAACTTGATCTTTCTCTGTGACTCTTGAATTATCTTCATCCTTTTTGTTCAGTTCATTTCTTGTTCTTGTTCTTGCAAAGCGACTCATGCTCTTGTTTTTGCAGTAGAAATCATTTCTTGCTCTTGATCTTGTTCTTGCTGCGAGACTCTTACAATTTCTTTCATAGACATGGAATTTTCTGCGGTTATAATGTGGTTTGTTGCCTACCGAACTGACATTTCAAGTGAAATCTATCGTCGCATAGTCTGTACAGTTTTTCGTACGAAAATTGGACTGCAATCCATGAATGAAGCTTTAGAAAAAAACTGTCTGGGTTTATGCGAGAACACTTCCAAAGTTCTTGTTCTTGCAAGTCATTTCTTGTTCTTGTTCATGCAGCCAAAATCAAGTCTTGTTCTTGCTCTTGCATGCAAGAATGCAAGAACAAAAGCAAGACAAGAAAGTTTCGTACACCACTAGCGAAGGCACAGATATGTAACATACCTACTGTAGAGTCTGATTGTTGGCCGAAGCCAAATGGGTATTAAGTACGACATCCATAGTATCGAGAGAAAATTTCTGGTGCTGAGAATCGAACCCACGACCTCAGTCTTGCGAGTGTATAGTGTATACGTTATAGGTACCATACCTGCATGCGACTTACCTCAATGTCTGTGATAAGTGCGTTAGCAGCTTTCTTCAGAGCGTTCACATTTATATACCAAATCAAGGTGTAAGCAACCATAATAAAGCAACAAATCGGGAACAGTGGCAGGATTAATTTATGAAAATCTTTATCCAAATGATATTTGCCAATCAAGTAGATAGAGCCTTCTGAAATAAACCAGGCTGCTATAGTGACACCGATTGACACCGGAATGAACATTGCTGACAACAAAGCTGACACCCATCCTCTAGAAGTTCTTCCAATTTTTTTCCCGGTTATTGCTTGAAATCGGTTCTGAAAATAAAAGGAGTATTAAAGTATTCCGTCCACCTAGTGGGCGTGTGCCTCGACCGTACCTACCCCCGGACAGGCATACTCGTATATGTTTATAGTGTGGAACAGGTATCTTGAGTATCTCTGTACCTCAACCTTCAACGGGGTATCCAAATGTATACGACTGCCCAAAGTAGAAATGCTGTACTTTTTAAAAATTGTACTAGAGACAATATTTACTGCATTTTATTTATTTATTTATTTATTTTATTCATTATTATTTTCCAAAAAGGGTACCTGAAACTTGTTCCAGTTATTAAGGTATTTGACCATTATGCGAGTTTCAAAGAAGCTGATGACTGGTATCCAATGAATAACCGAAAATGATAAACAGTTCGCGTACATGATCAATTCCTCAAAATTGAAACCTGTGTTCAAGAGGTTGCTCAGCAGAGTAGGCGTGATCAATACCGAAATTATAATACTCAGAAGTAATAACAGAGATGTGTAAAGACGGGTGAGGAGTTTGCTTTGGAAGTCACCTGAAGGATAGAAGAAAGTATTAGAAACATAGTTCTGAAATATAGTAATATTTTTAACTTGAGAAATCATCGCACGTGATGAAATTCTTGATGAAGCAGTGGTAGGTATTTATCCCAGCTTCTTACAATTTCTGAGTTAGTTTGGATCAAAGCTTCAAGCAGACAATATTGGTTACACCGGGATTTGAATCCAAACCTCACAAGATTCAAGTCGAACCTTTTGAACACTCGGCCACTTACCATTGTCATCTCGCTCAATTGCAAACAGTCCCATAACTCTCAGAAGTCGAAAAAAGTAGACGTTTTCATCGTACACTAAGTTCCATGGCTTCCCAGTAAATCCATTGATGATTCTGACGTTTGGCGGCCTGAAGTATCGTTCTTCATCCAACTTCGGGAAGTTCGTCGTGAACAACTTCAAGTCCGTCATTGTAACCGAGGAGCAAGGTGCGGGTAGGAACTGTGTCTTTTTCAGGAAAGAGTCGCAAGTGAAATGAAATTTTCTATTATGTGATTATGGTGACAATAGAGCGTAATGCACTATAAAGGAGTCTTTTGTGTTGTCCTGTGTGTACCTTCAATACTTTAAGAAGGCTGTATGTTAAGATAATGACTTTCCTTGATGTAAAGAGGGGAAATTGGATGAATGATGAAAAAGGGACCGCGATCGAGTCCCGAATGATCGAAATTTTTTTTCTTGTGAATTTCGCCCGTTTCCTGTGCCTGCTCACAGGCGGTGGGAGGGGGGAGGGATTGAAATTGCGAGGTTAGATGTAGCTCGGCACACTGACTCCACAAAGAGCTATTCCGAGAAAATCCCACTCGGGTAAGAGCTAAGCAATTAACATGAAAAATACAGTGAACTTGAACAAAGTCGATGAACCTTATGCAAGACTCTTAACCACCTAAATTTTCCCAAGAAAAAGGTTTGTCACCAACGCTTTCAAGATGTAAATTATTTTAAATTCACGTTATTTCTTCCTTTCAAAAAATAGTTACCTACCAGTATTTGATAGAAGGTGATATTATATTTCAGAATTACAATTAAAAAATCTACTGCTTTCTTGTCAAGATGTATAATAAAGTGTATTATGCCTTGATCCCAGAGATGTAGTAACTTACAGGGATATTCAGTCGTATACAACACAGCAGTTAATGTAGTTTAATTGTAATTTTTCAAAATGTTCTACAGTGAACTTATGTCTATGACTATGACGTAAATCTACATTGCGATGTCTTATGACGTATATATATCTACATCTGCGATTTATTCATTTTGAGATAATATTTCTTGTTCCTATGTTCTCTAGCATCCGAGTCCTAGCTTCTATCTGGATATCTAGATCTTTCTGTGAATTTTCTTTGTTTTCTTCGTTTCACCATCAAGTTTTTTCTGCTGGCATCTTTGACTTTGTCGTCCAAATTTCGAACATCTTTATTTCTGGCAAAGATTTTCGGTATTTCCCGATTGAAACTGGACGATGATTATAATATACGTGATTACGCTGGAGTAGAGCTGAAAAAATGAGTAACCACATAGTGAAGTAAAAAAATTGATCAGCATTTTACAATAAATGATTTAAGTATTTGTCTCAACAGCTTGTTTACAGTATCCAAATACTTTCTTATACCTATAGGTACCTAGTGTTTACGTACCTTCCTACATGGAAAATAAAATAATGAGTGGTGGATAAAAACTCACCGGTATATTGATGCCGCGGTTTAACACCAGAAATCCGCTCAAAGATATGTTTGGTGGGCTTGAAGATACAATTTGAATAAAATTTACCAAATCTGTCTCGGATTGCCCCATTTTACCACTCGTTAGCATCAGTGTAAGTCGGATTTCAAACTCCTCCCCTATCTGCGAAAAAAATTGCTATTTGTTGATGTTTTTTGGACAATTTTTTTTTGAAAACACTATTGGATATTAAAATGTTATGAAATATAATATGTCTTTTTAACATCACAAATTACTGGGCTACGTTGTCGTAAAAGCACAACATAGTCAGTTCATTTCAAACGTTAAAAAGACGTATTATATTTCAGAAGATATAAATCTGCAACAGTGAAAAAATGTTCGAAAAAAACATAAACAAAAAACCAATGCATGTCGTACACACCTTCCGTGCGGCACTGTCCGCGAATTCAGCAAGCAGCGATATGATTCCCAAAGTGAACACCGGCGCCGTAACTTGTGAGAAATCTCCAAGAAACGCCAATATCGCCGATAGGTAAATTGTTGGTAGAGAGACCAAGAACATGAGACCAATTATGTAGAGGGTAGTTTTGGACACGGCACTTCCAAAACCTATACACAACCTCCGTAGATGTAACCAGAGGTTAATGTGCCCGTTTAAACCTCCACCGTTCTTCCAACGCAGACTCTACGAAATAAAAACTTATTAGTTTTCTACTTTCTCGCCCGTATGTAATACATATGGGCTGAGAAAGTTATGTCTTCGTGCAAAATTTTGATTTTGAGATTTTGGGTTTCCCATGATCCAGGAGGTCCCCCGAGTACAAAAAAGTGGGTTTTAAAAAATGATATTTAGGCACCTAATGTAAATCAGGACATTTTTTTTTTATAAATGTTGATAACTCATAAATTGTGACTGCTATGGTCAAAATAAAGGGTCCGACAATGGTCGCACTTGACTTTCTCGCAATTTTTACGCCAGCGGTAACGAAAATTTTGATTTTTACTTTCTCGCCCGTATGTAATACATGGGCTGAGAGAGTTATGTCTTCGTGCAAAATTTCGATTTTGAGATTTTGGGTTTCCCATGATCCTGGAGGTCCCCCGAGTCCAAAAAAGTGGTTTTTAAAAAATGTCCGTCCGACGTACGTACGTACGTCAGTCTGTCGCGCAACTGGACGTCACACCGTTCGTCCGATTTTGCTCAAATTCGGTATGTAGGTACCTAATGTAAATATCTGGACATGATTTTTGATAAATTTTGATAACTCAAAAATTGCGCCTGCTATGGTCAAAAAAAGGCAAAAAATCGTGTTTTTTGACGAATATGTTTGAAATCCGGTGAGTAGGTGCCTAAAATTATTGTCCAGTGTATGGCAAAATATTTTTTAGAAAAAGTTAAAATTTTGGTCCAAAAAAATAAATTACGTAAAAAAAAAATCAAAATTTTCGATACCGCTGGCGTAAAAATTAAGAGAAAGTCTAGTGCGACCATTGTCGGACCCTTTATTTTTTACGTAATTTATTTTTTTTTGGACCAAAATTTTAACTTTTTCAAAAAAATATTTTGCCATACACTGGACAATAATTTTAGGCACCTACTCACCGGATTTCAAACATATCCGTCAAATGGTGAAGTGTCGTTTGACGCGCAAAGTACGTGTTTTCTATTTTCCATGTCACGGCCTTAATTTTCAAGAAATTGAAAATCTATTGAAAAATTTCCTTGAACCATCTAGCTGAGACCACTTCCACCAATTTTCAAGGAAATCTATCGATTAGGGTTGTTGCAAATCCGTCTGAACCAATCAAAAACGTGATTTCCATTTATGGAAAATTTTCCAACAATAATGCCAATATTGGCCATAATTATTATGTTGGATAAATTTCGTTCGGGAAAACATCAAAATAGGTTAAAGTACACCTCCCTACCAATTTTTATTGAAATCGATCGAATAGTGCTACCGGAGTGATGACCAACGCGTTTGGGCCAAAACTGGGCCAAGTTATTAGCCCACCTCCAAATGATTGTAAAAGACGTAATAACATCTATCCGAAAACACTTTCACAATTTTTTAGGGTTCCAACTTGATATACGTAGCTTCCAGCCCTTCTTAACTGTCAAAAAACACGATTTTTTGCCTTTTTTTGACCATAGCAGGCGCAATTTAAGAGTTATCAAAATTTATCAAAAAACATGTCCAGATATTTACATTAGGTACCTACATACCGAATTTGAGGAAAATCGGACGAACAGTGTGACGTCCAGTTGCGCGACAGAGTGACGTACGTACGTACGTACGTCGGACGGACATTTTTTAAAAACCACTTTTTTGGACTCGGGGGACCTCCAGGATCATGGGAAACCCAAAATCTCAAAATCGAAATTTTGCACGAAGACATAACTTTCTCAGCCCATGTATGACATATACGGGCGAGAAAGTAAAAAGGTGAAAAATCGTGTTTTTTACTTTCTCCCCCGTATGTAATACATGGGCTGAGAAAGTTATGTTATCGAGCGAAATTTCGATTTTGAGATTTTCATTGCAAAAAGCGTTTCAGAGGTCCTAGATACCAAAAAAATGGTTTTTAGGTTGTAACGGTTTAATAACCTGTCGTTCGGGATCTCACTCCTTGCCCGGCTACTGTGGGGGGTTCTAAAAGTTTTGGAATATTATTGTTTATTGTTTGCTAATTTTAAAATTTATCGTATGGCGTAAAGCTGCTTTTTTTTCTTTTCGGGGCCTGAAATCACTCATTATAATGAAGGCCTAATTTAAAGAGGGGCATGGGGTGAGGCCCCGAGCGGCTGCATGAAGCATTTGGAACCTGCACTTTCTTTTGAACTAACTTCCAAATTTTCCCTGTATATACTGTATCCCCAGTCCATGTTATTAAATGAGAACCCTCCTCAAGATCTTTCCTCTAAATGGAGTAGGCGATTATAAATGGCGCTCAACGGTGGGCCTACGAAGTGTCGCAGTTTGAGGACGAAGCAAGAAGAGGATGAGGAAGGGTGGCGGTCCAGTTCCTGTCCCTGTTTGCGGAGTGGCTGCCCCTTATCGACTCTTCTTGCTAAGTTTCTTAGGATTTTGTTTTTTTTTCTTTTCAAAATTCTAAAAGCGATTAGGTAGGCTATCGCAATGTTTTGATTTTCGGGTTTTATTTCGGCATAATTTTATTATTTTTTTTAGGTAGCAGTGTCTGTTGCTAGGCGACCCGGAACCGCCTGGTCGTTCTGTTTGTTTGGGTACCAGTGGCGTGTGTTCCAGGGGGTCTAGTAGCAGCACTGTCCTTTCTGATTTTTACTGGACACATTGTTTTCGGAGCAGGTGACTTCTGGTTTCCCTGAAATTATCGGTGGTTGTCTGTGTGGATCTCAGTGTCCCGTTTTTTCCCACTGATAATTTTCGGGGCAACCAGAAGTTGTCTCAACTTACTCTTGATTGAACCTTGGCTGGTCCTGGGGCTTTCAATGCGTGTCTGTGCGGACCTAGTGTCCCGTTATTTTGCATTGATAGCCTTTAGACCATCCAAGGTCATTTAAGGTATGCAAAATAGGAACGTAAGTCCTTATTTTGAAATTTTTGTATAATCAGGGTGTGGGTCCAATTTGTAACGGTTTAAAAACCTGTCGTTCGGGATCTCACTCCTTGCCCGGCTACTGTGGGGGGTTCTAAAAGTTTTGGAATATTATTGTTTATTGTTTGCTAATTTTAAAATTTATCGTATGGCGTAAAGCTGGTTTTTTTTCTTTTCGGGGCCTGAAATCACTCATTATAATGAAGGCCTAATTTAAAGAGGGGCATGGGGTGAGGCCCCGAGCGGCTGCATGGAGCATTTGGAACCTGCACTTTCTTTTGAACTAACTTCCAAATTTTCCCTGTATATACTGTATCCCCAGTCCATGTTATTAAATGAGAACCCTCCTCAAGATCTTTCCTCTAAATGGAGTAGGCGATTATAATAGACCGGGGGCCCACGGGGTCTGTTCTTGACGAAGGGCAGGAAAAGGTTTGAGCCTGTGGAGCGATGGGGAGGCTCTGGTAGTTTCAGGAAACCTGAGTCTTACTGTCCGCCGTTGGGGCTTTTGGGGGCTACAAATTTTTTAAATCGTGAAATTTTCGGAAAAATCTGTCGAACGGGAGGACGAAAAATTTCACCTTCAGAAGATAGGGGGCATGCCCCAGTATATAAAAACCAGGAAATAAGACACTTCGGTTGGGGCTTTCTACCCTTAAGACGCAATCCAAAATCGGTGGAGACCGGAAAAATCTGTCGAACGAGTGGATAAAAAATTTCACCTGCAAACGATAGGGGCCGCGCCCTAGTATAGAAAAATCAAAAAATAAGACACTTTGGTTGGGGCTTTCATCCCTTAAGACGGGGTTGAAAATTTCGAAAAATTCGTCAGGACGAACGAGGGGACGATAAATTTCACCTGTGAACGATAGGGGGCATACCCTAGTATATGAAAATCAAGAAATAAGGCACTTCGGTTGGGGCTTTCTACCCTTAAGACGCAATCCAAAATTTGGCAAGTATCTCAAATTGTGCCGAAAATCAGCCCAAAAGGTACAAACACCAATCAGAGTAAAAATTCACCGTTAAACTCCAAATCTTATAGTAAGACACCAAATTGGGGGGCTTCTGGGCCTTAAATCACCCCTCAAATTTTGAAATGGGCGAAAAGTTACCCCAGAACTTGCTTAGTAAGTATGATATTGAGTTTTTTCTTGTTGCTATGAATTTGTCTTAATATTATCTACAACTTTTGTCTTGTAAAGTTTTTCGTCCGAAGTAACCTTTATCGCAGGGGGTGGAGGGTTGTAATTTCAAAACGCCGTAACTCCCTCAGTTGGTAAGATATCAATTTATTTCTTTTTGTTTTAAAATTGAGTTATTATTGTCTATAACTTTTGTCTAAAAAAGTTGTTCGTGAAATCACTTTCTGTCAAGGGTGGGGGTTGAAATTCCATATCGCAATATCTCCGTTATTATTGGAGGGAATGAGTCGGAAACAACTGAAAATTGTCTTATTCTACATTCTTCATGATTTTGCACTGCACTTGATGGATCAATATAAATTTAGTAAAAATCCTATGGCTATCGGGCATACCGTAAGGAATTTCTTCAAATTTTGGTATTTTCATCTATATAAACACTACTACTGTTCCGTAAATGGGATGAATCAGTGGTACAAAACGTAATAAAAGCGTCCAGAACGCTAACTTGACCAAAAATTACAATCCTGTACTCCCCTACCAGTCTACCGCTTCTCCTTTGGCAGGGTGTGTGACCTTATACTACTCTCCAGGGCAGAAACATAGCCTAAACTGGCCCTTAAGGAGCAATAACAGGTTCACTAATGCTCTTAACTAATGCTCTTAAGAGCATTAAGTCTGACTCTAGCTTACGAAAGCACTGAAAGGTTTCACCCAGGCACTGGAAAGCAGTGACAGATCTTATTTCGGCTCCTGAGAGCACTGTCAGGTCCCCCTATGGCCTCGGAAATGTATAGCAGGTCGCCGGCGAGGTATGTCTGGTCTCATCTTGGCTCTGGAGAGCCCTGTCAGGTTATACTGTGGCTCTGGAAAGCCATGCCAGGTCTTATTTCGGCTCTACAGAGCGATGGCAGGCTGCACTGTGCCTCTGAAAAGCCATACCAGGTCTCATTTCGGCTCTGGAGATTGATGACACGTTGCACAGTGCATCTGGAGAGCCCTGTCAGGTGTTACTGCGGCTGTGAAGCTGTATGACAGGTCTTGTTCTGGCTCGTAAGTGACCTTAAAGTGACATCTAGAGCCAAATTGAGACCAGGCATTGCTTTTCAGAGGCCCAGTGCAGCCTGACAGTGCTCTCAAGAGCCACAGTAAAACCTGTTATAGGTCTCCAAAGCCACTGTGAGACCTGATATAGCTTTCCGGAGCCACAGTGCAACCACTCATCGCTCTCCAGAGCCAAAATGAAACTTGTCACTGTTCTCCAGAGGCACTGTGCAACGTGTCATCAATCTCCAGAGCCGAAATGAGACCTGGCATGGCTTTTCAGAGGCACAGTGCAGCCTGCCATCGCTCTGTAGAGCCGAACTAAGACCTGGCATGGCTTTCCAGAGCCACAGTATAACCTGACAGGGCTCTCCAGAGCCAAGATGAGACCAGACATACCTCGCCGGCGACCTGCTATATATTTCCGAGGCCATAGGGGGACCTGACAGTGCTCTCAGGAGCCGAAATAAGATCTGTCACTGCTTTCCAGTGCCTGGGTGAAACCTTTCAGTGCTTTCGTAAGCTAGAGTCAGACTTAATGCTCTTAAGAGCATTAGTGAACCTGTTATTGCTCCTTAAGGGCCAGTTTAGGCTATGTTTCTGCCCTGGAGAGTAGTATAAGGTCACACA